>JAGFBZ010001211.1:0-70357 GCA_018398805.1 Hirundichthys speculiger
TTAAAATATTCCATTTTTAAAAATTCAACATGTAAAGAAATTCAACACCCCAAAAAATTCAGTGTAAAAAAAAAAAAAAAAACTCAACATCTCAAAAAAAAATTCAGTGTAAAAAATTCAATTTCTAAAAAAAAATTCAGTGTAAAAAAAAAAAATTCAACCTAAAAAAATTCAGTGTAAAAAGAACCAGACTCAACATCCGGGTCACCAGGGAGAAGCAATCGATCCCTGTCTCAATTCAGCCAACGTCCAGCCAATCACTTTACGCTCCATTTTCAGGAGATCTGGGTGTGTGAGAATCAAACCATTATAAAGTGGAATAAGGATATCCTGGCATACAAGGAGCATTTGAAATTCAAGATTGAAAAGCAGCAAGCGCATGATATCTAGACTGCATCACACTGAGCCCACACATTTATCCATCATGGTGGACCTGCGATCTCCTGAATAAATGTCCCAGCTACAACTAAAACACGTATGCATTCTGTCGGACTTGTCTGTTGTATATGTTGTACTGTTTTTCCATCTTGGTTTGACAGTGCTGAACCTGACCGAATCCCTTCACCTCAGGCTGCACTCTGATTGGCTGATACACCTGATGCATCTTAGTGCATTTTGGATTGCATTCCGTTGTGCTGTCTTCATAGATTTCTGGGTGGGTGTCACATGACCAATGGAGCGTAACGTGATTGGCTGGACATTGGCTGAATTGAGACAGGGGTCGATTGCTTCTCCCTGGTGACCCGGATGTTAAGTCTGGTTCTTTTTACACTGAATTTTTTTAGGTTGAATTTTTTTTACACTGAATTTTTTGAGGTTGAATTTTTTTTACACTGATTTTTTTTTTTTTAGAAATTGAATTTTTTTACACTGAATTTTTTTGAGATGTTGATTTTTTTTTTTTTTTAACTGAATTTTTTGGGGTGTTGAATTTCTTTGCGTGTTGAATTTTGAAAAACTGAATATTTTAAGACAACAATTTTTTTTAACACTGAATTTATTTTAACAAAATAAAATTCAGAGGCAAAAAAAAAATTCAGTACTAGAAATCTGATGTTTTTTAAAATTCAAAGTCTGATTTTGATGCTGAAAAATTTCAATCTTAAAAATTCGTATTCAAACTCAGATGGCACAGAAATACTTCCATACCACTGCGACCAGTTTTCATGAAGCTAAGCAAGGCGCCACCTACAGTTGTGTTCAAAATAATAGCAGTCTGTTCAAAAAATTGAGTAAAGCCCAAAATCCTTATAATGGTTTTTATTTCCATGCATTGGGAACACTGCACATTATATTCTAAATCAAAACATGAAGAAAAAAGCAGAAATTCTTTACTCACTTTACGGAAAATGAAGAAAAATGAACATTGGGCTGTTCAAAAAAAATAGCAGCGTCTACATTTTACTTTACAAACTCAAATATTTACTGTATAAACTGAAACATATCCAGGATTCAGCATTCCTATGAATCACTAAACTAATATTTAGTTGTATAGCCACTGTTTCTGAGAACCACTTCACATCTGTGTTGCATGGAGTCGACCAACTTCTGGCACCTGTGAACAGGTGTTCCAGCCCAGGATGATTTGACAACATTCCATAATTCCTTTGCATTTCTTGGTTTCGCCTCAGAAACAGCATTTTTAATGTCACCCCACAAGTTTTCTATCGGATTAAGGTCCGGGGATTGGGCTGGCCACTCCATGACTTTAATTTTGTTGGTCTGGAACCAAGAAGCTGCTCGCTTACTGGTGTGTTTGGGGTCATTGTCTTGTTGAAACACCCATTTCCTCTTCAGCATCAGGCAACATGACCTCTTCAAGTATTTTGATGTATCCAAACTGATCCATGATCCCTGGTATGCGATAAACAGGCCCGACACCATAGTGAGAGAAACATCCCCATATCATGATGCTTGCACCACCATGCTTCACTGTCTTCAGAGTGTACTGTGGCTTGAATTCAGTGTTTGGGGGTCGTCTGACAAACTGTCTGTGGCCCTTAGACCCAAAGAGAACAATCTTACTCTCATCCGTCCACAAAATGTTTCTCCATTTCTCTTTTGGCCAGCCAAAGTGTTCTTTGGCAAATTGTATCCTCTTCAGCACGTCTTTTTTTTAACAGTGGGCTTCTTGCTGATAGATTAGCTTCACACAGGCGTCTTCTAATTGTCACACAGGTACTCACAGGTAACTTCAGACTGTCTTTGATCATCCTGGGCTGGAATACCTGTTCACAGATGCCAGAAGTTGGTCGACTCCATGCAACACAGATGTGAAACGGTTCTAAGAAACAGTGGCTATACAACTAAATATTAATGTTCCCAATGCATGGAAATAAAAACCCTTATAAGGATTTTGGGCTTTACTCAATTTTTTTGGACAGACTGCTATTATTTTGAACACAACTGTATGTTCGCTGCCATTTGAAGGTAGCTATCCAGCTGAACCAGAGGACTCCAGCTGTTTCCAGCTCATCAGTTTCTACCTCCTGCAGCAGCTGGGTCCTCCAGTCAATCGCCTGAGGACTGTGATCCACACTGGCTGCCGGCTGTGAGCTACCAAGTAACTGCAGGTCCCAGGACGTCTCTGCTGTTCCGCCTTTGAGCTCTGGCAACACTCGCTTAAGATACAGTTTCTATACTGACTTCGACTGAAACAGCATCAAAAACAAGCGCTCCACTGTTCTCAGCTGTCTAGGCTACTAGGCTTCAGCGACTTGTGGGAAACCATCTGCCCAGTCCAGTCAGCCATGAGGCTGACCGACCAGCCTCGACCCGCAGTCGAGTGATCAACTGGCCTCAAGAGGTTCCAGAAGCACTCTTCAGGAGTGTGTGGATAACAACACAGGGGGTGTCTCCAGCTCTTTTAGACAGTCTGAGACTTTCAGGCAGCTAAAAATGTGGTCACATGACTCAGTTTCAGCCAAGCTTTAGATGCTGGTGTACAGAGGAGTTCATGGTCCCGCAGCTGCAACACGACCCTAAATAATGTTTGCTTCATGAGTGACAGCTGAACTGCAGTCTACGATGTCAAACAACTCGGTGAACTTGACCAAAGCATGTGTGTATGATAACGAATTCCAGTCGATTGCAGGTCGGGAGGATGCTCACAGAGCTTGTTAATTAGCATAAACATGCCAGATAAGGAGGTGAACAAGTGCAGACAAATCCACGCGATCGCCGAACCTTCGGGTAAACTCGTAACCTCACAAATCCAGCTGGCGTGTGCTCTGCTGCTGAAATGCTGCCGGTGTGACCTGAGGTCAGGGAAATAAAGAAACAAACCCGAACCGCTGCTCCTCTGCTCCCTGTGAGACCAGGACTTAACGGCGCGTCTTCTGTCCAGTGAAGCATTCAGATGAAGCAAAAGTTGCTACGGGTTTGGATGTAAACTCTACATCTGAGTAAACTCTATCAAGAATCCACGGCAGCTTCATGACGTCGCTGGTGTCTCTATAATAACCCACGTCACTGCGTGGGCGTCCGTCAGCAGATCACGTCCATCTAAACAACCCACGGACACTTCAAGAAACACAAACCGAAGATTAAACATGAGAAACGTCCATCGATAGATATAACTGTTCGTGTTCATGAGGTCTAATGCAGTCGGACCTTCTAGGCTCGACCCATCAAGGTTGGGTAGCCAGACGGCTTGCAGTTAGCCAGAAAGCTGTCCGCTAGTTTCTGTAATGGCCACCTGTCCAGCTAGCTATCTGGCTGCTAGCCAAGACGGACGCAGCGGTTCTGGCAAAGAGCTCCAGCAGACCTCGTCTTAATTGTGTTTGGTAGAAATGGACAGAGTTGATCTGAGTGAATGTAAGCTAACGTTAGGTAGCATCGCAGGTTAGCGTGAGCTAAGCTATTAAAATAGCCAGCTTGTGGAAACTGAGCTAATTTGTGCATAGTCCAATCAACTGCCAGGCTTGTTAGCTCCATGAATTTGTCCACTTTTGAATTAACTGTAACTGGGCGGAGTCAGCTCCTGCCAAGATGGCATCCTTCAACCCAGTCTCTGAACCGCCAGCTATGCTGGTATGCCGTCTGAGCATGCTGTGCTATGTTTTACGCTGAGTTGTTTTTTTTATAATCTCACACTCCGCACAAGACACAGTGTGAGAGATACTTTTTTTTCCCTCCTCTCTCCTTGTATCACCTCTTTTCCTTATCTAATGAATAAAGGCGCACCAGCGACCTGGCTGCGCCTCACCGTACTGTTGACCCAGGTCCTATGATGCTTGTTCGTTTTTTGTAATGTTCTCTTGGACCACCCATTCCCAAACTTCAGAACATCATGGCCCAAGTTGAAATGTAAAAAAATTCCAAAACCCAAAACTTTAATCACAACTGTGATCAACATACAGGACTAGAAACTATGTTCTGAGTTTAATGTAAGGGGTCAACAAATAAGGTGACACTTGTCATATTAAGTTAAGATGGCAGTAGAATAACCCTTAATTGATTTGTTTTATTACTTCTTCATGCTTTTTAAAATCATCTCATGAATATTTTACAAACATTTTAAAAAGATCGAGGATTTAAATCATATATGTTTATTTTAATGACCTCTCACAGCCCAGCTCCAGTACCACGACGGCCCACCAGGGGTCTTGGACGAAGGTGCTGGAATTAAATTTCGTTGTGCTGGAACGCTGGCTCAGTGGTAATAAAGTTATATTTTAAAAAAAATGATAAATGTTCACTTTGTGAAGAAAACTGAAACAGCAAACTCTCAGGTGGCGTCTTCAAGAAGCTAATAAATGGAGAACCCTTTCCTTTGGAGTTGTTTCAAGATCTGATTTATCCCAGATGTGGTTAATCCAAACCTGGGCAGGTGGGCAGAATTAGCTTAACTCATGCTAACCGACATCAACTTTAAGGCTGATTAGTGCTTCCGCGCAGCAGCTACGCACGGCTAAGTTAAGCAGCTAGGCCGTGCACAGTCCCTCTGCAGCTTCTGGCTTTTGTACTTGTGAGCTGTTGTTTGCATCACCACCAGCCACTAGAGGGTGGTGTGGGTTCCCTTCTGCAGCGCTGCAGCTCACAGTTGTTTACTTCCTGTATGTAGCTCAAACAAATGAAGTATATTTTACTTTTACATGTTGGAAGAAGAAGAAGAAGTAAATGGACTGCAGTTATATACCGCTTTATCCACACCATCAAGGTTCCTTCAAAGTGCTGCCAGACCCACTGGAGGTAAGTTCAGTGTTGGGCAGTTGGAGTTGGAGCCGGGATCGAACCGCCAACCTTCCAGTGACTGGACGACCCGCTCTACCAACTGAGCTACAGCCACCCCAGTATCAGAGGGACGTAGACGAAGAAAAGCAAGCCTACCAGCCACATTTCTTTTGGTCCCCGTCGATGCCATGCGCAGTTACATTTAGAGAGAAATGCTAGTTTAGCGTGAGACGTTATAACATTATAGCTGCAGAAACTCATATGAGTACCACCTGCTTAAGTACCAGCTGTTTAAATCAGCGCAATTATACTCAGGTTTATCTTCTGCGGCTCAGATGTCAAGTTCATTGAAGGTGCCAAGTAGCTCGAGCGCTAACAGCTACCCGTTTGACACCACAGGCCACACCCCAAATTATGAATAAAAACGTGGTTTCACAGTTTTTCGTCCCAGCCTGTGAGCTTTTTTTTTTTAATAATTTTCATTCATCCATGGTCAGCTGAACCTGCCAGCGCGGATTTACCCTGTGATGACTTCAAACGGAGGAAGCTCCATCGGTTCCACCTGCAGGTCTCCGTTCTGACCGCCGCCGGCTGCCGCAGCCTCCCCTTGATCCTCTCCTTCATTCTGCTTTTCCTTTGAATCCTCAGGCACTTCTGCATCCGCTTTGTCTTTCTTTTTCAACGTCCGGCTTCTGTCAGCCATGAGGACCAAAAAAAAAAAAAAAAAATAGAGAGAGAGAGAGAGAGAGAGAGAGAGAGAATAAAGGAGGTTAAGGAGCTCTGGACGGTTGAGCTGTTTCAGGAAACAACTGAGGAGAAGGAAGGAAGACGGACAGAGAGAGGGGGAAGGAGAGGGACTGGAGCGAAAGAGGAGCAGCCAATGAGAGAGAGAGGGAGAACGAGAAGGAGAAGAGAGGTTTCCCTCATGTGAGCTGACTGGTATTCTGGGATATATCAGGGTTCATCTCCAGTCGGAGCCTTACTGGGAAACCTGGCTGCTGGGGTGGAGGAAGAAGCCTCCACAGAGACCTTCAGACCCGCAAACGTTCACGTAAAAGTTCACGTTTGTTACGTACGAGATATCGTTTCAGAAGCGAAGATGCAGTCTTGTGCATTCAGCAGTTCGTTCTAAAAATATGAACGTGGCGGCGACGTCTGACGGTTCAGGAGGGTCAGAGAGAAGCAGCTGCCGTTCACGGACACCGCAAGTTTATTTAAAGACCGGGGGGGGGGGGGGGGGGGGGGCAGGGAGGTACATATAGACCAGGACAAGCCCAAGATGTCACGGGGCCGGATTTGATTTGGGGGCCCCTGTCACTGTCAGACACACAGTCAAGAGCAAAGGTCAGTCCTCTCTCCTCTAGTCTAGTAGTTATTGTGAAAACCAGAGACTGCACAAAAGAACTGGACAATACCCCCGTGATGTCACGCGGGTTTATGACCGGGTCCGTGTTGGCAGGAGCTGACTATCCAAAAGTATGGAAATGGGCCAAAATGAGCGGACCTGAGAAACTGACGGGAGCTCGGTTTCTGTCACAATGGGGTGTGGGGGAAGCGGAAGGAGGACCCAAATGCAGGAGATCTCAAAAAAGCAAAAAGGTTTATTTAACAGAAAATTTAAAACACAAAAATGCAAAAATACAAACTCAACTTGACTCCAGAGGCAAACGGTGAACACGAGGACCAGGCATGCAGGGGATAGAGACGACAATGGACAGCCAACTGAAAGGGAGTGACGGGATTTATAAACACACAGGAACAAACAAGAGGCAGATGTGAACAATCAGGCTGACAAGGGGAAGGAAGCAAAGACAAGACAGACCTTCAAAGTAAAACAGGAAGCACTAGAGACATGGAGAGACGCCAACTTGACAACACACAGAATATACAGAAAAACGATCATGGCAGATCCAGGCCATGACAGTACCCCCTCCCTAAGGACCGGCTCCCAGACGGTCCAAAAAACCCAACCAACCCAAAAAAGGGAGCAGAGCAGGGAGGGCCAGAACCAAAAAACCCCAAGTAAAGAGTCACTCGGCCCCATGGCCTCAGGGCAGACGTCCAGGGGGGCGGCCTCGGCGCCGGACGGAGGCCCAGAACAGTCCAGGGGGTCGGCCTCGGCGCCGGACAGAGGCCCAGAACAGTCCAGGGGGGCGGCCTTGGCGCCAGACGGAGGCCCAGAACAGTCCAGAGGAGACGGCCTCGGTGCCTGACGGAGGCCCTAAACAGTCCAGGGGGCGGCCTCTGCGCCGGACGGAGGCCCAGAACAGTCCAGGAGGGCGGCCTCGGTGCCTGACGGAGGCCCAGAACAGTCCAGGGGGTCGGCCTCGGCGCCAGACGGAGGCCCTAAACAGTCCAGGGGGGCAGCCTCGGTGCCTGACGGAGGCCCAGAACAGTCCAGGGGGGCGGCCTCGGTGCCTGACGGAGGCCCAGAACAGTCCAGGGGGTCGGCCTCGGCGCCGGACGGAGGCCCAGAACAGTCCAGGGGGGCGGAAGCCAACAGGAAGCACTAGAGACATGGAGAGACGCCAACTTGACAACACACAGAATATACAGAAAAACACAGGAAAACGATCATGGAAGCTCCAAGCCATGACAGGTTTCTACTTTAAAACTGAAACACCATCTGAAACAAGCGCAGCCAGAGCCGGTCACCGGTCCGTCTGTCCCATGCATTAAATGCGCTGCAGTCGGGCGGTTCTGACCACCGTCAGCCCACAAGTCCCAGCAGACCTCTGCTTGGAAGGGTCCTGACTAGGGATGTTCCTGGCGACTAATTTCCCTGTCGACTAAAGGCAAATTTTAATTAAGACTAGTCGACTAGTCTAAAAAAAAAGATGCGCTCCAGCCTGGAAGTTATCAGTTTGCGTCCCGGTTAGGTGTATTCGGGCTCAACATATTCCATTAGCTTCCTGAAGCCTTTACCTTCCACAAAGTTAAGTGGAAGCATATCTTGCAAAGTCATTATCGTGATGAGCTGCGTTATCCTCTCAGACCGGACGGGAGAACACGTCTCCGGGTAAACAATGTCAAATCGTCCTGAGTGTGGCTAGCACCGCTAGCATCAGCAGCCGTCGTCTCGTGCAGATTAACGTCCAAATGCTTGAGTTGAATGTGGTTGCGCATTGCTCCAGTCGAGTGATTGTATGCCAGTTGTTTCTGACACAGTCTACATACTACCTTGTTTTCATTTTCTAGATTAAAGTACTGCCAAACCGCGCTAGTTTTGCGAGAAGCTATCTTCCCACCGTGCTGTTTTAAAACTCCAGTCTACTCGAGCATTGCCGAAGGGAGGGGGGGCTGCTGCTGTCTGACGGCTCTGTAGCCCCGACTAGTGGCGGGCGGCTGTATGACAGTTAAGCGGCCTTGTACATGAATAAAACACAAATTGGTTTAAATTACTAATATTTCTGGTGCCGACTAGTAAGTGAGCGGACGTTTAATCGTTTAGACGACTAATCGCGCGCGTCCCTAGTCCTGAGTAGGGTTGGGCATCGTTTGGATTTTAACGATTCCAATTCCAATTCCGATTCTCTGTTTCGATTCCTGTTCAAAACGATTCTTGATTCCGATTCTTTGATGTGTAGGTCAACAGATCGCGACTTATCTAACAGTAGAATTTTTTCATTTAAAAAACTGTGACACATTTACACAGGCGGTAGGCCATTTTTATTCTTACACATGCTAGCATGCACGTATGCACACACAGAATTCACTTACAGCCTAAATGTTAAACAACTTACAGTTGGCAGTTAGCCTCCAAAATACATTTTGCCCAACAAAAAAATGAAATCAACATTTTTTGTTTTGGAAGATGAATGGGAATTGGGAATGAATGGGAATGGGGTGTCACGTTGTTTCACTGGTGGCTGGCTGCTAACGCTAGCCTCACTTGGTGTGCGCATACCTGGTGGCGTTTTCGTCGAGGAGTTTCTGAATGAAGATGAGAACTCGAGAGCGGCGGAAGTAGGACACAAGACCTGAGGAGGCAACACATCATGGCCGACCTAAAGAGCCATCTGTCCCGCTGCTCTTTACCCATCTACGTTTAATCTACCCTGCCCTTATTATGATGTGCTTTTAATTTCAATGTTTTTTTGTTTATTGTAAGATATAAGTGACAATAAACTGGAGTAAAATTCAAGAACAGATTAGAAACAAAGTCGCTGACGTCCATCAGTCTGGAGACATCTACAGAGCCATTTCTCCAGGGACTCCAGGGTGAGAGGAAACATCTAACGGTGGTGAACCTTCCCAGGAGCTGCCGGCCAACCAACGTCACTCCAAGAGCATCGACCACTCAACCAGGAGGTCACAGCAGAACCCAGAGGAACATCTGGAGCTCATCTGGAGCTCCGCAGGCCTCACCGGCCCCAGTCAGGGTCAGAGTTCATGATCTATCATGGGAGAGTTCTGCTGACCAGAAACAACACAAAGACCCAGAAGACATCTGGATGATCTCAAGGTCCTCTGGGAAAATATTCTGTGGACTGATGAGACGACAGTGGAGCTTTCTGGAAGGTTAGGTCAGACCTTTAGACCTTCAGACCTTCTTCCTGCTGGTTCATTTAATACAAAACACACTTTCTCAATCAAGAATACAAACAATTATGCCAGAGTTGAAAATTGATAATTTGTATATTAGTGATAAAAAATGTAATAACTAGTTTATTGGAAAACCCTTTAAGTGTAAACTTTTTCATGATTATTCTATATTTGCAAAAATAATAATAAACAGTGATTTAAGTAACACAGAAAAAAAACTTCAAATATCTAAAATGGCCTATTCCCCCAAAAGCAAAAGAGGTACAATATAAAATCATCAATAGTTATTATCCTACTGCAGAAACTCTTAAGAAAAGATTTAGATTTGAGTTTGAAGCTTGCATATTTTGTCTTGAAGAACCTGAAACTATTGAACATCTCTTTTATTTACGTAGAGTCACAAGCCAATTTTGGCAGAATTTACAAAATTGGTTAAGTATTTCGTTAGGGAATATCACAGCCTTTGAAATGAACCAAATACTAATATATAAGAAAGATATTACAAACAAAATATCTGAGATGATCAATATCATCATGATTATGGGAAAATATCATATACACGCATGTAAGTGGAAACATCGAAAAACCTTCAATAATATTTTTCAAAAACGAACTCAAATCCTTTTATTCCTCTATATTATATTTTTTTCCTCCTGTGACGTGAATGAAGGTGAGAAGGATTGTCTCACTGCGGAGGATGGACTACACGTGTATTGATTTAATGTGAATTTTGTGTATTCCCGACCACGAACATAGCCGTAGCCGGGCCATAGCAACCAGGCCATAGCAACCAGTCCGAGGGGGCAAACAAACGCTCACTATTGCTAGCGAAGCCGATGCGTTTTGCATTTTGTGCCTGTTCTGTCTGATTTCGTGCAGTTTACGATAGAAAGATGGTGAAGAACTGTTGTGTGTTTAACTGCACCAACAATTTTGCTCGCCAACCACGTTTGTCATTTTATATGATTCCTAGCGAGGCTACTGAGCCTGAAAGAAGAAGAAAATGGCCGCTCGCTATTCACAGACCAGACGAAAATACTCCAGGGAAATTATGGGTGCCCAAATCAGACTACACGTATAAATATTTAAAACAGTTTCTAAAAACGTATACTTACAAGGAGTTTTATGAGATAATGGTACACATCTGGGTACCCCAAATGAGACCATTGTTTGGGGTTATTTGTCCAAGAATCAGCTGTGTGCTTGTATGGACACAAATCTAGGCCGACTGAGTCCAATTTTGCTTTATATCTCGTTAAAGCCTCTGGCTTCAACTCATCCTGATACTGGTAAGCCATGCTCGCCACCACAGGCACCAGTGACCATTGGCAAACTAAGTTAAGATACAATAAAGACGCTAAAATGGAAATAACTGAAGAAACTGTGAGTGAAAAACACCTGAATGCAAGTTTGTTTGCCCCCTCACGCTAAAACCAGAAGTGTAACCACGGCTGATCACATGGTGTGTGACATCACACCGATATCATGATCTTGAACATGTCGTCTTTTATTATTGTCTGTTTTTTGGGGAATTATGTTTATTTATGTCCAATAGGGCCACTGAAATGTTGGCCATGTTGTTCTATTTTATTTTATTTTATTTTAATTTGTCTTGCATAAATGTATATATATTTTTTTTTTAAATTGAAAAGGTGACATTTACAAACTCGCAATGAGGATAATGAACGCAATTCCAATTATATACAATATCAAAAGTAAATGAAAGAAAAATGGGGATTTGTAAAAATTACAGTACAAGTTCAAAGTACATATAAATAATAAATTCAATAAGGCAAGTATACATGTACTGGAGCAAAATAAGTTTTTCATAATTAAAACAATAAATGGCAAGCAATGTCCACACTTATAAGGATTATTATCATTTTTACATTTTTTGAGACAAGAGAAAAACAACTTAAATTCATTTATAAATCCAGAGAAGGAGGATTTACAGTTTGCACAATGAATATGATATTTACCCAACAATATAATGATGTTCATGAGATCAGAAACTGAACTGTCCAAGTTATCCATAAAAAAAATAATATGACTTAGCTCAAAGTAAGGGATGTTGTTGATTTTAAGGGAAATCCAATTTTTTATATCTCCAAAAACAATGAGATGAAGAACAGAGAAAAAACAAATGATCCAGTGTTTCATTATCATTTTTACAAAAGGAGTTTAAATCTTTTTTTAAGGAATTCTGCTACAGGGTATATGTTGTTTATAATTTTAAAATGTGTTTATTTAACTTTGGGTAAAAAAGGCCATTTTATGTATTTATAATGTGCTTTGTTTACTGTGGTTGCAATTACTTGACCTGATTCATGGCAAACTACCTTTTTATAGTAATCATAGAACAACCTCGATTTAAAACATTACTAAGAAATGTATTCCCACACTTTTTATCGTCAGAATACATCCTTCGAGTAAGAGATTTGGTAACACTGCTGAGATATATTTTTCGTTTCTTGTGAGAATGCAAATTGAGATTCTCGCTTGGGTTTGTAAGTCTGTGTTCAATAAAGTTTGAGTTTAAAAAAAAAAAGGCCTTCTTCCTGCTCTGCTCCAAACAGCCCAGAAGATGGCGGCGTTGCTCCTCCCACAGCCAGTTCCACGACCGGAAGTGGAGGACATCTGACGCCCTGACAGACAGGAAGTACCGGGCTTTATTTTGTAGGATCAGCTGTATCGCTGATCTGCAACTTGATTTGAAGAGTGGAGACATGAAGCGCGTGTGTGCGCGCGAGTCAAAGTCCAGGCTGCCGCGGCGCGCGTGGTCGCAGTAGGTTGAGAGCGGCGTCATGGAGGAGCAGAAGAAGAAGATCATGTGTGTGGGACTGGTGTGTCTGGACATCATCAGCGTGGTGGACAAATATCCTGAAGAGGACACAGACAGCAGGTGAGCTCTTTCCTTCTGACGTCATCACTTTAAAACCACAGAAACGCTGCAGAGTTTCATCCTTCTGCACCTTAAAACAACAACAACAACAACAACACAGCATGTGGTCATTACAGACAAGCTTCACTCTTCCTGACGCTGCTGACTTTGACGTTTCGCTGTCAGGATGAACGTCTTCTGTTGGATCTTTACCTGAGACCAAAGTCCAGCTCATTAATGTGATGACCTTTGACACTCACGCAGGGACGTTTCTGGCCTCTGAGGGGCCCAGGGGCCCTGTTCTTTCTACAAGTTTGTGCATTTTGAAACATATTTTCCATCATGCAAAGTAATCCAGATTTAAAATTCAAATAATGCTGATTCATTCAAAAAAAAAAAAAAAAACATACTGGCCGAGGAAGCAAAGAAACTGCTCTTAAAACTCATAAAACATACATTTCTCTAAGGCACCCCTCCTTTATCTGATGTTGACCTATCTTTTATTTATTTGTTTTATATTTGTTTATATCTTTACTTTTTTCTATATATAGTTAACTAATATTCAGTCAGTACCCCCACCTATATGTATGTGTATGTACATATGTATGTGTGTATATATATATATATATTTTTTTTTTATTTATTTTGAAAGAACACCTCAGGTTCTGTTGTTGGCCTGTATGTTCTACAGGTATTTGTATTTAATTGAAAAATGAATCACCGTGCAGGAGTAATTTTATTGTTATGACTGCCTTTGTTGTAACTGTGGTGTGATTTACAATAAAGATAATAATAATAATAAAAAAACTAATAAAACTGGAGACAGATTAGATGCATAACAAGGAAATCTGGGTTCACTCTGTTTGGATTTTAGGATCAACAGAAAGTCAAATCTTGGCAGTGTCATGGTGGTAACTTGGGTAAAGCCGATGAAGAAGGGAGTTCAGCCTCATCGCATCCAGTAAGAGAACAACAACCGACCCGACCCGACCTATCAGAACCCGAATGGACCTGCAATATTCGAATCTGGAACCGACCCGACCCGAGTCTTACCCGAATAGAACCGAGACAATCCAGCCCATAGTTGCTCATGTAAAAGTTGTCTAGCGTTGAATAAAACTTGATTTTCTTACCTAAAGTTGTCTTCTTCTACCGGTTCAGTTGCTACATAGGCTACGTGATGTAAACAACAATAAATCCACGTCGTTATTCTCTTTGTGGATAAAGATGCTATTGGTAGCAACTGCTAACGCTAATAGCCTACACCGGTCAGGACGTGTCGTGAACATATTCTCTCGTCCAGCGTTGTCATGTTGGTGACCCGTTATACTTTACAGCTGCCGGGAAAACCGCTAATAACACGCTACGGCAACACGATTGTTTCATGACAAATTAATGAATAATTAATTTAACTGCCCTGAGTCCTGGCATTAGCTGCTACCGCCAATATCTTTACCTCTCTGGAGTAAACACGGACCCAGCCTGTCAGAGAGCACCGACCGGACCCGAGACTAACTGTACCGATTCCGACCCGAACCTGGAGTCACGTCTTTTGAATGGAGCCGAGACCCAATTCGGGTCGGAACCTCGGGTTGTCGGTTGTTCCAAAGACCTCTAGCAAACATGTCTCTCCCTCAGCACTGGAGCTCCCCAGGGTTGTGTTCTGAGACCCCTGCCGGACTCTCTGGACACTGACAACCGCATAACCACGTCCAAGTCCACCACCATTGCAATGTTCGCTGACGAGATGGCCTACCTGCAGATCAGGGTTATAATAGTTTTGGATTTTCCATTAGTTTTAGTTTTTATTTAGTTTTTAGTTTAGTTTTTCAAATTCAGTTAGTTTTAATTCGTTTTTAGAGCAGTTTTACTAGTTTTTATTTGTTTTTGTTTTGAAATACTTAGTTTTAGTTTAGTTTTTATTAGTTTCAGTGTTAGTTTTGGTTTTATTTTGTAAATTAGGGTTGTAATTTTGGTTCAGGTGAAGCACTGAACTTTTTGAAGGCTATCGAATCACATAGTCGTGTTTACATTCTGGTCTCAATAAACATATTTATCATTGCAGCTTCCCGCTTGTGGTGTTCCTGCGTATTTACTGACCAGCAGCTATCTGGTCTCCATGGAAACAGTCCATTAAAGTTGCTGTTTTCTCCTGTTCCTTCCCAATGCTGACTGGCCTGCAGCTGTAACTTCTCTTTCCAGGAGGCTAGCTTAGTCTAGCTTATCCAGGTAGTCTTGGTTAGCCTTCTTTCCAGGGGGCTAGCTGAGGCTAGCTTATCCAGGTAGTCTTGGTTAGCCTTCTTTCCAGGGGGCTAGCTTAGGCTAGCTTATCCAGCTAGTCTTGCTTAGCCTTCTTTCCAGGGGGCTAGCTTAGGCTAGCTTATTCAGCTAGTCTTGGTTAGCCTTCTTGTGTGAGCTTTTCAAATGGACTTTCAGATTCGTGGGTTTTTTTCTCCTTCAGAAGTATTCCACACATTGTATCACCTGCTTCTACAACAAGGCTCTTATTTTTATCGTTAACACAGTCATAGTCAAAGAAATCCCAAATAAGACCGTACTGCTTTCTCCCAACTTTTGCCGCAGCCATCACTGCTGATCACTTTTTTTTTTTTTTTGCAGTTGTTGTTGTACGGTGGAGCAAAGTTAATAGATTTGAAATGTTTATGTGAAAAAAAAATTACAAACACGAAAACGAAGGACGTTCTTGACATTATTATAGTTAATTTTAGTTCATTTTATAAACACATAATACAGTTGCCATTAGTTATCGTTTTTTTTTTTTAACTTTCGTTTTTATTTTATTTCAGTTAACGCAAATGTTTTTTCAATTCTAGTTTTCGTTATTTCGTTAGTTTTCGTTAACGATAATAACCTTGCTGCAGATTAGAAACCCCGACAACAATCTCCTCCTGAATGGCAGCAAGACAGAGAACCTGAAGGACTTTAAAATGCTCAGAAGGTGCTTTATTTCACTTGACAACCCCTGAGTAGTGCTGGGCGATATGGAAAAAATCATATATCACGATATGGACTATTTTATATCACGATAACGATATATATCACGATATACCATAATAAAGTATGTTTTCAGTTATTCTCTGAAAAGTTTGACAAAAATTTCATTGCTTACTTTTCAACTTTATTTTGAAAGGACATTTAGCTGAACTGTCACAAACATACATTTTAGTGCAGCAAAAACAGGCAGGTACAGAGGTACAGTAGCTTTCACATTTTTCTTAAAGCGCACAACAGTTTCTGGGAGGAAAAACACATTTTTGCACTGAAGTTCAGCTATAAAAAATAAACACAAATTATTTTTCAACTTTCTGAAATCTGTAACCTTGTAGTGCAAAGTTTGCAAACCAATATAAAGTGTCTAAAGTAAACATCAGGGTTGAAGAGAACTCTGTTTAAGGCATTAACCATGAATAAAAGTGCAAACATAAAAGGCTACTTTGTAGAAGTAGATATGTTTCTATCAAATTTATCGTTGCAGGTTATTTAATTACATATTTGCTGTAATAATTGATAAAATTAGGTTAGAAACGATAGAAGAGAAATGGCACGATACACACTTTTATATCGTCCCAACGATATGTATCGTCATATCGCCCAGCACTACTCCTGAGAGCGTCCTGACGGGAAGCATCACAGCCTGGTTTGGGAACAGCATCAACCCGGACAGGCGAGCTCCTCAGAGGGTGGTACCATCCGCACAAAACTCCCTGACCTGGAGACTGTCTACGGCGGTGCTGGACCAAAGCCAAGAACATAGTGAACCATCCCAACAATGGACCCTTTTCTCTTTTGAGGTCAGGGGAGCACTTCTGCTCTCACAGAGAGAACGAGGAGAAGCTTCTTCCCTCAGACTATTCAGTCCCTCAACCAGGAGACACTCAGAGTCTGGTCTTTTTCTGGACTCAGCGGTAACCTTTCCACATCTCTGGAGAATGTTGCACTGCACATTTACTTTCACTTCAGTGAAGATGAATGTAATTTATCATCTACGAACATTCAGGGTTTTTTATGCCATAAATGTTGGTATCACCACCCTTTATTTCACACTTTATTTCACTTCTCATCTTTTGGGTTTTTTTATTATAAAATCACTCATTTTCAACAAAACCTATAACTTCATGAACTTGCAAATCAATAAAACAAAATAAAGGACTGAAAGAATTTGACTTTTGGATCACATTTGAGAGAACACTATTCAAGTCTGACTATTAATTCAGCCTTAGTAACTCAAGAATTTAAAAGAGTATATTAATTGATTAATTAAGATAAAAAACCAGCAGATTTACAAGATAAAACTCTTAAAACTTGTACAAATAAACTTATTAAATTGCTTGTTTTTAAGAAGAAAACAGAAATCCAGATTTTTTTTAAAAATTCAGAAATTGTGACTTATAAAACTTATAAAAAATGTAGAGGGGATTTCACCTCCACCTGTCTATATAGACGTCATCCCAGCGTTGACCTCCACCTGTCTATATAGACGTCATCCCAGCGTTGACCTCCACCTGTCTATATAGACGTCATCCCAGCCTTGACCTCCACCTGTCTATATAGACGTCATCCCAGCGTTGACCTCCACCTGTCTATATAGACGTCATCCCAGCCATTGACCTCCACCTGTCTATATAGACGTCATCCCAGCGTTGACCTCCACCTGTCTATATAGACGTCATCCCAGCGTTGACCTCCACCTGTCTATATAGACGTCATCCCAGCGTTGACCTCCACCCGTCTATATAGACGTCATCCCAGCGTTGACCTCCACCCGTCTATGTAGACGTCATCCCAGCGTTGACCTCCACCTGTCTATATAGACGTCATCCCAGCATTTACCTCCACCTGTCTATATAGACGTCATCCCAGCGTTGACCTCCACCTGTCTATATAGACGTCATCCCAGCGTTGACCTCCACCTGTCTATATAGACGTCATCCCAGCGTTGACCTCCACCTGTCTATATAGACGTCATCCCAGCGTTGACCTCCACCCGTCTATATAGACGTCATCCCAGCGTTGACCTCCACCTGTCTATATAGACGTCATCCCAGCGTTGACCTCCACCTGTCTATATAGACGTCATCCCAGCGTTGACCTCCACCCGTGTCTATATAGACGTCATCCCAGCGTTGACCTCCACCTGTCTATATAGACGTCATCCCAGTTGACCTCCACCTGTCTATATAGACGTCATCCCAGCGTTGACCTCCACCTGTCTATATAGACGTCATCCCAGTTGACCTCCACCTATATAGATGTCATCCCAGCGTTGACCTCCACCTGTCTATATAGACGTCATCCCAGCGTTGACCTCCACCTGTCTATATAGACGTCATCCCAGCGTTGACCTCCACCTGTCTATATAGACGTCATCCCAGCGTTGACCTCCACCTGTCTATATAGACGTCATCCCAGCGTTGACCTCCACCTGTCTATATAGACGTCATCCCAGCGTTGACCTCCACCTGTCTATATAGACGTCATCCCAGCGTTGACCTCCACCCGTCTATATAGACGTCATCCCAGCGTTGACCTCCACCCGTCTATATAGACGTCATCCCAGCGTTGACCTCCACCCGTCTATATAGACGTCATCCCAGCGTTGACCTCCACCTGTCTATATAGACGTCATCCCAGCGTTGACCTCCACCTGTCTATATAGACGTCATCCCAGCGTTGACCTCCACCTGTCTATATAGACGTCATCCCAGCGTTGACCTCCACCCCTCTATATAGACGTCATCCCAGCGTTGACCTCCACCCGTCTATATAGACGTCATCCCAGCGTTGACCTCCACCCGTCTATATAGACGTCATCCCAGCGTTGACCTCCACCTGTCTATATAGACGTCATCCCAGCGTTGACCTCCACCCGTCTATATAGACGTCATCCCAGCGTTGACCTCCACCCGTCTATATAGACGTCATCCCAGCGTTGACCTCCACCTGTCTATATAGACGTCATCCCAGCGTTGACCTCCACCTGTCTATATAGACGTCATCCCAGCGTTGACCTCCACCGGTCTATATAGACGTCATCCCAGCGTTGACCTCCACCCGTCTATATAGACGTCATCCCAGCGTTGACCTCCACCTGTCTATATAGACGTCATCCCAGCGTTGACCTCCACCTGTCTATATAGACGTCATCCCAGCGTTGACCTCCACCCGTCTATATAGACGTCATCCCAGCGTTGACCTCCACCTGTCTATATAGACGTCATCCCAGCGTTGACCTCCACCTGTCTATATAGACGTCATCCCAGCGTTGACCTCCACCCGTCTATATAGACGTCATCCCAGCGCGTTGACCTCCACCCGTCTATATAGACGTCATCCCAGCGTTGACCTCCACCCGTCTATATAGACGTCATCCCAGCGTTGACCTCCACCTGTCTATATAGACGTCATCCCAGCGTTGACCTCCACCCGTCTATATAGACGTCATCCCAGCGTTGACCTCCACCCGTCTATATAGACGTCATCCCAGCGTTGACCTCCACCCTCTATATAGACGTCATCCCAGCGTTGACCTCCACCCGTCTATATAGACGTCCCAGCGTTGACCTCCACCTGTCTATATAGACGTCATCCCAGCGTTGACCTCCACCCGTCTATATAGACGTCATCCCAGCGTTGACCTCCACCCGTCTATATAGACGTCATCCCAGCGTTGACCTCCACCCGTCTATATAGACGTCATCCCAGCGTTGACCTCCACCGGTCTATATAGACGTCACCCCGGCGTTGACCCTCCACCCGTCTATATAGACGTCATCCCGGCGTTGACCTCCACCCGTCTATATAGACGTCATCCCAGCGTTGACCTCCACCCGTCTATATAGACGTCATCCCAGCGTTGACCTCCACCCGTCTATATAGACGTCATCCCAGCGTTGACCTCCACCCGTCTATATAGACGTCATCCCGGCGTTGACCTCCACCCGTCTATATAGACGTCATCCCAGCGTTGACCTCCACCTGTCTATATAGACGTCATCCCAGCGTTGACCTCCACCTGTCTATATAGACGTCATCCCAGCGTTGACCTCCACCCGTCTATATAGACGTCATCCCAGCGTTGACCTCCACCTGTCTATATAGACGTCATCCCAGCGTTGACCTCCACCCGTCTATATAGACGTCATCCCAGCGTTGACCTCCACCTGTCTATATAGACGTCATCCCAGCGTTGACCTCCACCCGTCTATATAGACGTCATCCCAGCGTTGACCTCCACCTGTCTATATAGACGTCATCCCAGCGTTGACCTCCACCCGTCTATATAGACGTCATCCCAGCGTTGACCTCCACCTGTCTATATAGACGTCATCCCAGCGTTGACCTCCACCCGTCTATATAGACGTCATCCCAGCGTTGACCTCCACCCTCTATATAGACGTCATCCAGCGTTGACCTCCACCCGTCTATATAGACGTCATCCCAGCGTTGACCTCCACCCGTCTATATAGACGTCATCCCGGCGTTGACCTCCACCCGTCTATATAGACGTCATCCCAGCGTTGACCTCCACCCGTCTATATAGACGTCATCCCAGCGTTGACCTCCACCCGTCTATATAGACGTCATCCCCAGCGTTGACCTCCACCCGTCTATATAGACGTCATCCCAGCGTTGACCTCCACCTGTCTATATAGACGTCATCCCGGCGTTGACCTCCACCCGTCTATATAGACGTCATCCCGGCGTTGACCTCCACCCGTCTATATAGACGTCATCCCGGCGTTGACCTCCACCCGTCTATATAGACGTCATCCCAGCGTTGACCTCCACCCGTCTATATAGACGTCATCCCGGCGTTGACCTCCACCCGTCTATATAGACGTCATCCCAGCGTTGACCTCCACCCGTCTATATAGACGTCATCCCAGCGTTGACCTCCACCCGTCTATATAGACGTCATCCCAGCGTTGACCTCCACCCGTCTATATAGACGTCATCCCAGCGTTGACCTCCACCCGTCTATATAGACGTCATCCCAGCGTTGACCTCCACCCGTCTATATAGACGTCACCCCGCGTTGACCTCCACCTGTCTATATAGACGTCATCCCAGCGTTGACCTCCACCCGTCTATATAGACGTCATCCCAGCGTTGACCTCCACCCGTCTATATAGACGTCATCCCAGCGTTGACCTCCACCCGTCTATATAGACGTCACCCCTCGTTGACCTCCACCTGTCTATATAGACGTCATCCCAGGCGTTGACCTCCACCCGTCTATATAGACGTCATCCCAGCGTTGACCTCCACCCGTCTATATAGACGTCATCCCGGCGTTGACCTCCAACCCGTCTATATAGACGTCATCCCGGCGTTGACCTCCACCCGTCTATATAGACGTCATCCCGGCGTTGACCTCCACCCGTCTATATAGACGTCATCCCGCGTTGACCTCCACCCGTCTATATAGACGTCATCCCGGCGTTGACCTCCACCCGTCTATATAGACGTCATCCCGGCGTTGACCTCCACCCGTCTATATAGACGTCATCCCGGCGTTGACCTCCACCCGTCTATATAGACGTCATCCGGCGTTGACCTCCACCCGTCTATATAGACGTCATCCCAGCGTTGACCTCCACCCGTCTATATAGACGTCATCCCAGGCGTTGACCTCCACCTGTCTATATAGACGTCATCCCAGCGTTGACCTCCACCCGTCTATATAGACGTCATCCCGGCGTTGACCTCCACCCGTCTATATAGACGTCATCCCAGCGTTGACCTCCACCCGTCTATATAGACGTCATCCCCGGCGTTGACCTCCACCCGTCTATATAGACGTCATCCCGGCGTTGACCTCCACCCGTCTATATAGACGTCATCCCGGCGTTGACCTCCACCCGTCTATAGACGTCATCCCGGCGTTGACCTCCACCCGTCTATATAGACGTCATCCCGGCGTTGACCTCCACCCGTCTATATAGACGTCATCCCGGCGTTTACCTCCACCCGTCTATATAGACGTCATCCCGGCGTTGACCTCCACCCGTCTATATAGACGTCATCCCGGCGTTGACCTCCACCCGTCTATATAGACGTCATCCCGGCGTTGACCTCCACGCGTCTATATAGACGTCAACCCGGCGTTGACCTCCACCCGTCTATATAGACGTCACCCCAGCGTTGACCTCCACCCGTCTATATAGACGTCACCCCAGCGTTGACCTCCACCCGTCTATATAGACGTCACCCCAGCGTTGACCTCCACCCGTCTATATAGACGTCACCCCTGCGTTGACCTCCACCTGTCTATATAGACGTCATCCCGGCATTGTCCTCCACCTGTCTATAGACGTCACCCGTTGACCTCCCATATATAGACGTCATCCCGGCGTTGACCTCCACCCGTCTATATAGACGTCATCCCGGCGTTGACCTCCACCCGTCTATATAGACGTCATCCCGGCGTTGACCTCCACCGTCTATATAGACGTCATCCCGGCGTTGACCTCCACCCGTCTATATAGACGTCATCCCAGCGTTGACCTCCACCCGTCTATATAGACGTCATCCCAGCGTTGACCTCCACCCGTCTATATAGACGTCATCCCGGCGTTGACCTCCACCCGTCTATATAGACGTCATCCTGGCGTTTACGACCACCCGTCTATATAGACGTCATCCCAGCGTTGACCTCCACCCGTCTATATAGACGTCATCCCAGCGTTGACCTCCACCCGTCTATATAGACGTCATCCCAGCGTTGACCTCCACCCGTCTATATAGACGTCATCCCAGCGTTGACCTCCACCCGTCTATATAGACGTCATCCCAGCGTTTACTTCCACCAGTCTATATAGACGTCATCCCAGCGTTGACCTCCACCTGTCTATATAGACGTCATCCCAGCGTTGACCTCCACCTGTCTATATAGACGTCATCCCAGCGTTTACTTCCACCCGTCTATATAGACGTCATCCCAGCGTTGACCTCCACCTGTCTATATAGACGTCATCCCAGCGTTGACCTCCACCCGTCTATATAGACGTCATCCCAGCGTTGACCTCCACCCGTCTATATAGACGTCATCCCAGCGTTGACCTCCACCCGTCTATATAGACGTCATCGCAGCGTTGACCTCCACCCGTCTATATAGACGTCATCCCAGTGTTTACCTCCACCTGTCTATACAGGTGTCTCTGGATATCAACTTACCTGCTGACCTGCAGTCTGATCTTCTGACCACCTCAGTGTTGCTGCCTAGATCTGTTTATAGTCATCTCTGTAGTTCATGTACTAACAATGAACCAGTCAGAATAGGAATGGAACATGCAATTATTAGTTCTCAAGTTAATGGATAATTACTATTTATATGTTTTGTCTTATATAATATTGCCAACATATCTGTGCCTCTCCTTTCTCCGTCCTCCCTTTTCTCTTCTGTCTTTACCCAGCTGGTCTTCATCAGGAAGAAGGGGAGTTTTTTCTTGTCATTGTTTGCCTTAAAGTTTTTTTTTCTTACCCCAGGGGAGTTTTTACTACTCTACCACTTCATAAGAGAAAATTATTTAATTCTTGAGACACATCTCAAAATTTCTGACCATTTTAAGACATTAAAACTACTCAAATTTACAGGAAAATGCTTTCAGACAGATTTAAGTTCTTCACATGAACATGGAGTCAGTGGGAACAGTCAGGATCACACACATAAAATCATGTGTGTGTGTGTTTGTGTGTGTTTAGGTGTTTGTCGCAGCGGTGGCAGCGTGGAGGAAACGCCTCGAACTCGTGCACGGTTCTGTCGCAGCTCGGAGCTCCATGTGCCTTCATGGGCTCGCTGGCCTCCGGTCCAACCGCCGAGTGAGTTCTGGTCCAACACACGCACACGTATGAAGGAGTGGATGGATGTGTCCGTGGCTTTCAGTGCTCCTGCTCGTATGTTGTTGATGTGTAATGTCTGAACTGTTGCTGGTTACATTGAGATGACACAATTATATGAACCTTTCTGGATGAACTGTATTTTTTTCTGCTTTAATTTACTTTAAAACATCTGCTTAAAGTGATGCTTTGTAACAGAACCACTCCACATGGGGGCAGCAAACTACGACAAGCATTCTGGGTTATTTCTTTACTGGGAAATCTGACTTTTCAGAGTTCCAATTTAAATTTACCTGGAACTCTGAAAAGTCAAATAAGTCTCACTTATTCATAGACCGTAAAAAAAGAACTGGACAAAGCGTCTGCAGTGTCACCCGCAGGTTTTGTCTCTCTGCGTGGCGCCATGACGGTAGGAACTGACCTTTCCCAGTCCCGGTTAATCCAAAAAATGGGACGTCATCTGGAACACGTCCACCTCAGCTACTACAAGTTAGCTATTGTAGCTTTATCTGATGTGGTACAAAGAGCAGTCATCATGGATGTAAAATCCAGCCATCAGTCTTAGAGACCAAATCCATTTTATGTGCTGGGCTGTCAATACATTTATTTCTTCTGTGAAGATTTTAACATGGAGCTCAATGGAGACGTGCTCTGTTTTGGAACACCTAGTGGTCACGAGAGGAACTGCTGTTTTCGTTACTTCCTGGTTTGACTTAAACTCTGAGGCGACGGTGCTGGGCATCCATTTATGGATTAACCAGAGTTTTGTTGGATAAACCAAATGATGACATATCAGAGGATTTGTCCAGTTCCTTTTAGAACACAAGGCCCGTGGGCCAAATGTGGCCCGCCACATCATTTTATGTGGCCCTCGAGAGCTTGTGCATTATTGTCTTAACTTTTAAACCAATATTTTAAGACTTAAAATAAGCTTACAGCACTTTAAAGCGCATATTGACAATAAACTGCATCTCCCATAATGCATTTCGTCGTTACCCACAACGATAACAGTATATCGCCATGAGCAAGACATCAAGACAGGTAGAAAAACAGAGGTAGAGGTAGAAAAACAGAATGTCTTCTGTGTTATGAGGCAGTGTCAGTTGTGAAAGAATATAATCTACTTCGGCATTTTGACAGCAAACACGGAGCTAAGTATGCTAAATTTAGCCTACAAGAAAAACAAAGAATCGTATCCGCTTCTGAAACCAAGGTGATGGATACTCTTACAACCACAAACCCTGAGTTTAATATAATGATTTAAGTATTTAAAACCTATATACATAATAAATACAGAAACACTTATTTAACAATATAATAAGGTGTAGTTTAATTTATTTTGATTTACATAACATTTTGTTACATTCATGCTGTCAATCTGGCCCTTCGAGGGCCACCATGATGCTGATGTGGCCCTCAGTGAAAATGAGTCTGACACCCCTGTTTTAGAAAGTCTGTCACACTTGATGTGTGCCAAGAAAAAAACAAACAAACAAACAAAAAAACAGTTGCTGGTAGAGACACAGATTGCTTTCTGGAAGCTTATCAAAGATCTATGTCAGATCTTTTGTTCATTAGTTGGACAGTTCTTCCTGAAAGTGATCAGCTATTAAGTTCGAGAGCTTCACAAACTTCTATCCTGCTGCTGCGCTGCTAACGCTAAGCTAACGGGCTTCAAAAGATGAGCAGCATCCAAGTCTGTTCACACCTGGTCTCCCACGTCACCTGGTCAGCAAAAGGGACGTCGGCTGGTGGACGGGTGATCGCCAACGAGTCCTGACCGGGATCCCTGGATCCCTGGATCCGGACACGGAGGTGTCCCGGATTCTGCTGAGTCATGCCGGCGACTCAGCGAGGCCGAGTAAAAGTGATGATCGTGATGTTGCAGAGTTTCCCTGCTGACTGCAGACAAACCGAAGCTCTGGGCGCTGCAGGCCTCATTGTGAGCTGGTCTCTGTGGAGAAACAGGCGGAAAAGTCTGGAACTCTGCGGCCGTGGACGGGCAGCTTCTGCTCAGCAACATGCAGTCACATGCAAAAGTCAGTGGCCTGTTTTGATGCTGATGTTGTCACCTGATCTGAGTGAGTCTTAGTGTTAGAAAAGTCTAACCTCAGGGAAATAACACGATTTTCACCTTATCATTATTTATTTACAAAAATGGAGCCAAGAAAAAAAAAATGATGTGGGCAACCCTAAGTACCCCCATGATCCAACAGCTTGTAGATCCACCTTCAGCAGTGGTAACCTGAGGTATGACTTCATCAGTCCTCTCACATGCTTGTGTCCATTCTTATTTACAACTTCTTCATGACTTCATTGAGGTCACATATCCACAGCAGGTTGGGGGGGGGGGGGGGGTGGGGATGACCCACAAAAGGAGCAGGATTAATGGAGGAGGTTCTGGTTTTTGCACGATGAACCACGTCAGTTTACCGTTGAGGAAATGTAAAGAGTTTTCTGTCTGTAGTTTTATTTTGGAAGACTTTCAGAAGTACGGCGTCGACGCATCTTTGGTGTCTGAGCATGCTCAGTGCAACGCTCCAGCCTCCGTGGTCATCAGCAGCATCAGCACGGGAAGTCGCACCATCCTGCACATGAACAGGTGTGGAAAACTGTGTGTGTGTGTGTGACTAACATCCTCTGTTTCAGCGACATCATCTTCATCATCGTCATCATCATCCTCTCAGACCAGTGCCGGCCCCTCCTGGTCTGTAAAAGGGTGCAGATTCCTCTCTGTGATTTTATTTTGGCGGGCGCAGTGACGTATCCTGTCTGTCTCTCTCCCAGTTTCATCATGGCGGACTTCTGCCGCCGTGCGATCGACGTGTCGGTGGTGGTTTTGCAGCTCACAGGTCAAACTCCGTGTGCGTGTTGCGTGGTTTGTCCACCCACCGGATCTCGAACCGTCTTTCTCTATGATACGTAAGATGAGCGGCCGGCGCCCCGCACCGTTCACTAAACACTTTGTCAGTCAGCTGATGGCGCCGTGATGACACGTTCATTCAAACTCTAGCAAAGAGGCATGAGCGTCATCAACCCAGGTGTTCTGCTTCGTGTAACGAGCCCTCAGAAGACTTTTTATTTTAAATTACAGCTAAATAAATAAGAACAAGCTTAACTGATCGACTAAAGCAAAAACTTTGATTAATGGACTATAAACAAAGAACTGAACTGTGACATCACCTATGAACCCTCTGCAGAGTGGTTTTGAAGCCTCTTTTTTGTCTTTAGTAAGAACTGATTTGGTTAATAGAAAAATAAGCGAATGAGCGGCCTGGAGGCCGGCTGGGACACGCCCAGCTTCGTGGAGTTTCCACGCGTTAGCTTTCTGGCCTTGCCCATGCTAACCTTTGATGCTAAGTAATTTTACCTGATGTACGTTCTGATCAGATCCGTCCAAACATAATTTCGAATGTCAAGACTAAAACATCAGCCAAAACGGCTGATGACGGAGGCCTGGAACATACTCGCTGTTTCTAAAACATGCGCGCACGCCCAAGAAACGTTTACAGCCCAGCTGGTTGTGTACAAAAACCACAGTGAATGCTTGATCAAACTGTAAGTATATCCCACAGGCCCGCAAGCCCACAGAGAGTCCCAGTGGAGCCCCAGTGGTCCTCGTTTTAGCTCTAGCAGCGCTCGTTTCAGTTCTGACAGTGCTCGTTTCAGTTCTGACAGTGCTTGTTTCAGCTCTAGCAGCGCCAGCGCTCGTTTCGGCTCTGGCAGCGCTCGTTTCAGTTCTGGCAGCGCTCGTTTCAGTTCTGACAGTGCTTGTTTCAGCTCTAGCAGCGCCAGCGCTCGTTTCGGCTCTGGCAGCGCTCGTTTCAGCTCTGGCAGCGCTCGATTCAGTTCTGGCAGCGCTCGTTTCGGCTCTGGCAGCGCTCGTTTCAGCTCTGCCAGTGCTCGTTTCGGCTCTGGCAGCGCTCGTTTCAGCTCTGGCAGCGCTCGTTTCGGCTCTGGCAGCGCTCGATTTTCTGGCAGCGCTCGTTTCAGTTCTGGCAGCGCTCGTTTCAGCTCTGGCAGCGCTCGTTTCAGCTCTGCCAGCGCTCGTTTCAGCTCTAGCAGTGCTTGTTCCAGCTCTGGCAGCGCCAGCGCTCGTTTCAGCTCTAGCAGCGCTCGTTTCAGCTCTGGCAGCGCTCGTTTCAGCTCTAGCAGAGCTCGTTTCAGCTCTGGTAGCGCTCGTTTCAGTTCTGGCAGTGCTCGTTTCAGTTCTGGCAGCACCAGCGCTCGTTTCAGTTCTGGCAGTACTCGTTTCAGCTCTGGCAGCGCTCGTTTCAGTTCTGGCAGCGCTCGTTTCAGCTCTGGCAGCGCTCGTTTCAGTTCTGGCAGCGCTCGTTTCAGCTCTGGCAGCGCTCGTTGCAGTTCTGACAGTGCTTGTTTCAGCTCTGGCAGCCCCAGCGCTCGTTTTAGCTCTGGCAGCGCTCGTTTCAGCTCTGGCAGCGCTCGTTTCAGTTCTGACAGTGCTTGTTCCAGCTCTGGCAGCGCCAGCGCTCGTTTCAGCTCTAGCAGCGCTCGTTTCAGCTCTGGCAGCGCTCGTTTCAGCTCTGGCAGCGCTCGTTGCAGTTCTGACAGTGCTTGTTTCAGCTCTGGCAGCGCCAGCGCTCGTTTTAGCTCTGGCAGCGCTCGTTTCAGCTCTGGCAGCGCTCGTTTCAGTTCTGACAGTGCTTGTTCCAGCTCTGGCAGCGCCAGCGCTCGTTTCAGCTCTAGCAGCGCTCGTTTCAGCTCTGGCAGCGCTCGTTTCAGCTCTGGCAGCGCTCGTTGCAGTTCTGACAGTGCTTGTTTCAGCTCTGGCAGCGCCAGCGCTCGTTTTAGCTCTGGCAGCGCTCGTTTCAGCTCTGGCAGCGCTCGTTTCAGATGACACTGGCCGTCAGTCTGGTTGGTCAGCTTGGAGGGGTCCTGACACAAGGCAAAGGTTTCTGGACAGGAGGACCCAGCTGCTACAAGAGGTAGAAGCCGACGAGCTCGAGGCAATCAAAGCTGGCGTCCTCCAGTTAGCAAAGGCTAGCTGCCCAAAGGTAGTGGCTTCTGTCTGCTCTGCTAACTTTCAGCTTCCAGACCAACCGACTACTGGCCACAGTGGTCTGTCGGTGCAGTTAACAACGCATCAAACTATATTACCTTTAAAATCATGAATGATTTTACTCTATCTGGTCTTTATTTGCAGCTCGAGAGTCAAGTCAAGACAGCGCGAAGCCACTAAAGGAATGGCAGCTAGCTGTTAACCATAGCGCCTGTCAATCAAAAACACCCCTAATTATGCACACATTTGTGGTTTAAGTCATATTAAGCTGATGGTTGTGATGAGCTATGGAGACCAAAACGACTTCAGGCTCTGCAGATTCGGAAGGTTCTGCCGGTTCTGCCGCTCCTGCGTTGGTGGCAGAAGTAGCAGAAGTAGCCACTCGTAAAATACACAAGAAAATGACGACAGAGGAGAAAACTAGATGTCGACCAATGAGTGAACGAGAGTTAACCTCCAGGCCTGTAGGGGGAACCGCTGAGTTAAGTTCTTTAAAACGTGTTGCTTTTTTGTTTTAGTTGAATTGGAGTCGAGCTGTACTTTCCTCAACTCGTTTTCAGATTAATGTTTTCTCATAATCCTTAAATAGTTCCAGATCTGAGCTGAATTGTTCGCTCTGACTCAAACCTTCTGAACCAGATGGAGCCTCCATCCATCTTCTTCAGCAGGCGGTTAAGACAAAGTGACAAAGTGTTTGGTGAACGCCGCTTGACGTGTCGACAGGAATCACGAAGAACTGATCCGGGTCCAGAATCACTATGTAATGACAGCTGGTCGCATCCACTGCAGAGCGCCGTGAACTGAGTAAACTGAGTGAATCCTCCAGGTGAGTTACGTAGGCCAGTAACTCCTCTTGCTTCATCACGACCAAAGGAGACTGTTCCTACAGAAAAGACAGCAGGACTCTTTTTGGTACGTCTTATGCAACTGTAGATGCCAGAAAAGCCACGTCATTAGAGCATAAAAACCTTTTTTGAGATATGTTTGGGTCACAGGTGGTGGGGCTTTTTTTGAGGCGTTGGGTCGTCAGCTGCTGATGTGGCAGGTGTCGGCCATTTTCCACAGTTGTGGGTCATTTTTCACCAGTGCAGGTCGTCAGGTGCCAGCTGTGTGTCATCAGTGGCAGGTGTGGGTCATCCCTCTGCAGGTGTGAGTCTTAAATCACAGGTGCAGGTTGTTTTCCACAGGTGTGGGTCGTTAGCTGCAGGTGTGGGTCGTTAGCTGCAGGTGTGGGTCGTTAGCTGCAGGTGTGGGTAATCATAGTGGACTCCATTTGTAGTCAAAAATCAGGATTTTGTAGTCGGAGGTAGGTTTCAACATCAACACCATCTGAGGTGATTTTACTGTTCGTTACAGTTCTGTCTGATTTATTTAAGGTCAAGTCAGTAGGGGTGTGGAAAAAAAATCGATTTGGCAATATATCGTGATTTTCGGCCGCCCAATATAATATCGACTTTTTTTTCATATGATCTGTTCAGATCAGTGTTTAAACTGACACGATAGGAGAAATTATTTCATATTTTTGTGCATTGTCAGTAAGTTTATCCTTCATGTTCTCACTTACAGTGGTTACAATGCTGTCAGTATGTTGTAATGGTTACTTAAATGTGCAAAACGCTAATAATAAACAGTAAATAGGTTGTTTTGGAGCAAATAGCTTTGACTCAATTTGTCCTCTGAATGATCAATATCATCTGATGAACATATACAGTAACTTGATTTTTCATCTCTACTTTTAATTTTGATATTAACTGGGTAGAATATCTTGATATTGCGGTATCGTGATAATATCGTATCGTGACCCAAGTATCATGATACATATCGTATTGCGAGGTCCTTGCCAATACTCACCCCTACAAGTCGGACGTTCACGTAGCAGCGTTGGTTTTTATCAGTGGACGAGTTGCTGCGCTGTTTTGTATGAACTCAGTGAACAATGTTGTAATTAAACGGCATCTCAGCTAGGCATTTGCCGATTGTGCTAGTAAAAGTAGCATATTATGCTAGTGGCAGTGCTCGTTTTTTGCCCAAATTATGCTCAAATTATGCTCGCTTTTCAAAATTATGCTACTTTTTTTTTTTTTAATTATTCTGTGCACAAACTTCACAACTCACAAGACAAGTTTGAAAATGTATTTTTTTTAACTCTGGCCTGACGTTCTGGGCCCGGTTGTTCAAAACCTGGGTAACTTTATCCGGTGGTTAGGCCTATACGGCGGATAAATCTGCTATCCAGCGGATAGTTATCCAGCTAACAAAAATAGGTTGCACAAAGCCTAGATAGTGTGGTGGATAACTATCCGCGGATAGCTTGCTAACCATCGCGTGTAGCAGAGCGTGACACAGTTTGCGCAAGGTTTTGCACCCAAATGGCCTCCAGTTACCATGGTAAAGTATGCAAATTTCGAGTAAACAATGAACTGTGCGCGCGCTAGCATACAGTGAAAACTAAACCATGCAGTTTCTGACAAAGCCCTGGATAACAAATTTAACATTGAACACAACAACAACACAACTAAAAAGCAATCGCAAAATAGCAACTGTTAATAGTAATCTATCGTTTTTAGTAGCTGAGATCTTGGTTTTCTTGAATTATTCTAAAATTGTGCTATTAAGACAAGAAAATATACGGATTATGCTAGCAGTGCTACTTTTGGAAAAAGGGCAAAAATTATGCTCAATTCCTCAGATTATGCCAAAAAATTATGCTAGCACAATCGGCAAGAGCCTAATCTCTGACGGTTGCCAGCAGCAACAACGTGACTTTCCTGCAAGCGTCCTTGTTTTGTTTTGTTTTGTTTTGTTCAACTTTGCAACTGGACGGCGGTCGACATGCCGCTCCTGTCTCTTGACCTTCATCGTTCCTCCATCAGTCGCCGGCTGGTCGTGCAGCTTCCTGTTCACGTCTGCGGTTTGAGAGTCGTTTCGAGCCTCTGCAGTGGTTTGGGCTTAATTTTCACAGATCAGCATAATTTATTTGATGTGTTCACAAATGCACTCAACAATCAGACTGTCTTTGATCCGAGAAGATTTTTTTGGAATGAGAGGTTTTTGATCAATGTTGTAGAAGAAACTCCTCATCCTCCTCCATGAGGGTCAAACAGGAAGCTCAGATCTGCATAAATTTACTCTCTGAAGGGTCATTCCCCACCATTTTGTACCCCGATGACGCCGTGGTGAAGTCATCAGACAGGAAATCTGGAAATCAAAAACTAGAGGTCGGAGCTCATTCATCAAAGGCTCCTGAGGGTTTGACCTGAGTGATGGAGGGATGGAGGCGTTTTCACAGTCTGTCTTCTGCAATGACAGCGTCTGACCTCACTTCCTGTCCACCAGGAACCTCCCTGACGTTACACAGCGGAAGATTTCTCCAAAGTTGACCTTCGCCAGTTCAGGTGGATCCACTTTGAGGTGAGCGGCCGGAGCAAACCCACACAGAACCCCCCCCCCCCCCCCCCCCCCCCCCCCCCCCCCCCCCCCCACCCCCCCCCCCCCCCGACCCGGCTCAGCCATCTACAGGGACCCCCAAACCCATAACGGCTATTTACTAGGGCTGGCAAGTTAACGCGTCATTATCGCGTTAACGCATTAATTTATTAACGCCAACATTTATTTTATCGCGCGTTGCTCACATGCTTTTATTTTGAAAAGTGTGTTAGTGGCTGCTGCGGAACCGGAAGACAATTAGCAGGTAAACATGCAAAACGCTAAAAACAGGCATGGAGAACGCTAAAAATCTGTGTACGTTACAGTTCAGGTAGCAACTCAGGTAGAAATATTAACAATTCTGTCTGAGAGAAAATTCTGGACTGCAACAAAACTTTGTGGTCATTCCTCCATGTTCCATCAGATCTGCTCCATGTGTTCACTGTCCTGCTGTTCTCTAGCTGGTTACTGCAGTGCGGCTCCATCTAGTGGCTCAGATGTGTAATGACAACAGAAAGTCCAGTCCTCCATTATAAAACTAATTCAGTTCTATGGCCCGTTCTTTTATTTAAATATGAAATATAAAAAAACAGGCTTTTTTTTTTCTTTTTTTTGTGTTAGATTAAAAAATGAAAACCGTAATAAAATGTCACTTTTTATTTTTTTTTAATTTTTGATTGACAATTGTAAATGGAAAGAATAAATGATACACAGATTGGTAAAGTTACTGAACTTTAACATGGACATTTTCATTTTAAAGTTCTTCCAGACGGAGGATTCAACAGAAACAAGGTTATTTGTAACAACTGACAAGTTGAACTCCCCGTTAAAAGTTTCTGCTGTCACCTCAGAAATTACCTGTTTTAATGTTCTGATTGTGCTGAGACACAATCATTTTGTTGGATTTTGTTTGTAGATTTTTTTTTCATAAAAACAGGATGACATTAATGCCCTGGCAGTGGCAATAAGCTTTATTTTATTTTAGATTTTTTTTAATGAGATTTACACTAAATATGTGTTACTGACAAGTGCTGATGTTAAAAGTGTTTGAACAACAAATGTTATGGCAATTTAGTTCATATGGCAGCAGAACATTTAAATAAAAGTGCACTTTACTTTTGAAGTTATTATTTGATTTTGCGTATACAGTGCGATTAATCGCGATTAATCAGGGAAATAATGCGATTAATCGCAATTAAAAATTTTAATCGTTGCTCAGCCCTACTATTTACATTTAGAATTTATGTCACAGTGTTAAAAGAAATGACTAAAAACTGAAAAGAGGTGCATGTATCTGTATTTACTAACTTTACCTTGAAGTAAATAAATTCTGGTCCTGCTGCTCACCTGCAGAAGTCTCATAGTTAATGTTCATCCACCGCTTCATCAGCTCCACCTGTTCAACTGTTTAACACAAATATCTAATCAGCCAGTGACCTCCAGTGACCTCCAGTGACCTCCAGTGACCTCCAGTCACCAGATCTCAGACCAGTAGAGCAGCTTTGGGAGGTGGAGGAGCGGGACGTCGTTCACCTGTTACCTGCCGACGCCGACCTTTAACTGAGCAGATGAGGAGCCGGACCACTAGATGTTTGACCTCCTTCTGTATTTCACCGTCTGAACCCCGCAGGGCCGAAACGCTGACGACCAGGTGAAAATGATCCAGCAGGTGGAGGCGTTCAACGCCACGTTACCGCCGCAGCGGAGGATCACGATTTCTGTGGAGATCGAGAAGACCAGAGAGTCGCTGTATCAGCTGTTTCCCGCCGGTGACGTGGTAGGAGTCTAGATGGTTGGTTTGTTCCGTCCACAGACGGTAGGAGAACTGGGCGGGTCTGCTGCGGTGTCGCCCAGAAGGTTCTGGGACTCCACTGGACCCTGGTCAACCCAGAAACAGCTGGGACAGTCCCGCCTGAGCTCAGTCCTGCTTTTACTGTTTTTAATGTTCTGATGCATTTTTAAAGCGCTCTGAATTACTTCACTTTGAAATGTTCTATATCACACCATCACCTTTATCTATCAATAAACAAAAATGAATTAATGAACAAACTAAATCACTAAATTTGGAGAAACCCTTAACCATAAAAGACTCCTCTCTTTTGGAGTCGCCCTCTAGTGGTCATTCAAAGAACTGCATTTTTTTTTTTACCTCCTTTTTTAATTCAGTCTTGACAGTCTTCCCTTGGTTTGTCCATGTTCTGTGGTTTTATGTCGTTTGTCATCTGACGTGGAGGTTTACGCCAAGTTCGGTAGGTTCAGAGTTCAGTCTCCGATCCTCTGAAGATGACTTAAGCCTGATTTATACTCAAACGTCAGATGACGCAGATATGCCCCCCCACCCTACGCAGACACTCCCGTGCTCCTCCCCAAAATTGTAGGTCGACGCAGACAGTGTCGCAGAGAGGAGAGAAAGGAGGCCTCTGATTGGTCGATTCTACACCCGCGTAGAAAAGAGCGCATCATCGAAGAAATGAGGAAGTACCCACATCTGTAAGATTCTGGTTCTCCGCACTACAAAGAGCACATATTCTAGTAATTCATGGAGGGAGATAGCGATGAATGTGGGTCTGGATACGGCCGAGACGGTGAGGAAGTGGAAAAACGCAAGAGATACGTTTAGTAAGTTTAGCTAGTTCGTGATTGTCCCTCTTGCATTGTGGCGTGGAATAACATAGCGGAGACCGCGCGAGTATAAATCAAAAATGACGGCGACACATTGGCCACGGTTACATGATGTTTTTTAATTCGAATTAAATAATTCCGAATTAAACTATTTTCCTTTGAGTTTACATGGAAATAGTAATTCCGAATTGAGGTTTACATGGAAAACACGTTTGTTCGGCTTTATCCAATTCAGCTTAAGGTCTGGGGGTTGGGAAGGGTTCTGATTGGATGGGGGGGCGGACGTCTTTACGTATTTACATCTACCGGAAGAAAACAAACTTAGCAACAACTCGATTAGCAACAACATTCCACTTATTTCTGACCTGGGTGGCGTCTCTATCTGCGAAACCTCCTTCATTTAACCTGGCCGCTTTGAAAAGCTCACAATTTTTATGTTTCCTGCCATCTGTTCTTTTAATAATTTCCAGTTCCTCCGAGCTATTTATTAAATAAATCGTCTCTGCTCTTGAACACCGTTTACTGCGTGCTGCCATCTTGAAACTTGAAACAAGCCCAGCGCGGAATATTAGCGTCATCGCAACAGACGGGCAAGAGAACTAGCATGCGCAGAAAGACGGGAATTAATTTAAAGAGGAATGAGTGTATACATGACCACGGGATTATTTTATTCGGAATTAAAATCAGAATAAACCAGCCGCTTACTTCGGAATTAAGTTAATTCGGAATTGACATTTTCATATGGAATTAAGTGTTTACATGGTAACTTTTATTCGGATTTAACTTTAATTCTGAATTAAAGAGGAATTAAACTTCCCATGTAAACGCACTGATTGACGCGAGAGTAAACACGGCCCTTAAGACAGTAAACAGATGGTGCCGTGACACCGAGGACCGTCATCCCATCCGTCTCTCTTGAGATCATCCTGATTCAGTTCGTAACCTTCATGGACTGAACTCAGATCAGTCCAGAGCTCCGGTTCGGTGGATGACGTCTCATTTTTGCAGATGATGAGGTGATGTCACCAGCTCAGCTTTTTAATCGAAGCGATTTCACTGACTGAATATGAGTCAATGAAAGACTCAGGAGGAAAAGACGATCCTATTTATCTATTTATTTTCAGTCACAGCGAGGTGGCGTCTGAAACTGTTTCCTGTCAGTGTGTCACATGTTCTTGTGTCTGCAGGTGTTCGTGAGCAAAGACCTCGCCCGTGAATTTGGTTTCCACACGATCGAAGCTGCTCTGAAGGGATTTTACAACCGGGTCAAAAAGGGGTGAGTGTGGTTCAGAAGTCCAGATCAGATCATTGACATCCCTGTTGAGATCCCTGCACCAGCCTACAGGGGGCAGGATTCATAGAGTTTGATTGATTGATTGATTCAACTTTAATAATCCCCAAAGGGGAAACTTCATTGCCACCATGGCCACAACAATACAACATAAAACAAACAACAGTATACATCAATAATATCACTAACTAGGGACAGCAGTAGATCAATACAACAGTAAAATAACCAGAAATGACCCCCCCCCCACACACACACACACACAAAAGGGAGTTAAAAGAAAGAAAAATAAAATAAAATAACCATTTCCAACCCATCTCTGAGCCATTCATGACCTGTCTCTCACCTGTCTCTGACCCCTCTCCCACCTCTCTCACCTGTCTCTCACCTGTCTCTCATCTGTCTCTAACCTGTCTCTCACCTGTCTTTGACTTGTCTCTGACCCCTCTCTCACCTGTCTCTGACCCCTCTCTAACCTGTTTCTCACCTGTCTCTCATCTGTCTCTCACCTGTCTCTGACCTGTCTCTCACCTGTCTTTGACTTGTCTCTGACCCCTCTCTAACCTGTCTCTGACCCTTCTCTGACCTGTCTCTCACCTGTCTCTCACCTGTCACTGACCCCTCTCTGACCTGTCTCTCACCTGTCTCTGTCTGTCTTTGACCTATCTTTGACCCATCTCTGACCTGTCTTTGTCTGCCTTTGACCTGTCTTTGACCCCTTTCTAACCTGTCTCCAACCTGTCTCTGTCTGTCTCTGACCCCTCTCTAACCTGTCTCTAACCTGTCTCTAACCTGTCTCTGTCTGTCTCTGACCCCTCTCTAACCTGTCTTTGTCTGTCTCTGATCCCTCTCTAACCTGTCTCTCACCTGTCTCTAACCTGTCTCTGTCTGTCTCTGACCCCTCTCTAACCTATCTCTAACCTGTCTCTGACCCCTCTCTCACCTGTCTCTCACCTGTCACTGACCCCTCTCTGACCTGTCTCTCACCTGTCTCTGTCTGTCTTTGACCTATCTTTGACCCATCTCTGACCTGTCTTTGTCTGCCTTTGACCTGTCTTTGACCCCTTTCTAACCTGTCTCCAACCTGTCTCTGTCTGTCTCTGACCCCTCTCTAACCTGTCTCTAACCTGTCTCTAACCTGTCTCTGTCTGTCTCTGACCCCTCTCTAACCTGTCTCTAACCTGTCTCTAACCTGTCTCTGTCTGTCTCTGACCCCTCTCTAACCTGTCTTTGTCTGTCTCTGATCCCTCTCTAACCTGTCTCTCACCTGTCTCTAACCTGTCTCTGTCTGTCTCTGACCCCTCTCTAACCTATCTCTAACCTGTCTCTGACCCCCTTCTGACCTGTCTCTCACCTGTCTCTGATCTGTCTCTGACCCCTCTCTAACCTGTCTCTGTCTGTCTCTGACCCATCTCTAACCTGTCTCTGTCTGTCTCCGTCTGTCTCTCAGGGCCGTCCTCTTCTGTGCCTGGGCAGAAAAAGGAGCCGGAGCTTTGGGTCCTGACGGTGTCGTCCTTCATTCAGAAGCGTTTCCTCCTGAAACTCTGGTCGATACTCTCGGAGCTGGAGACACTTTCAACGCTGCCGTCATCTACAAGCTGTCCAACGGTGACACATTTTACCCTCAAACACATTTAACAAATACAGACTCATTTTGGTTTCGGTCTTCGGGCGGGTTGACAAGGCTGTCTGTCAACGGTTTTTAACCATAGACTGTCGTACTGGGCGATATGGAAAAAATCATATATCACGATATGGACTATTTTATATCACGATAACGATATATATCACGATATACCATAATAAAGTATGTTTTCAGTTATTCTCTGAAAAGTTTGACAAAAATTTCATTGCTTACTTTTCAACTTTATTTTGAAAGGACATTTAGCTGAACTGTCACAAACATACATTTTAGTGCAGCAAAAACAGGTAGGTACAGAGGTACAGTAGCTTTCACATTTTTTTAGAGTGCACAACAGTTTCTGAGAGGAAAAACACATTTTTGCAACAAATTATTTTTCAACTTTCTGAAATCTGTAACCTTGTAGTGCAAAATTTGCAAACCAATATAAAGTGTCTAAAGTAAACATCAGGGTTGAAGAGAACTCTGTTTAAGGCATTAACCATGAATAAAAGTGCAAACATAAAAGGCTACTTTGTAGAAGTAGATATGATTCTATCAAATTTATCGTTGCAGGTTATTTAATTACATATTTGCTGTAATAATTGATAAAAAATTAGGTTAGAAACGATAGAAGAGAAATGGCACGATACACACTTTTCTATCGTCCCCACGATATGTATCGTCATATCGCCCAGCACTAATAGACTATATAACAAGAACTGGACAAACCTCCTGTGATGTCATCCAGAGGTTTGCTGATGATTTCCGTTTCCCCTCCGTAACGGTTCTGCTCTGTCTGCAGGAGGAGGTCTGCAGGACGCCCTGACCTTCGGCTGCCGGATCGCCGGCGGGAAGTGCGGTTTCCATGGTTACGACGGCATCAGTGAAATATTTGAGCAGATTAAAAAAAAATGAATAGAGATGTTCGTCCAGAACTCCAGTCACATTTAATTCCAGTCATTCCAGTTTTAATCAACGTCAAGGATCCGTCAGTCCCCGATGATTCCCTCTAGATCTGAAGAGCTACTGTACATGATCAGTATCTGCTGATCAATCATTGATGATTTAACCTCACACTGAACAGACAGGCAGCTGATAATGAAATGATGTGAACTCTGTATCTCAGTGTTTTAACGGTTTGATCTGATAAAGAAAAAAAAACCGATCAATAAACTCATCAGAAGAGCATCTTCAGCTGTCAGACAGATTTACTGTCCACTCAGTTACTGCAAGGTGAAAAACAGCCCCATATCATCACACCTCCACCGCCGTGCTTCACAGTCTGTATGAGGCGCTGAGGCAACTCCACTTTGGTCTCATCTGTCCACAGAGGACATTGACACAGTTTTCATGAGCCTGACATCTTCTTATCGTAGTAATGATAATCAATAAATGTTAAGAGAGTAGAAAATACTGCAAGTTCCCTGGTAGGAAACCCGCCAACTGGAAGCCCCTCAACTGGGACGCAAACTGGTACGAATCCTAATTTTTTATCACTGGTGTAAACGCTCAGATCTGAAGCCCAGAAGGACTCTACGGTGTCAACTCTTACGTACGACTTTCAACTTAGCGCGCACATTACACCGTACACAAAAGCAGCTAACTAAGCTCTTGCACATTTGTGAGGTTATAAAGTTAAAATTCAGGGATTTCAGCTACGCGAAAGGCTCGACGAAAAGGTGCAGAGTCATATTTGCGTCCTCTTTATATGCCTTATATACTTATATCATTTCTATTTACTTATCAGTGATTGCGCAATACAGTCCACTCATTCCGGCGGGAACGTCGGTGGTTTCTAAAGTACGTACGAAATTAATTGGTTCTGGAAGTAGTTTCGTAACCTGAAATTCCGTAAGTAGAGACGCGTTTTCCATGTAGGTGCTCTGATCCGTTCCAAGACCCCCAAAATTCGGACATAAATTTTTTTTTATAAATGATAAAAAAAACATCAAAACATGTAATAAATACATTACCATTAGATTACTGCACAATAAACATAAAATGAGAGTTGTACATAATAAAAAAGAAATGTTCTCTCTCAGAAGTGGTTTCTGCCTGACGTTTTGTAAAGAACCGATCCAAGGACGTTTGCTGTTGTCGGCTTTTAACAATCCTTTGAAAATGTGCAAGGCTAACATCAACATAGTGAGCGACAGCCCGACTAGTGAACACTTTTTCTAGGTGATTCTTTTCAACAAATTCGGAAACTTCTTGGAATTTTCCTAAAATGTCAAAGGGATGCCAGAAAGATGCTAACCGATAGCCAGGAAGATGCTAGCCGATAGCCAGTGGCAGAGCAGCTACAAGTATGTTTACGTTCGGTAAACTCTGGGAGCTGCGAGTAGCAGCACTACTGTATTTTTGCCTTTTGTATCCTAAAATTTCTTTCGTAACAAGAGGCAATATTTTCCCGTTGATGCATTCCGTATCCTGAAAATTGCATATGTAGAGACGTTCGTAAGTAGAGGTACCACAGTACTTGCATTGTTCTGTAATTACACCCCTAACCACTAAAGAGCAGTGTGGGTTCTGTTCTGCAACGCTGTAGCTAGCAGTACTGAGCTTCTTCTTGTTTACTTCCTTTGTGTAGCCCAACCTTGGCAACGGAGCAAATAAAGTTCATCTTATCTGATCAGACGCATCAGTCATATTTACAGTCAAACTACCTGACTGCCCTGAAAATGATGAAGTACCTGCAGACTGAGGACGAAGAAGAACAAAACCTACCATCCGGACCAATCACATTTGTTGCGGTCCGTGTCGCCTCAACACGCAGGTACGTTTGGAGAAAGGTGCATGTCGTCTCTCATGGCTCCTCAACATCAAAACCATCTGTAAAGAAACGGACTTCCTTGCATTGAACGTTTGGCGTATATCGTGCATTTCAAACGTATTCACGGAGGACTTATGGAAATGAGGCATTAGTATCCGCTGCTCAAGCTGATAGCATGCTACACCTAGCTAGCAATTCATACGTCTTTGAGCAAACTGTTCCACAAAATAGGATACACAGCTGGAAGGATAAATGGTGACAAATGCAGGCAATATGCAAAAGGACTCTTCAGCAACGAGCTAGCATTCAGCATTAGACGATCAATAAAGAACTACTCCCTTGTGCTGATCACTATGGGGACACATTGCATCGTCTCTATTATGAACATACTGTAGCGTCTCGGCAATGATGAAACCAAGTTGGAGGCACTTATTCTTTATTACTGGCTGTTGTAGGCCACAGCCACGCCGTACAGCATCTTCCGTTCATCAACCTCTAACACCCGAAGAACACATTGCAACCTGCCACAATAAAAGAACCAGCAGAACACATGCAACAACACACTCGTAACACAAACAATTATCCAAACACGCTACATTACCCCCCCCTTACTAAAGTCCTCGTCCCCGAGGACGAAGTCTTTAAACCTGCTCGGGAGGCGTCTTCTTCTCCGCACTCGCCCCGTAGTACTCGAGGACCCCCCCAAGTGTCCTGATGGAGACAGTGCTGAACCCCCAGGGGGAGGGCTTGGAGAAGCAGGCGCGGTCGCACTCGGGCAGCTGTCCTGTCCGACCGCAGCCTGCTCCGCCCCGCCCGCTGTCGCACCCAACCTGTCAAGTGTTTCTCTTCCTCTCCCTGCAGCCTGGGGAGATGCAGAGCCCCTGTAAGGTGCCAGCCGGTCTCGATGCAGCGCCACGCTGCGCCGCCTCCCCGGTAGCTGCACGCGATACACCACCTCTCCCAGTCGCTGCTCGACCAGACACGGTCCCACCCAATAGCTGTCCAGCTTAGGGCACCGGCCCTTCTTCCTCTGAGGAGCGAAGGTCCAGACCAGCTCCCCAGCCTCGAAGTGCCGCCCTCTGGCACGGAGATCATAATTCCTCTTTTGCCGCACGCCCGCGCTCCGCATTTGTCTCCGTGCGTAAGCGTGCGCGGAGTCCAGGCGGTCTTGGAGCTGTCAGGCGTAACCCGGCCCTGCCGGAGCCGACGGTGCGTCAGGCGGCCGACCGAAGGCCAGCTCTGCTGGGGTTCTCAGCTCTCTGCCCAGCATGAGGAGAGCTGGCGTGCACGAAGTGGAGTCCTGAACCGCTGAGCGACACGCCATCAGGACCAGAGGCAGGTGCGTGTCCCAGTCTCGCTGATGGGTGGAAGTCAGGATGGACAGCTGCTCAGCCAGAGTGCGGTTGAACCTCTCCACTAGTCCATCACTCTGTGGATGGAGCGGTGTCGTGCGGGTTTTCGCGATCCCCAGACGTGCACACATCATCGCGAAAACCTGCGACTCAAAGTTCCGACCCTGGTCGCTGTGTATGGACTCTGGGACCCCCAGCCTGCTGATCACACCCTCCAGTAATGCGTCGACAACAGTCCCCGCCTCCTGGTCTTTCAAAGCGTACGCCTCAGGCCACTTTGTAAAGTAATCCATCGCTGCTAGTATGTAGCGATTTCCCCGCTCCGTGAGAGGGAAAGGCCCCATAATGTCCACCCCCAAGCGCTGCATCGGCTCCCCGACAGGAAACTGCTGGAGGTGAGCCCTCGATTTACCTGGCGGTCCTTTCCGCGCCGTGCAGGCGTCACAGGACCTGCAGAAATCCTCCACGTCCCTTCTCAGCCGCCCCCAGTAAAAGGCCTGCCTCGTACGCCGGAGTGTTTTGGTCACGCCGAAGTGACCGGAGCCTGCCGAGCCGTGCATGGCGCCGAGCACCGCCTGCTGCATCCCTCTTGGCACCACCACCTGCCACTGCTTTTTGCCCGTTGCCGGCTCCACCCACGCTCGCTGGAGAACTCCATCTAGCAGCCGCAAAGAGTTAAACTTACTCCACAGTCCCTTCGTACCAGGGGAGAGAGCCGCCACCTCCTCCCACGGTGGCCTTTGCTGCGTCTCCACCCACAGCATCACTGGCTGCAGGTCCGCGTCCCGGCCTTGCTCCGCCGCCCATCTCGCGCTGTCCACTGTCTGGAGCTCTCTGCACTCGACCACAGCCTCCTCGCGCGCCTCTCCGTCCCGCACGACCGCCTCCGGAGCGAGCTGCTGTTCCCTGGTCTCTCTACGGTCGCAGTACCGGCAGCCGTCCACAATGCATGGTCGGCGGGACAGCGCGTCAGCGTTGCCGTGCCGTTCCCCTGCTCGGTGGCTCACGCTGAACTCATAGCCCTGCAGCTCCTCCAGCCAGCGAGCTAGCTGCCCCTCTGGCTCCCGGAATGTCATTAACCACTGCAGCGACGCATGGTTGCGCACGGTGAAAGGGCGGCCGCAGAGGTAATATTTAAAATGTCTGACAGCGAAGACTACAGCTAGCAGCTCTCTGCGCGTGACACAGTACCTGCGCTCTGCTTTACTCAGGGACTTGCTGTAGTACGCTACCACCCTCTCCCCTTCAGGCCACACTTGCGACAAGACAGCTCCCACCCCTTCCCCGCTCGCATCAGTGTCAAGCACGAACCGTAACTCCGGGTCGGGGGGTGCCAAAATGGGTGCGCTCGTCAGGGCTTGCCGTAAGGTGTAAAACGCAGCGTCACAGCCTTTAGACCAGATAAAGGGCTGGTCCTTCTGCAGCAGTTTATAAAGAGGGGCGGCGATACCTGAAAACCCCCGCACAAATTTTCTATAATAAGAGGCTAAGCCCAGGAAGCTCTTTAATTCCCTCTGCTCTGCCGGTGTGGGCCAGTCTTGGATGGCGCGGATCTTCTCTTCCGCTGTGCCAATCCCTTCCCCCCCTATTTTGTGCCCAAGAAAAGTCAGCTCTCTACACAGTATCCTGCACTTATCGGGGTGCAACTTAAGTCCGGCTGCTCTGATCCTTCCCAGCACTGTGCGTAACGCTGCCATGGCAGCCTCGAACGAGCTGCCATGCGCGAGAATGTCATCTAGAAACACTAAGCACTCTGTGTGTGGGACCCCCGCCAACACCCTCTCCATTAAGCGCTCGAATGTGGCGGGGGCGTTACATAGTCCGAAGGAGAGCACCTTGAATTGCCAAAGTCCTTTTCCGGTGCAGAACGCAGTCTTGGGCCGGGCCTCTTCCGCCAGCGGGACCTGCCAGTAGCCGCTCCTCAGGTCCAGGGAAGAGAACCAAGAGGAACCGGCCACCAGGTCCAAACATTCATCCATGCGTGGAAGGGGATATGAGTCTTTTGTTGTGACGTCATTCAGCCTCCGATAGTCCATGCAGAAGCGCCACTCACCCCCTTTTTTAGGTACCATCACGACTGGAGAAGCCCAGGGACTCTCTGAGGGCTCGATTATACCAGCTCTCTGCATCTTTTCCAGCGCCTGCTCCGCTGCTTCTTGCCTCCCCAGCGGAAGCCGGCGTGGACGTTGGCTAATGGGCCTGGCATCACCAGTGTCGATCGCGTGCTGCACGAGGGAGGTCTGCCCCAGCTCCTGCTCGTCGCATGAAAAACAGTCACTGAACTCTATCAGCAGCTGCCACAGTTGCTCCCGCTGCTGCTCATTCAGTTCCCCAGCGCTCCTCTGCCAAACCTCGCGCAGCACCGCCATCCTCTCTTCCCTTACAGTTTTTTTCAGCTGCGATTCGGGAGAGTCTGCACCTGTTGTGCTCATGTGACTCCCCTGTGCGATCTCCCCCCTACAGTTCTGTCCGGCCTCGGTTACGCGCGCCGGTGCGCCCCGAGAGTGTGAGGGTCTCATATGCACCACCTGTCCATCGTAAAGCACAGCGTAGCTCTACCCAAATCCAGCTGGCAGCCCTGTTCCCTCAAAAAGTCCACCCCAATATGCACGCATCCTGTACCTCTGCCACCCATACAGTGTGTGTTACGTCCCGCCCCCCCACAGTCAACTTCAGCAGCCCCCTGCCCGTCATCGGTGCTAGCTCACCGGTTACGGTGCGGAGCTGAACTGCTGTACTCTGCAGCCGTGTGCCCGCCGGCACCACCTCTGGTCGGACGACTGTCACCGTGGACCCTGTGTCCACTAAGGCGGTACATGGGACCCCCTCAACACATATGGGGATGTGGCAAAAGTCCGCTATCGACGTCCTCCCCACCACGATAACATTCTGCGGCGAAGAGCGGGACCGTGATGAAGGGGTGCGCAGCGTCCCGTCTACTGCGCCCCCGTGACGTTTCCCGGTCTTCTGGCCAGGGCAGGACAACTCTTCACCAGGTGCCCCGGCTGACCGCACCCCCAGCAAAGGCGCGGCTGAGTCGGCGGGCGTGACCGCTGCCGTGCCTGCTGGTGCTGGTTAGGTGGAAGAGCCAATCCCCGGATCATCTGGGTCACCTCATCCACCCACGGCGGCCGCTGTGCAGTTGGCTGGCACTCCTCCGCTGCTCTGACCACCGGAGATGCGTCGTGCTGGGCAGCTCCCACGATCATCTCCCTCTCCATCGCATACTCCAAAGCATCTGTCAGCGTCTGCGGACGAGCCAGCTGAGTGTGCACTCGCAGATCAGATGGGGAGAGTGCCCGGATGAATTGGTCGCGGGCCAGCTCCGTCTGGACGGGGGTGGGCATGTGTGCGTACGCCCTCCTCGCCAGCGCCTCGATGTCGTTGGCCAGCGCCCGCAGTGGTTCCCCCGCACGTCTCAGGCGTGCGTGCAACTCAGAGCGGAGGAGTTCAGAGCGGAAACATTGTCCATAGCGGCGCTCCAGCGCCCCGACTAGCGCTTTATAATTCGCCCTCTCACTGGGGTCCAAAAGCAGCAGGCATGACAATGCATCGTCAGTCAAACACAGGGCAAGCTGGAGGGCCTTCTGCTCGTCCGACCAGCCGCATGCCTGTGCCAACAACTCAAACTGAGCACGAAATGCATCCCAGTCGGACTTTCCCGCATACTTGGGTGTCTTTGTGCCCACCGGTGCTGTCAGTCCATAGGCGCCGCCATCACGGTCGGGAAAAGCGCGCGAAGCCTGGTTGCTAGCTCCGGCGCCCCCAGCCGTCTCCACACATGGCTCCTCCAGGGATGTTGGCTCCCTCTTTCCTGCTGCCTCTGAGCGGATGCCCACCGCGACACGTTGGCCCTCAATTATCTGCATTGGGCGGGTGTATGCATACTCGCCCTCCATGTCCACGCTCACGGAGCGGTATGTCTCCCCCTGCGGCAACATGAATCAGCTTCACGAACCTTTCTCTCGTTGCTTTAACTTCTGACACCAGTTGTAGCGTCTCGGCAATGATGAAACCAAGTTGGAGGCACTTATTCTTTATTACTGGCTGTTGTAGGCCACAGCCACGCCGTACAGCATCTTCCGTTCAACAACCAGTCCTTTTTCCTGGCGCCCGCCAGCCTCTCTACGCCCCTCCCACAAAAACCTCTAACACCCGAAGAACACATTGCAACCTGCCACAATAAAAGAACCAGCAGAACACATGCAACAACACACTCGTAACACAAAACAATTATCCAAACACGCTACAATACTATAAACATTAGAAAAAAAAAAACTAGACAAATCATCATCCAGAGGTTTCTAAAGAGTTGGTTTGAAGACCGAATCCATCCAGATTGGTGGAGCGGGCCCAGCAGCTGGTTGGAACATACCCATGTTACCACAAGCATGCTATTTTAGCTTAGCTCATGCTTACCTATGATGCTAAGTAACATTACCTTGCATTACTTCTGACTGAATCTGTCCGTCCATCCTCAATTCAGATGTCGCTACAGAGACATCTGAATATCTGGAGGCAAACAACATCCACAGACATCTGTAGCCGGAGGCTAAACAAAGACCCACAAGCTTGGACCAAGACCCCCAGTCGCTTGGTTGGCGAGCCATCTTGTCGGACCAGTGTTCCTCGTGAAGCATCGCTAAACACATTCGATTAGCCATGTGTCAACAGTCTGATTAATCAATCTGGGAGGGTTCTGGAGTGGTCAGGGTGGTTCAACCCGAGGCCTTCGGTGGCGGCTCGGCTTCAGTGTAGCCATTAGCCAGGCTTTCGCTGGGTGCAACAGCAACTGACCAGTGGGCTTCCTTTGGCCAGATGTCAAGCTGACAGCTGAAATGGCTTTTGGCAGTTGAACCACTGCTGTTACTGCTGAGCTACGTAGCTGGACATCACCTGGCCGTGGCCATTCTCAGTTCTCCCTTTCTGATTCAGAAGGCATGGCTAATTTTTAAATGACCCTTCGTTAACCACCGCCCCTTCCGTAGTTACTGTTGCTAGGTCAGACACTCTTGCTGCTCCTGCGTTAGGGACTGTGTTAATTCGCTATATTTCCGATGCCTATCATCAGTATTTATATTACACCATAATGGTCAAATATGGCTGCTGGGGACCTGCAACAGTGATTCAAGGTGTCCAGAACGTTTGGAGGAGACACTTTTATTCCCTTTCCCAAGACAAAACAAACGCTGGAAAAATGCAGGCTGCGGGTTCAGTCATGTGTCCGTCCACACAAGCAACCGAACGTGGGGAAAGTTACAAAACACACCTACATTTACTCCAAGGTAAGTTAGCTTTGTTTATTAGATGATTGATTTAACCACCGTTTAGTAAAAGTAATAATATGATTTAGCAGCAGGGAGGGTGATGAGTGAAAACGTCTCTGTTAGCATTAGCATTAGCTCTGGTCCATAGTGTCAATGACCTCTCCACTATGGACCAGAGCTAATGCTAATGCTAACAGAGAGACGTTTCACGTCTAAATCGTATTATTACATATGATGAGCGCTGTTTTAGACTTCCAAGTCCACCTACCCAGGTCTCCAGGACCTGGAAGGTCTGGGTCGTCACAATGATTCTGTACCTGGCTAGCCGCCCTAGCGGAGCATCGGGTCCCGTCTGAGCTCAGACTGGGACTGAGCGCTGTCGGCGAGCAGTTCGGTCAGCAAAGGTTCAACCGGAAGATCCGGCTGCTCCCAAGGTTACCAACATCTTTGGCCGCTTCGCCCTCTGAACCTCCACGGCCGACCCAGAACCGGCTGCAGTGGGTCAGTTAGTTCAGTTAAAAGTACAACAGGCCAAATCACTTAGACAAAACCCAAATAACTTAAAAAGGAAACTTTATTCCACAAGTTAGAACGTCTAATATTTAAATAATGTGAATGTCGTATTTTTATGTGCTAACTTTTTTCACAAAACAGGAATCTGTCTTTACATTTGCCTTCGTAAATAAAACAAAAATGCGTATTAAAACATTTAAACAAGCTTCTTAAAACAAAGACATGTGGATACAGATAAGCATAAACCAAAAACGTAGGATGTATTTATGAGTCAGTGGGCTCCAGTTTCACCGGCTGGATTTCCACGTTTATTTACACAGAAAGAGTCCAGAGGACTCGTATGATCCACATCTGGATACAAACGGATCCGACCCAGACTCAGATCCCTTTAGGGAGCAGGTCCAACGGCGGTGCCTTCCACTGGCCCGATCCAGCGGTACAAGAACTCTCTCCATCTGATTATTGACATATCAGAGATATTAAACAGTTGCCAAACATTAGTATCTCTCTTTTAATTCTGTTTCATATTTGGAAAAATACCATAAGGGTCATTCTACCGAATTGGTGCCATTTGCTTGTTGTAACAAAACTAAACTTTTATTTTTTTCAACACTGAACATAATTTTTTTTTAAAAGCATTAAACTATTTAAATCTTGTGTTGGCCAATATCAGGCTACTTTATTGTAGAAGATCATTGCATTTTTCTCAGTCCTGTTACAAAAACTCATGCCATCATAAAAAAACGTAAAAAAAAAATAAATATAAGAGTAACAGCAGTGAAGGTAACAGGACTGAGTTTGTAGCATAGTATCAGCAGATGCATAAAATAAAGCAACATAGCATTCATAGAATAAATAGTTCTTAAATATACAGATATGAAAAATAATTTGGGTAACCGTAAGTTGAATTTGACCCTGTTCATGAAATATACAGAGATCAAAAAGGGAGAACTTACTTCTGACCTTCTGAAGGGAGGGGCAGTTATGGTAACAGCACTGAATGAATACCTGTGGACCTGACTAAAACGTGCACTTTAACTAAAATGTTATGAATTTTTAATGGGAAAAAATGTATAAATGACAAAGATACATATATATATATATATATATATATATATATATATATATATATATATATATATATATATATATATATATATATATATGTCCTGGGGACACACATTCGGTAGAATGACGAAAAAAACGATCATCTGATCCTAGTTGGTCTCAGCAGATAAATACAACCTCAGACTAACTACAACTTTTTTCCCCCAATTGTGCCATTATTTATTCAATAAAATAAAGTAGGAAGAAAAATGTTTGAAATAGTCAGTACAATCGCTTGAAGTTCTTGTACAGTTTTAGAAGTCTCTCAGATGGTTGCGGAGAAGTACTGTGTCCAACCTGCTTATGGAAAGCTACCTTCACCCCCCCGAAGTTATGTCAGGTAAAATAAAAAAAAATTAAAAAAAAAACACAAATTTATTAGGGTGTGATCTTTTAATTGACAGCTGTCATAGCTAATAGCGAGCTGTCGTGACTTCTGAGCTGTCAGTAAAGACCTGACAGAACATTAGGGGTGCACGATAATTATCGACCCGATAACTATCGACCCAATAATTATCGAGCTGATAACTATCGACCCGATAATTATTAAACTGATAATTATCGGGCCGATAACTATTGACCCGATAATTATTAAACTGATAATTATCGGGCCGATAACTATTGACCCGATAATTATTAAACTGATAATTATCGGGCAGATAACAGGAAATTATGACGTCATCACGATAAGTCCGATATCACGACGAATAGCCCCGATAACATTTATATTTCTGTCAACACAGCAGTGCCTCGCTCCCTCTGAGCCTTGAATGACCGGCAGTGAATGTTATGTTCAAGTAACGTCGGCATAATCAGAAAAACGATTACTCAATAAGGAAAATCAAGAATACCCCCTCATGCCAGAAAACAACTCGTTAACTCGGTCATAATTTTAGTAGTTGCTGACTTTAATTGATATTCGCAGTATTTTCCCACATGTTACACATACAAAGTAGAAAAATAGGAAAGGCTGAAATAACAAACAAACGAGGTAACGTAGGAATTTACGTTACACCTTGAATGCAGCACAGTGCGCTGATTTTAAAAAAAAAAAAAAACATGGCGGCGATTGTATGGAACTTTGTTCAAGTTTCAGAGGGGGATAGTTCGCTGGTTATTTGTGACGAATGCGCCAAGCGAAGGAGGGAAAAATAGCACAAGCTTTAATACGTCAAACCTGATCAGCCACCTGAAACATAACCGTTGCTTCCATGGAGTTTTAAAATCGCACTAACGTGAGCTAACGTGAGCTAACATGAGCTAACATGAGCTAACGTGAGCTAACATGAGCTAATGTGAGCAAGCCAGCAGCAATTCTCCTCTCCTCTCTGCTCATCGCCATCATCTCTCTCATCTAAAGCTTCCATGAGATTTAAAAAAAAAACAAAAACTACTAAACCTCATTTACTTTAATTAAAGTCATTCATTTGAATGGAATCACAAGCCAAAATCCTTTAAACGTAATTTCTTTGTTACTATGGAGTTCACTTTTTCAGTTTATTTACACAGACAAGTCTAACTTGTGTCGGTACATTATGACCTGTGCATTATTTTTTATTGTCATTGAGGAATGAACTTTTTCAGTTAGTAATTCTGATACATGTATTTCCATCAGTTCAAGGAGCCTTTATTTTTATATCAGTCAGTAATGAACCTTATTTAAGTTAATGTGAGATATCAAATAGGTTTGTTTGATAGCTTTAAGAAAATGTTTGAGAGACTTGTCAATAGTTTTTTGTTGGAAATAATAAATCTTTTCATTTAAAGAGTCGAAACTATTTTTGATTTTTGTTCATAGTATTGATGTAATGATCTTAGGTATATGTGTGGTATCGGTTATCAGTATCGGCCTTTAGGAGCTGAAAGTTATCGGTATCGGTTTTAAAAACAGTTATTGTGGATCCCTGCAGAACAATCTGACAACGACTGTATCTGCAGGAAGACACAGTCGGTTCTGGGAGGGTTGGAGGTGAAGCAGCGTTCTGGAAACAGTGTTAATGTCACCGTTCCTCTGAGGTTGGACTCAGACTCACTATGATCAGATGATCGTCGGTAGGAGTTAAGGAGAGGAGGTGCTAACCTTCTGTCCCGGTACATATTCAGACGGTGCTGGTCTCGGTGCTGTTGAACGACTCCGCCTCGACGCTTCCCGCCATCATCTCCCTCAGTCCTTTGCTGAAGTGAAGGTTTGCGCCGATGACGATGAAGCCCTGCAGAGACGAAGGCAGCAGACGAGTCATGTCTGACTCTGAACCTCCAGATCAGAGATCAGACTCATCTTCATCTTCAGGGCCACATCAGCATCATGGCTGCACTCAGCAAAAAGAAGTTTAGTCAAGTGTACTATGAGTATTCTTATTTTATATATTTTATTCACCTACTTAATAGTATAGTGAAGTATACTTGGCTTACACTTAAAAGTATAAACAAGTTAATGAAAAAAAGTCATGAAAGTGCAGTTTTTTTTTTGTCTCTATCCAGTTTTTTATTTGCACTTTTTCCTTTCATTTTTTCCAGTAACAAAGGACTTAAATTCTTTTGTCTTTTTTTTTTAAATGTTCCAAATATATTCAACGTGTCTGTCTTGTGAGTGATTTTTTTAAATGCATCACACTCTTGTGTACATACAGTAAGAGTAAACTTTAAGGAATATATTTCCAGTGTATAAATGATAAGCTACAAGTAATATGTCAAGCAAACTTAAAGTATATAATAATAAACTAAAAACGGACTCCAAGTATATAACTAGTACCCTGGCAGTATATCAACAAGTGTACTCGTGGTATACTTTAAGCATATAAGAAGGATATACCTATGGAGCGATAGGAGTGCCACATTAATAAATAAATAAATAAATAAATAAATAAATAAATGTGGAAATAAAAATATAAATAAATAAATAAATGTGGAAATATAAAGAGAAATAAATAAATAAATATATGTGGAAATATAAAGAGAAATAAATATATAAATAAATATATGTGGAAATATAAAGAGAAATAAAATATTATTATTGTTCTATTATATTCCAAATTATTTATTTATTTATTTCTCTTTATATTTCCACATATATATTTTTATTTATTTATTTCTCTTTTTATCTCCACATTTATTTATTTATTCATTTATTTATTAATGTGGCACTCCTATCGCTCCATATATACCAAGTACATTGATAGTATATAGATGATGTACTTGTTGTAGACTGTTGCACACTTGAAATAAACTTTTAAGTATACTTTTATAAACTTAAAATGTTCCAATTTAGTCTGAAAAAGTATAAAATCTGTATACTTTCCAGTACACTAAAGGTATATGGTCTGTAGTATACTTGCTATACTTGTACTTATACTCAAGTATACTTTAAAAAAAAATGTACTTAAGTATACTAATTTTTGCTAAGGGTGCCCTCGAAGGGCCAGATTGACAGCATGAATGTAACAAAATGTAATGTAAAACAAAATATATTAAACTACACCTTATTATATTGTTAAATAACGCTTTCTGTATTATTCAAGTTTTAAATATTTAAGTAATTATTATATTAAATTCAGGGTTTGTGGTAAACATCACTGAGAGTATCCATTACCTTGGTTGCGGAAGCGGTTCTTTGTTTTTCTTGCAGGCTAAATTTAGCATACTTAGCTCCGTAAATTCTTTCACGACTGACACCCGCCTCATAACACAAAAGACACTTTTCTTGGACATGTTGGGGTTAGTTTGTAAAGGTTTTTCTAAAGTTCGTCAGTTTTGAAAAATCGTCTTACTCATAGCAACCATTATTGTTGTGGGTAACGATGAAATGCATGATGGGAGATGTAGTTTATTGTCAATATGCGCTTTAAAGCGTGTAAGCTTATTTTAAGTCTTAAAATATTGGTTTGAAATTTAAGCCAATAATGCTTAAGCTCTCGAGGGCCACGTAAAATGGCGTGACGGGCCACATTTGGCCCGCGGGCCTCGTGTTTGACCGGTTCCTCTGCGAACATACTCACGTTGTGATACTCGACCACCTCCTCGATGAAATCTATCCCGTCGGCCAGCGGGATCCGGACTCCCCTCTTGGTCCAGTCTGAGCACAGAAAGGAAAGGCGGACCGTCAGAACGCCTGAAAACAGGAACTGTTTCCGGTTTCACGGCGAGACGGAGTCTTACTGTTGATCAGCGGAACCACGGACATCTGCAGCATGGTCTTCAGAGGGGCCTGCAGGGGGATCAGCTGGTGGACAGACAGGTGAGTCAGTGACGTGAAGTCGGGGGGGGGAGGGGGGCGGGGGGTGTACGTGACACTTACTGCCAGAGACTCCAGCGCCGACTGATTGGAGAAGATTTTAAACCTGGAGGATAAAAATGGAGATCTGAACTACAGCAGAAATAACAGAACAGCTTCTTTCTGCACCTTTACAGATGGAGCCACCAGGGGGCGCCAGACTACAAGGCTTTCATGGCTACACGTGCAGTTCCTCTACTGACCACTAGGGGCTGGCTCTAAAACTGACTCAATCTCCACTGACCTCTGTGAAATAAAAAAAATAAAAATGTTTACAGCCTGATACAAAAAAAAATAAACAACTTTTAACGTCTCCATAGTCAGAGTTCACACTCCAACCTGGCCGCCCATCTGGAACAAGGGCACCTTTGAACCGTTAGATGATGAGTTCTGGCTTTACTTCACATAAACGGAGCAGATCTTTGAGCTTTCAGACCCGGTCTCGGGTCGGAACCGGGTTTGGGTTCGGGGTTCAGGGTCATGAGTGTTTGTATCCTCTCAAAGACAGAAGCAACTTCTGTACCTGCGCAGATCGGCGTGGACGGCCAGACGTTTTCCCCTCATGGAGACCTTGGCGTTAAACTTTGTCTCCTGCGGGACGACAGAGACGCCTGAGGACATGTTTGAACTGGTAGCGCCGTGTGTGTGTGTGTGTGTGTGTGTGTGTGTGCGGTACCATGGTCATGCTGCTGAGCTGGACCGGAGGCTGACCTGGAGGCAGCACCATCACCTTGACGATAGCTGTCATGGTGACCGTCGCTCCGGACGTCTTGATGGACGTTTTCGGTGGCGAGTTGACAGCCAGGTGCAGAGACAGCGGAGCTTCCACCATAGCTGGGTTCTGTCCAGAGCGAGACATCAGGTACCACACAGGACTGTAGCTCTTCTGTGTCTTTACTGTCTTTATTGTGTTTCTACTGTGTCTTCACTGTCTCTAATTTATTTTGATTGTCTCTCCTGTGTCCTTATTATGTCTCCTGTGTCCTTATTATGTCTCCTGTGTCCTTATTATGTGTCCTTATTAAGTAGAGACATAATAAGGACACAGGAGAGACAATCAAAATAAATTAGAGACAGTGTCTTCACCGTCTCTAATTTATTTTGATTGTCTCTCCTGTGTCCTTATTATGTCTCCTGTATCCTTATTATGTGTCCTTATTAAGTAGAGACATAATAAGGACACAGGAGAGACAATCAAAATAAATTAGAGACAGTGTCTTCACCGTCTCTAATTTATTTTGATTGTCTCTCCTGTGTCCTTATTAGTCTCCTGTGTCCTTATTATGTGTCCTTATTGAGAAGAGACATAATAAGGACACAGGAGAGACAATCAAATAAATTAGAGACAGTGTCTTCACCGTCTCTAATTTATTTTGATTCTCTCTCCTGTGTCCTTATTATGTCTCCTGTGTCCTTATTATGTGTCCTTATTAAGTAGAGACATAATAAGGACACAGGAGAGACAATCAAAACAAATTAGAGACAGTGTCTTCACCGTCTCTAATTTATTTTGATTGTCTCTCCTGTGTTCTTATTATGTCTCCTGTGTCCTTATTATGTGTCCTTATTAAATAGAGACATAATAAGGACACAGGAGAGACAATCAAAATAAATTAGAGACAGTGTCTTCACTGTCTCTAATTTATTTTGATTGTCTCTCCTGTGTCCTTATTATGTCTCCTGTGTCCTTATTATGTGTCCTTATTAAGTAGAGACATAATAAGGACACAGGAGAGACAATCAAAATAAATTAGAGACAGTGTCTTCACCGTCTCTAATTTATTTTGATTGTCTCTCCTGTGTCCTTATTATGTCTCCTGTATCCTTATTATGTGTCCTTATTAAGTAGAGACATAATAAGGACACAGGAGAGACAATCAAAATAAATTAGAGACAGTGTCTTCACCGTCTCTAATTTATTTTGATTGTCTCTCCTGTGTCCTTATTATGTCTCCTGTGTCCTTATTATGTGTCCTTATTGAGAAGAGACATAATAAGGACACAGGAGAGACAATCAAATAAATTAGAGACAGTGTCTTCACCGTCTCTAATTTATTTTGATTCTCTCTCCTGTGTCCTTATTATGTCTCCTGTGTCCTTATTATGTGTCCTTATTAAGTAGAGACATAATAAGGACACAGGAGAGACAATCAAAACAAATTAGAGACAGTGTCTTCACCGTCTCTAATTTATTTTGATTGTCTCTCCTGTGTTCTTATTATGTCTCCTGTGTCCTTATTATGTGTCCTTATTAAATAGAGACATAATAAGGACACAGGAGAGACAATCAAAATAAATTAGAGACAGTGTCTTCACTGTCTCTAATTTATTTTGATTGTCTCTCCTGTGTCCCTTATTATGTCTCCTGTGTCCTTATTATGTGTCCTTATTAAGTAGAGACATAATAAGGACACGGGAGAGACAATCAAAAATAAATTAGAGACAGACAATCAAAATAAATTAGAGACAGTGAAGACACTGTCTCTAATTTATTTTGATTGTCTCTAATTTATTTTTGATTGTCTCCTGTGTCCTTATTATGTCTCCTGTGTCCTTATTATGTGTCTTTATTAAGTAGAGACATAATAAGGACACAGGAGAGACAATCAAAATAAATAAGAGACAGTGTCTTCACTGTCTCTAATTTATTTTGATTCTCTCTCCTGTGTCCTTATTATGTCTCCTGTGTCCTTATTATGTGTCCTTATTAAGTAGAGACATAATAAGGACGCAGGAGAGACAATCAAAATAAATTAGAGACAGTGTCTTCACTGTCTCTAATTTATTTTGATTTATTTGATTTATTTGATTTTGATCTCTCCTCTGTCCTTATTATGTCTCCTGTGTCCTTATTATGTGTCCTTATTAAGTAGAGACATAATAAGGACACAGGGGAGACAATCAAAATAAATTAGAGACAGTGTCTTCACCATCTCTAATTTATTTTGATTGTCTCTCCTGTGTCCTTATTATGTCTCCTGTGTCCTTATTATGTGTCCTTATTAAGTAGAGACATAATAAGGACACAGGAGAGACAATCAAAATAAATTAGAGACAGTGTCTTCACCATCTCTAATTTATTTTGATTGTCTCTCCTGTGTCCTTATTATGTCTTCTGTGTCCTTATTATTTGTCTTTATTAAGTAGAGACATAATAAGGACACAGGAGAGACAATCAAAATAAATTAGAGACAGTGTCTTCACTGTCTCTAATTTATTTTGATTGTCTCTCCTGTGTCCTTAGTATGTCTCCTGTGTCCTTATTATGTGTCCTTATTAAGTAGAGACATAATAAGGACGCAGGAGAGACAATCAAAATAAATTAGAGACAGTGTCTTCACTGTCTCTAATTTATTTTGATTTATTTGATTTATTTGATTTTGATCTCTCCTCTGTCCTTATTATGTCTCCTGTGTCCTTATTATGTGTCCTTATTAAGTAGAGACATAATAAGGACACAGGAGAGACAATCAAAATAAATTAGAGACATGTCTTCGCCATCTCTAATTTATTTTGATTGTCTCTCATGTGTCCTCATTATGTCTTTGCTGTCCCTCCTGTGGTTGTATTGTCTCTACTTTCCCTCCTGTAGCTTTACTGTTTCTGACTGATCTTTATCATTTCTACTTTGTCTTTATTGTCTCTTTCCTGTCCCTGCTGTGTCTTTATTGTCTCCAATTTATCTTTATTGTGTCTCTACTCTCTGCACTGTGTCTTAATTGTCTCTACTGGGTATCTACTGCACCTTCATCATCGCTAATTTATCTTCTAGCGTGTCACATATTTCCGTCTCCGTCCACGCTGTGTCTCAGTTCCTACTCTGTCTCTTCTGTGTTTCTGTTGTGTTGTGCTCCTGCTCACCATCATCATGATGGTTCCGAAGTAGGTGGTCCTCAACAACACTTCCAGATCTTTGGGCATCTGAACAGACGACGCAGAGAAGAGCAGAATCAGTTCAGGCCGGATCGGTCCAGCTGTGAGGAGCAGTTTTATAGAGCGGTTGATGTTTACCAGCTGGTCATGGAGGTATGTGCTGTCTGCCGGGTTTTAATTTAAGATGTGGAACATTCACATAACAGCGTCATCAGCAATTCTTCACATTTTTTAGAGCTTTTTTTCCACATCTGAAGAAAACATCCAAAACGAGTACTTCTGGAGCTGAAATGAAGACTAGGTCAGGCTACTTATCAATCAGGAAGACTCATAAAATGCCCGAGGTTAAAGCTAGGCTAGGCTAGCTCCAAGCTAGCAACCAGGCTGGCCATATTAGGCATTTGCCGATTTTGCTAGTAAAAGTAGCATATTATGCTAGTGGCAGTGCTCGTTTTTTGCCCAAATTATGCTCGCTTTTCAAAATTATGCTACATTTTTAAAAAATTATTCTGTGCACAAACTTCACAACTCACAAGACAAGTTTGAAAATTGATTTTATTAACCCTGGCCTGACGTTCTGGGCCCGGTTGTTCAAAAACCTGGGTAACTTTATCCGGTGGTTAGGCCTATACGGCGGATAAATCTGCTATCCAGCGGATAGTTATCCAGCGAACAAAAATAGGTTGCACAAAGCCTGGATAGTGTGGTGGATAACTATCCACGGATAGCTAGCTAACCAGTGGGACCGAGACACAGACTTCCGGTTCCGTTTCATCGAATTCCCGCGGTATCTCAACACAACTAAAAAGCAATTGCAAAATAGGGGTGGAACCAACTGTTAATAGTAATCTATCGTTTTTAGTAGCTGAGATCTTCGTTTTCTTGAATTATTCTAAAATTGTGCTATTAAAACAAGAAAATATATGGATTATGCTAGCAGTGCTACTTTTAGAAAAAGGGCAAAAATTATGCTCAATTCCTCAGATTATGCCAAAAATTATGCTAGCACAATCGGCAAGAGCCTAGGCCATATGAACGCTAGCCAGATAGGGCGTAGCTTCCAGATTGACTAACCAGCCTTGGCCTGGGCTTCCTCTGGGACTGAGCTCATTTTTTTCAACTTAAACTTCTGCCCGTTTGTCCATTTTTGGACTAAGGTTTCGGCAGAGTCAGGGTGGATGTTAACACCAGCGTTAACGCTGGGCCGTAAAGTTTTAAATGCACTGGGACCATCTCACCGCACCAGTCTGTGCTACTTCACCTTTTCATTGGCAATGAGCATCTCGAAGACTCCAGCAGAGAAGTACGAGAACATCCCGCTGTCAAAGAAGAACTCGGACAGCGCCAGATAAACCATGCGGTCATACTCCCTGATGACCGGGTCCACGGCGTAGTTGACCTGCGTCAGGTTCTGATGAGACAAGTCAAAGAACATCCCCTACGGACACAAAAACCACACCGTTGATACCGGCGCGTCATTGGAGGCAGCTGCTCACACTCAGTTTATTCATAAATCACTTTTTTGTGCCATAACATTTGTTGTTCATACACTTTTAACATCAGCACTTGTCAGTAACACATATTTAGTGTAAATCTCATCTTAAAAAATGTAAAATAAAATAAAGCTTATTGCCACTGCCAGGGCATTAATGTCATCCTGTTTTTATTAAAAAAAAAAAAAAAAATGATTGTGTCTCAGCACAATCAGAACATTAAAACAGGTAATTTCTGAGGTAACAGCAGAAACTTTTAACGGGGAGTTCAACTTGTCAGTTGTTACAAATAACCTTGTTTCTGTTGAATCCTCCGTCTGGGAGAACTTTAAAATGAAAATGTCCACGTTAAAGTTCAGTAACTTTATCGATCCGTGTATCATTCATTCTTTTTTCTATTTTCAACTGTCAATCAAAAATGTAAAAAAAATTAAAAAGTGACATTTTATTACATTTTTTGTTTTTACATCTAACCCCAAAAAACTAAAAAAAAATGCCTGTTTTTTTTTTTTTTTATATATATATTTTTCAATTTTAGAGTTGGATCAAAAATACAAAATAAAAAAAACAGACCACAGAACTGAATTAGTTTTATAATGGAGGACTGGACTTTCTGTTGTCATTACACATCTGTGCCACTAGATGGAGCTGCACTGCAGTAACCAGCTAGAGAACAGCAGGACAGTGAACACATGGAGCAGATCTGATGGAACATGGAGGAATGATGACAAGACAGAATTGTTAATATTGCTACCTGAGTTGCTACCTGAACTGTAAAGTTCACAGATTTTTACCGTTCTCCTTGTCTATTTTAGCTTTTCTGCATGTTTACTGTTTTCCGGTTCCGCAGCAGCCAGTAACAGACTTTTCAAAACAAAAGCATGTGAGCAACATGCGTTAACGCACGATACAATAAATGTCAGCGTTAATAAATTCATGCGTTAACGTGATAATAATGCGTTAGCTTGGCCAGCCCTAAATATAATATAATAAAAGTCCCTGCTCATTGATGTTATCAGAACGTGGCTTACCCTGAAGTGCATGTCCAGGCTCCGGGACGTCAACACGGGATCATCAACCAGGGAATAATCGATCCCAATATAGTCATCCACCTCCGACCTCACAGGGATCGTCTCCAACATGGAGTTGACGTGAACGAGAGCAGCGTGATTCAGAGCCGGGCAGATCTGACAAAAACAGACGCAAACGCATTTCTTCTATCCATCAACTTGTTTCCATCCATAAGCCGATATCTAAAACCGAGTCTTAAATGCCGTTGACTGGACTCGGGTCATCAGGAGACCCGGTGACACCTGTGCGTCATCAGCATCTTACCCGCTGGTTGAGGTAGAAGCGCATGCCTGTTGTCAGAAATCTGGCCAGGAAGTCGTAGACTCTCCTGAAAGAGCAGACATTCCTGATTGGTCACATGACACTGTGGTCAAACATGACTCGTGACGTTCTTATGCTAGCAGCAAGTGACTATTGAGATAAAGTGGCACAACGTTTATCATCGTTGTTCTATAAATCTAATCAACTCTGTGTGTTTTATCATGTGATTATTGGAATGAACCAACCCCACTTTTTTAGTCACAGTTACAATATCAATAATTACATATGAAGTCTGATTAGAGCTGAACGATTTTATTGATTCTGCGATATATATATTGATATTTTATCAAGTATCAATTTTTCAGTCGCAGGTATCGATATTCTAAGCTTTTTTCAAAAACCCCCGTGTCCTACCTTTAAAAGCTTGCAAGCAACAATTTGCACTGTTTAAATAAACAAATCTTTTATTCATTTTTTTATTCATTCACTTTTATTAATCTTGTCCAGCATTTGCAAGATGCCTGTCAGCCATATAATGTGGAATTGATGCTTTCAGTTCAATTAATTCAAACAAAGTCGTTGGAACACTCACAAGATGTCACCAAAATCACTTTGTCCCTTTAAAAAATGATGTAAATGTTTTGTAAGATGAATATCGATATATATCGTATCGTGAGTTGAATATCGTGTATCGTATCGTATCGCGAGATTAGTGTATCGCTACAGCCCTAATCCTGATCCAGTACCTGATAGTGATCTAATTTTAAATACTGATAAGAGACTTGATACTGATCTGCTGTTTGATACGATTATAATACTAATCTGATAATCTAGAACCGTTAACCGATACTAATCCAGTACACGATACCGATCCGATATGCTTAACCTGATACCAGTCTGATATCTGATCCCAATCCAATATCTGATACCCATCCAATACTTGATATTGGTCCCTGATATTTTTCCAATACCACCAATCCACCAATTCAATAACTTACACCGATCTGATACCTGACACCAATGCCATAATTGATTTTGATTTGATACCTGATATTGATCTAATACTGCACCGATACTTGATACCGATTCAACACCTGATACCAATTTGATACACAAGAACCATCCAGTATCTGAAATCAATTTGATACCTGATATCAATCCAATGATTGATATCAGTCTGATACCTGTTCCAATATCTGATAATGATCCAATCTACCTACTGATCTGATATCTGAAATCGATCTGATATCTGATACCAGTCTGATCCAGTATCTGAAAACCTGAAACTGATCCGATGCTTGATACTGATATCCGATACCTATCCAATACCAAGTTCTGATCCAATGTTTGATTCAATCTGATACTCAATACTGATCAGATACCCCATACCAATCCAATATGTTATACATGTTTTGATACCTGTTTGATACCTGATATTGATCCAATACTTGATAACGATCCGATATCTGATAGTGTTCTGGTGTCTGATACCAGTCTCATCATTTTCACTGATCAGATACTAAAGTGATATTTGATATTGATTTGATAACTGATGTAGATCCAATAAATGGTACCAATGTACCAGTTGATACTTGATACTTGATACTGATCGGATCAGTATCAAGTATCAACTGGTAAACTTGATACTACTCTTTTTGTTCCAATAGCTAATACAAATCCAATATTTCCAACCAATCCGATACAGGACACATATCCAATACTTGATACTAATCCAGTACTTGATACAGTCCAATACTTAGTATCGATTAGATACCTGATACCAATACGATGGCTAATAGCAAATTAGTCCTTGATACCACATCAATACCTGATACTGTTCTAATACTTGATAATGATCCACCGATACTTGATAGTGATATGATACCTGATACCAAACCAATACAATTACTGATTCTGAGTTATTACTCAGTGTTACTATGGCTAAGAGAGCTGGACGACACTTTCTAAAACTAATCAAATATTCCTTCAAATGAAACTGTTATTTTAATTGAAAATACTCCTTAGTGTCACTTTATTGTCGGATCGGTGCGTCCCTGCTGCTCATCAAAGGTTAGCATTTATTACATCTGTGTATTTTACCCGAGCGTTCCGCTGAACTCTGCCCTCATTTTGTTGATTCTGGCGTCACAGGTGATGTTGTTGATCTTCAGTCGTCCTTCACTGTCCCTGATAAGGGCCACGGTTGTGTTGATGTTCACTCCTTCAGCAGAGGCGTTGATGTTTCCTGTGTCGTAACTGAGACACGATATCATCAAGCTTCTCTCCAGGCGCCCGCAGAACACTTTCATTTAGCAATTCATCGTCCACCGTCATCGGCTGCTGCCATCAAAAAAACTCAAGCACGAGAGAAAAAGTTCCTGGTCTGAACTGGACCTGAGAGCAGCTTTGGACAGCAGTTCACATCCCAGATAGCAAAATATGGTTGAATCAACGTTGAAAGAGTGTCAGCAGTGATATTGATTCCACATTGAAAGCGCAAAGGAATTCCACCCTTCTTCACCGTTGAGGTCACTGACAACGTTGATTCAACCATCATCTAAATGGTAATCTGCAGGCAGATTGTAGTGTATTTTTACGTTGAATCAACATCAGGATTCAACCATCACCTAAATGATAATATATCTAAATGCTTATATATACAGTATATATATATATATATATATATATATATATATATATATATATCATATATATATATATATACAGTCATGGAAAAAATGATTAGACCACCCTTATTTTCTTCAGTTTCTTGTTCATTTTAATGCCTGGTACAACTAAAGGTACATTTGTTTGGACAAACATAATGATAACCACAAAGATTGCTCATAAGAGTTTTATTTAAGAGCTGATATCTTACCATTTTCCATGGTTTTCTTGATTATGACCTAAATCACTTAAGTTTTTACATCAATAGCTATGGCGTTGTATCTGCCAAAAACACTGCTTTTATGCATTCAGTGTTTATTTTCTGTCTGTTTTAGTCACATGATGACGTTTAGTGGTACCAGGTATTAAAATGAACAAGAAAGTGAAGAAAAAATGGTGGTCTAATAATTTTTTCCATGACTGTATATAAAGCATTTAGATATATTAGCATTTAGATGATGGTTGAATCAACGTTGTCAGTGACCTCAACGGTGAAGAAGGGTGAAATTCCTTTGCGCTTTCAATGTGGAATCAGTATCACTGCTGATACTCTTTCAACGTTGATTCAACCATATTTTGCTATCTGGGATGGGAGCGGTGACACAACACAGTGTTCAAAATTTTGCGAAAACTGGAAGAACCTTTAACCCTTTTTTTGAAAATGGTGGGAAAATATATTAATGGTGATACAAGTTACAGAGTAAATGTTCTCACTACAGCTGCATTGAGAGTGATTTTGGCATAATTTAAATAATCAAAGGTCATGTTTTAGACAAAAACCCATTAACCAAATTTGGTCGATGTGCCACATCCAGTATTGCTGCTTGGAACTCTAAACACTTAACGTGGTTTAAGGGAAATGATTCGCTGCTCTTTCTACACAATCAACTGGACTATTGCTTTGTTTCCATGCTAGTTACAAGCACTTGCGTCTATTTAGATAAATGGCAGGGAAACATACAAGAACCAGTAGAGGATCCGTCGCTGGAAACTCAGGGAGATCGATGAGTCCTGAACATCGAACAACAAGCCCAGGTCCGGGATGAATCGCAGGTCCACATGAGTCAGATTCAGCTCAGTAATCTTCACGCTGGCAGCAGGGCAGACAGAGAGCAGTATAGTATTAATACTCATGTCAGATGGCCGTGGCTGCAGTACTCGAGTACTTCTAGGGCAGCGTCATCTGCGTACTCAGTGATGGTGTACTGGAAACGTCCATCTTTGCCCTCCATCTCCGGCATGCTAATGTTGCTAAGCTCCTCTTCAACGAACTTCTGAGTCTCGTACTTCACTGAAAACAGGAAACACAAACTCTGAAACAACACAGGACTTCCCGACAGTAAACTCCAGCTACAACACAGAGCTGTGACCATCTTTTTCGGGTCCCTGTGCAGGGTTGAGTTTTGGGGGCCCAAACACTACCCCAGTCATAAACTACTGAGGCTAACTGAGCTACACAGAATATATCTGTGACTGGAAAAACTCAGTTTCTAAAATTACAAGCTTCCAAATTTGCAAGAGAAAACTTTTAAATATTGTGGGAAATTAATACTTTAAAATCTCTCAAAATTTGTGATAGAAAACATAGAAATCCCAAATCATATAAACTTGCAAATTTGTGAATGAAACTCTCAAAACCTTGAGAGGAAACTTCAGAAATACCTGCTTTTTAAACTTTAAAGAGAAAAAAAGATTATGAGAAGGAAAATAGCAAACTAGTGAATTTACAACAGAAATTTCAGATCAATAAAGTTGTGAATGTGCTAGAAAAAAACTCATAACTTTCAGCTTTACAAATTTGCAAATTTGTAAGAAAAATTGGAATTTTCCGGTTCTATAAACTTTGAATTTCTGCATTTATACAATTACAAATTTGTGAGAGAAAACTTAGAATTTCCAGTTTCAATTTTGCAAATTTCCATGAGCCAACTCATAATTTTCGACATTAGAAATTTCTACTTAGAAAGTTCTTGACATTATAAGCTTTACTGACAGAAAACTGAAGTTTTGTTTAGTTTCTAAACTGGCAAATTTTTGACAGAAAAACTTGTAATCTCTGATGTTAGAAACTTTTAGACACATTTAGGCACGTTTAAGAGTTGAGTTGTTGACTTCAAACGCTCACAAGTTTTCAAGAAAAAGACGTCAATATTTCTGACTTTATTCGTTTTGTTGTATAATTATGAGTTTTTGCCATAAAATCTCGAATTTTGTAAAAATACATTTTTTAGTTTAAATGTCCTGTTTTCATATAATTGCAACCTTATGTCCTAAAATTACAATTTTATCTTCTAAAATTTCAAATTTCAAATTATTGTGACTTTTTTAAAAGAATAATTGAAATAAAAAATTTGCTACACTGAATATTAAGTCTGACCTGTAGCTTGAGGGCCCCCTAGTGGTTCCAGGGGCTCTATGCATCACTATTGGTTGGTTCATGGTTTGGTGCTTCTGTGTACGTGGAAAAGCAAACTGGCTCTTAAAATGTTCCAGAGCTGAACCGGTCCTGAACTGGCTGTGGAACCAGAGCAGCACCAGAACCTGGACATCTGCAGACATCAGTGACTCATTTAGGCATCTGTATACTCACGCATCTCCAATCCTTTGTCAGTGATTCGTATCTTACAGCCGGCAGGTTCAGAAGTGGCCATGGTGGACACCAAAGACAGGAAGAGGACAGACAGCAGACAGGAAGTCATCCTGAACCAGAGCACACCAGGCTAAAACAGAGGAGAAGAAGAATTAATGCTTGCTGAGAAAATTCTTCCATGGTTGTTCTTTTTCCTTTTACCTTTATTTCTCTCTCAGATATGATTAACCAAGACAGTTTTCATTTTTTTTCTCATTAATTTCATTTCATTTGTTGAAATTCATCCAGATTTGATGCTGCGACGACAGCGGGGTCATCCCTATGTTCCCACAGCCCAATGATCCCACAGCCCTATGTTCCCTCATTTCTAAGATTTTTCTCAAAATGCAACTCTAAGTCAAGTCATCTTTAGTTTTATGTCGCTTTTCAAGAGATGATTCAGAGTAATTTCAACCTAGAGTCTTTTGCACCATGACCTTACCCCACTAATGTCTGGAATTTCTGGTGTACTTACAAACTTTCTAACACCTCATTTTATGAGTACTAACACTATTTGTACTACTGTAGAAGTTTGGTAACATTCTGGACATCATTAGTGGGGTAATATAACATAGCCCTTTGGTAACGTTAGTGCCTGTGTTAAGCCATTAGGTTAATAGTGGTAACTCAGCCACTGATTGAACGTGGGAAAACTAGGGCTGAGGGAACATAGGGCTGAGGGAACATAGGGCTGTGGGAACATAGGCATGCTCCCACGACAGCTATGGTCCACGCAGAATTGTTTTTGCAACATCAAAATAAAAAGAAAGTAAAAAAGGCGATGTTCCACCCTCTGCCAAGCTGTTGTGTATTTTGGTCTGTTCCACCTTCCAGAAGAATCTTTTTTCAAATAGGGCAGAACAAGTTCGGCAATCTGGTGGAGACTGGTGTACCTGCTTAAACTGGTCACTTTTCTTTAAATGCAAGTGAGAAGTCTAAATAGTTTCGTCAACATTTTCAAATGAATAAAAAAAAAACTGTGTATGTTACAGTTGACCCTCAGAAAAGACGTTTAGCCGACTTGCGTAGGTTTAATGAGTATGGATGATGGATGGATGGAGCTAACCTTTGCTAATATAGGTAACTTATGTTGGTTACCATCAAAGGTTGGCATGAGTTAAGATGTGCTAAAAAAGCTGCCTTACGCTAATTAGCATTGCAGGTTAGCAATGTGCTGAAAGAGCTAGCTAACACTGATTAGCATATAAGATTAGCACGAGTGAACCTTTGCTAAAACAGATATGTTGGTTAGCACCATATGTTAGCGTTAGCTAAGCTGTGCTGAAAGAGCTATCTTACATCAGTTGCGTCAGTTCAGTTCATAGTTCGTAGTTCATATTAAAAATGTGGAACAAGAGTTCACCATTTCAAAAGATTAAACTAATTAGTTCATTTTTAGTTATTTTTCTAAATTCTTTTTTAATGTTGCTGCGAGCAATTATTTGTCAATCCAAATGAACTTTGAAAGAGCGTCGTTCACAACTGCCCAAATGAACTCGTTCACGCCCCCCGCTGGTGAAGGAGAAAGAGAGCGCGCTCAGTTCACGTTCACACAAAATACAAACTAGTTCGTGAACTTTTGTTCAATAAACGCGTTCAGGTACAACGCTGGTCATAGGTTAGCATTTGCTAAGCTAAACTAAAACAGTTAGTTTATGGTAACTGAGCTAAGTTGCTAGTCTGACATTACTGTTCGTTCCACCTGTCTTTGAATTAAATGGTCCTGGGCGGAGTCACGCATATTGGATCAACTTCCAGTCGGTCAGTTAGCATGTGGCTAACTTACTGGAAGCGTAACCTGACTGCTGTGTCATAACAAGAAGATCATGTCATTGTTAAACTGCTGGAAAGGGAGCTGATGTGATGATTTCATCTGAGCCATGTTCACATTTGGATGGCTAATGCTAACGATGCTAACATCACTGACACAAACAGCTATGGGAAAGAAACGTGGGCCGCTTCTCAGTTCCAACCTAGTCTACTTTAAAGTAGGTTCTCCTGAGTTGTATTTGCCAAGTATGAACTTCTGACGACGCAGTGTATTTGATGACATCACAGCCCAGCTAGCAGGCTAGCAGGTATTCAAGATCATGTAAATTTAATTGGCCATAAGATAAACCCTTATTAATGTTACTGTGGGCTGTAACGGTTACTTGATACAATGTGATTTTGTGTTTTTAAGGGGTTTTATGCTTTTTGTATTTCACTCGTGTTATCAATAAAGTTCAGCAGAGGTGAAAATAAAAAAAAAAGTCAGCTCCATATGAATCTTTTTACAGATGTGAAGCTACCCCCAACTCACGCGTATGTCGTCGGTGTCGGTCTCCGTAGACTAAATTAGAAGACGCCGAGCGCTGCCGACCTGAGCGGTGGCTTCAGGGCGTCATGGCATTCAGGGAATTTTCAACTTTTCCTGCTTCAATACATGCGACAGCCAATCAAATTGCAGCTACACAGCTAGAGGTAACTCATGAAATCTTGCGCAGGGGTGGGACTAATTCAAAGCCTATTTGTGTAGAGAATAGGAAGGAATTTGATTGGTTGCTTTGGTATGACAAAGGTACATCAGAAGAGCCGCCCCCCAAGTGTTGTAAACAATGCTGCGATGTGAATCCACCATTAGAAAACATCTTCTCATCATCAATTTCATCAGCAAAATGGGACAAACAAACTCCTAAACCGACAACACTGATGTAATGGCCTAATATAACATCTCCAGTGGTGCTAGTGTTGTTTCTCCTCGGGTCAGGAACTGATGGCCGGTCATGCTTCTTCAGGATTTTCTGTTAGGGAGCATAATTCATGGTTCCACCAATGACAGCAAGTCGTCCAGCTCCTTGTTGAATCATGAACTTTGACCTTAACTGAGGACAGTGAGCCATGCAGAGCTTTAGATGCTGTCCTGGGTTCTTTCGTGACCTCCTGGATGAGTCGTAAATGCGCTCTTAGGGCCTGATTTACTAAAGGTTTGCGTGCGTAAAAACGTGTGCAAACTTGACACCACCCGCAAACCAATGTGCAAGCTGATCTACTAACAGCGTGCAAAGAGGACTGCGCCTCTCAAATGAGCAAAATAGCACACGCTGTTCATTTAGCACTTTTGCCCTGATGAATAATCAATATGGGGCGTACCCGCCAGAAAGCGCAAAATACTGGGAGGGGAAAATGCAAATAGGTTCATTTACCACACGCAATGAGATTTACCAAGCCTGAAAGTAATTGCGGGGATTGTGATTGCGTCTGTATTTAATACGTTCGAAAGGAAGGTGCTAATCTGCCCAGCATTACGCACCGATGGCTGCTGTTATTGTGGCAAGGAGGCGACATCGCCAAAATCAAAGAATACGCAGAGAGAGAGTCTTTCGGACTCGTGTAAATTTGTTTGGAATGAATGAAAACCAGATAGTTGAAACTTAAGGGCTGATTTGGAGCCGGTCACAAGCACATGCAAAAGGAGAAATATTTTATTTGAATGTTAAATCGAGTATTATTCAGCAAAAGGTTGCCACAGGAGGCACATTCATTTTTTTATTTGTGATAATAAATAAATCACGTGTTTTCATGGAGAAAAAAGTGTTTCTTATTGTGCGCCTACCTTGTTCTGCAGTTGGCTCTAGCGTGTCATACCCCGTATCCCAGTTATCTGCTCCTCGCAGAAGGTGAGCTGCACCTGCTGCTCAATGCTGGTTAGAGGCATCTCTTCCCTCCACCTGTCTTGTTTGCCGAAGTTTTATTAAAGGCCACTTTTTCTTTAGTTCTTTGCCTTATATCTTGCCACCTTCTTTTAACCTCATCTGCCGTTATTTTTGTCTTACCAACTGCATTTATTCTATCGCAGATTTTCTCCCATATTGCGTTTCTTTTGGTAATGTTTAAATGTCTTTGCTGTAGTTCATGAATGTGTTTATTTGCCTCTTCCACTAATATCTCTAACTCCAACTCGTCAAATTTCATTTTGCGCTTGCGTCTATCCTGCTTTCCATCCAGACTCTCCATGGCGCAAACCGTAAGACACGCAACACCTCATTTAAATACTGCGGTTTGCACCTGTTATCATTTTGCGCGAGCATTCTTAGTTGATCACCCGCAAAACACACAACAACAGCACGCGCAAACTTTTTCAGTGCACACGCAATTTAGTACTCTTTATTTAGGATCTTAGTAAATCAGGCCCATAGAGTGATCTTGGTTGGCCGGGCCCTCCCGGGTAGGTTCGCTGCCCCACGGTTCACCGGAGTCCCGAAGCTTTAGAAATGGCTTTCTAACCCATTTCCAGACTGGTAGATCTTTCAATGCACGTGGGTCTAATCCCGTTCCAAAAAAAAAAACACCAGAAGATATGCAGCTACGTCAGAGATAAGGAAATTCCCGTAGGAACAAATGGACTAATGGACTTATTACGTAACTGAACGGAAACAGCCGCAAATCTGTGCACGATATATCGTTAAAGTAAAAAAAAAAGGAGCTCCAACTTAATTATTAGGCCGAACTCAACATCACAATCCCACATCTGTGAAGTCAGTCAGACGTCAGACCAGCTAGCAGCTGCTAGACGTGTTTAAGGACGGGAGCAGGTGCACCTCACGTATTGATCAGAAGAGTCCAGCTGAGGTCAGAGAGCGTTTGTTGGTTTAAGATCAGGTGACCAAACAAACCGCAGCTCCGCCCCTGCACCCAGAAGTCCACAGTTTGAGCAGCACTTGACTTGTTCTGGAGGAGAAAAACACAAACGGGGGCCGAGGGCTCCAGGGGCCGGCGAGGGAGGGGGGGGGGGTTGCGAAACAAGAAGGGTCACTGCAGTTCAAGCTGAGCCCGATGGCGCAGGCGTCCCAGTGTGAAGGATGCTTTCAGCTCCAGTTCACACCGCCGCCGCCGCCGCCGTCTATCTGTGGACTGAATTCACAAACAGCCGAGCTGGAGACACTCGCAGCTTCAGTTCTGAGCTCGCTCACCAAAAACACCACGTTTTCCACCCGAAACAACCGGTCCCAAACTCTGCAGGGTGTTTTTAACATCGGCGCTGAAAACGATCCAGTGAATGAGGCCGTTCCCAGCTCTCATTTATCAGGAGTTCAAACCCGTCAGGATGATCTGTCCCAGAAGAATCTAAAGTTCTGAAATACACCGAGGTAGCTAAAATAAATCCTAGTCCGTGAGCATGATTTATTTCAGCTTAGAAACTGTGACTGTATGATCTCAGAATTTCAGAATTTTTTTAAAAAGAGAAAAAAAACTCACAAATTCAAATTTTAAACATTTTCAAATTTTTGAGATAAAACTCAAAATTTCTGACTTTATAAATTTGGGAATTTGTCAGCGACAAAGTCAGAATTTCTGACAGAAAATTGAAAGAAACTGTGACAACAAACCCGCGAATTTGGGACAGAAGATTAGCAAAACGAGGTCTGAGAAATAAAACGAGCTGCCAAAGTGTTCGGTTACAAACGTTTGAATTTTTATCTCACAAACGGAGCGAATTCTAGCAAACTTACAAACTAATAAAATTCAGTTTTCTCTCACAAATTTGTGACGTTATGACCTTTGAGTTTTCTCCTACGCAATCAGGAGTTTTTTTTCTCAAATTTCCTCGAGTTTCTAACGTCATGAATTCTGAACTTTAAAAATCTTTTCTGTCAGAAA
>JAGFBZ010001212.1:0-18617 GCA_018398805.1 Hirundichthys speculiger
CCCTAACCCTAAACCCCAACCCTACCCCCATCCTCTAACCCTTACCACTAACCCTAACCCTGGCCCTAACCCCTAACCCTAACCCTAACCCTAACCCTACCCCAACCCAACTATTGGGAACACAAAAAGGACAGAAGGGAAAGCAAAGGGGGTGCCTAAACTAAATTGAGTCCAGAAAGAGAAACAAAGGAAAGATATAGGGGGTGCCAAAACTAAGTAAAAGTATAGAAAAAGGAAGAGAGGAAAGACATACAGAAGGGGGTGCCAAAGCTACAGAATATAAGAAAAAACAAGAGGAAATGGAAAAGAAATAGAAAAAGAAATAGAAAAAGTCACCTGAAGAAGACCAAACTCGGTCGAAACGTCGTGCACAAGGCTAAAATATAAGAAACAGAAAAAGCGAAAAGTAAGGACAAGTTGAAAACTAAACAAAGACAATTTATTGAAAGTAAGGGACAGAAAGTTGGAAAGGCAAAAGAAGCCCAGGGGGTTCATTTGGTCAGCAGCAGTGGTGGAGTGTGCATCTCCAGTCCCTAGTGGACAGGGTCATTTTCCCCCTAACCTATCCCGCCAGGTCCTCCTGCTGCTGGCTGATGAGTCCCCTAACCCTAACCCCAACCCTACCCCCATCCTCTAACCCTTACCACTAACCCTAACCCTGGCCCTAACCCCTAACCCTAACCCTACCCCTAACCCTAACCCTTACCCCAACCCAACTATTGGGAACACAAAAAGGACAGAAGGGAAAGCAAAGGGGGTGCCTAAACTAAATTGAGTCCAGAAAGAGAAACAAAGGAAAGAGATATAGGGGGTGCCAAAACTAAGTAAAAGTATAGAAAAAGGAAGAGAGGAAAGACATACAGAAGGGGGTGCCAAAGCTACAGAATATAAGAAAAAACAAGAGGAAATGGAAAAGAAATAGAAAAAGAAATAGAAAAAGTCACCTGAAGAAGACCAAACTCGGTCGAAACGTCGTGCACAAGGCTAAAATATAAGAAACAGAAAAAGCGAAAAGTAAGGACAAGTTGAAAACTAAACAAAGACAATTTATTGAAAGTAAGGGACAGAAAGTTGGAAAGGCAAAAGAAGCCCAGGGGGTTCATTTGGTCAGCAGCAGTGGTGGAGTGTGCATCTCCAGTCCCTAGTGGACAGGGTCATTTTCCCCTAACCTATCCCGCCAGGTCCTCCTGCTGCTGGCTGATGAGTCCCCTAACCCTAACCCCAACCCTACCCCCATCCTCTAACCCTTACCACTAACCCTAACCCTGGCCCTAACCCCTAACCCTAACCCTACCCCTAACCCTAACCCTTACCCCAACCCAACTATTGGGAACACAAAAAGGACAGAAGGGAAAGCAAAGGGGGTGCCTAAACTAAATTGAGTCCAGAAAGAGAAACAAAGGAAAGAGATATAGGGGGTGCCAAAACTAAGTAAAAGTATAGAAAAAGGAAGAGAGGAAAGACATACAGAAGGGGGTGCCAAAGCTACAGAATATAAGAAAAACAAGAGGAAATGGAAAAGAAATAGAAAAAGAAATAGAAAAAGTCACCTGAAGAAGACCAAACTCGGTCGAAACGTCGTGCACAAGGCTAAAATATAAGAAACAGAAAAAGCGAAAAGTAGGACAAAGTTGAAAACTAAACAAAGACAATTTATTGAAAGTAAGGGACAGAAAGTTGGAAAGGCAAAAGAAGCCCAGGGGGTTCATTTGGTCAGCAGCAGTGGTGGAGTGTGCATCTCCAGTCCCTAGTGGACAGGGTCATTTTTCCCCTAACCTATCCCGCCAGGTCCTCCTGCTGCTGGCTGATGAGTCCCCTAACCCTAACCCCAACCCTACCCCCATCCTCTAACCCTTACCACTAACCCTAACCCTGGCCCTAACCCCTAACCCTAACCCTACCCCTAACCCTAACCCTTACCCCAACCCAACTATTGGGAACACAAAAAGGACAGAAGGGAAAGCAAAGGGGGTGCCTAAACTAAATTGAGTCCAGAAAGAGAAACAAAGGAAAGAGATATAGGGGGTGCCAAAACTAAGTAAAAGTATAGAAAAAGGAAGAGAGGAAAGACATACAGAAGGGGGTGCCAAAGCTACAGAATATAAGAAAAACAAGAGGAAATGGAAAAGAAATAGAAAAAGAAATAGAAAAAGTCACCTGAAGAAGACCAAACTCGGTCGAAACGTCGTGCACAAGGCTAAAATATAAGAAACAGAAAAAGCGAAAAGTAAGGACAAGTTGAAAACTAAACAAAGACAATTTATTGAAAGTAAGGGACAGAAAGTTGGAAAGGCAAAAGAAGCCCAGGGGGTTCATTTGGTCAGCAGCAGTGGTGGAGTGTGCATCTCCAGTCCCTAGTGGACAGGGTCCATTTTCCCCTAACCTATCCCGCCAGGTCCTCCTGCTGCTGGCTGATGAGTCCCCTAACCCTAACCCCAACCCTACCCCCATCCTCTAACCCTTACCACTAACCCTAACCCTGGCCCTAACCCCTAACCCTATCCCTAACCCTAACCCTAACCCTTACCCCAACCCAACTATTGGGAACACAAAAAGGACAGAAGGGAAAGCAAAGGGGGTGCCTAAACTAAATTGAGTCCAGAAAGAGAAACAAAGGAAAGAGATATAGGGGGGTGCCAAAACTAAGTAAAAGTATAGAAAAAGGAAGAGAGGAAAGACATACAGAAGGGGGTGCCAAAGCTACAGAATATAAGAAAAACAAGAGGAAATGGAAAAGAAATAGAAAAAGAAATAGAAAAAAGTCACCTGAAGAAGACCAAACTCGGTCGAAACGTCGTGCACAAGGCTAAAATATAAGAAACAGAAAAAGCGAAAAGTAAGGACAAGTTGAAAACTAAACAAAGACAATTTATTGAAAGTAAGGGACAGAAAGTTGGAAAAGGCAAAAGAAGCCCAGGGGGTTCATTTGGTCAGCAGCAGTGGTGGAGTGTGCATCTCCAGTCCCTAGTGGACAGGGTCATTTTCCCCTAACCTATCCCGCCAGGTCCTCCTGCTGCTGGCTGATGAGTCCCCTAACCCTAACCCCAACCCTACCCCCATCCTCTAACCCTTACCACTAACCCTAACCCTGGCCCTAACCCCTAACCCTAACCCTAACCCCTAACCCTAACCCTTACCCCAACCCAACTATTGGGAACACAAAAAGGACAGAAGGGAAAGCAAAGGGGGTGCCTAAACTAAATTGAGTCCAGAAAGAGAGAAACAAAGGAAAGAGATATAGGGGGTGCCAAAACTAAGTAAAAGTATAGAAAAAGGAAGAGAGGAAAGACATACAGAAGGGGGTGCCAAAGCTACAGAATATAAGAAAAACAAGAGGAAATGGAAAAGAAATAGAAAAAGAAATAGAAAAAGTCACCTGAAGAAGACCAAACTCGGTCGAAACGTCGTGCACAAGGCTAAAATATAAGAAACAGAAAAAGCGAAAAGTAAGGACAAGTTGAAAACTAAAACAAAGACAATTTATTGAAAGTAAGGGACAGAAAGTTGGAAAGGCAAAAGAAGCCCAGGGGGTTCATTTGGTCAGCAGCAGTGGTGGAGTGTGCATCTCCAGTCCCTAGTGGACAGGGTCATTTTCCCCTAACCTATCCCGCCAGGTCCTCCTGCTGCTGGCTGATGAGTCCCCTAACCCTAACCCCAACCCTACCCCCATCCTCTAACCCTTACCACTAACCCTAACCCTGGCCCTAACCCCTAACCCTAACCCTACCCCTAACCCTAACCCTTACCCCAACCCAACTATTGGGAACACAAAAAGGACAGAAGGGAAAGCAAAGGGGTGCCTAAACTAAATTGAGTCCAGAAAGAGAAACAAAGGAAAGAGATATAGGGGGTGCCAAAACTAAGTAAAAGTATAGAAAAAGGAAGAGAGGAAAGACATACAGAAGGGGGTGCCAAAGCTACAGAATATAAGAAAAAACAAGAGGAAATGGAAAAGAAATAGAAAAAGAAATAGAAAAAGTCACCTGAAGAAGACCAAACTCGGTCGAAACGTCGTGCACAAGGCTAAAATATAAGAAACAGAAAAAGCGAAAAGTAAGGACAAGTTGAAAACTAAACAAAGACAATTTATTGAAAGTAAGGGACAGAAAGTTGGAAAGGCAAAAGAAGCCCAGGGGGTTCATTTGGTCAGCAGCAGTGGTGGAGTGTGCATCTCCAGTCCCTAGTGGACAGGGTCATTTTCCCCTAACCTATCCCGCCAGGTCCTCCTGCTGCTGGCTGATGAGTCCCCTAACCCTAACCCCAACCCTACCCCCCAACCACTAACCCTAATCACTAACCCTAACCCTATTCCTAACCCCTAACCCTAACCCTACCCCTAACCCTAACCCTTACCCCAACCCAACTATTGGGAACACAAAAAGGACAGAAGGGAAAGCAAAGGGGGTGCCTAAACTAAATTGAGTCCAGAAAGAGAAACAAAGGAAAGAGATATAGGGGGTGCCAAAACTAAGTAAAAGTATAGAAAAAGGAAGAGAGGAAAGACATACAGAAGGGGGTGCCAAAGCTACAGAATATAAGAAAAACAAGAGGAAATGGAAAAGAAATAGAAAAAGAAATAGAAAAAGTCACCTGAAGAAGACCAAACTCGGTCGAAACGTCGTGCACAAGGCTAAAATATAAGAAACAGAAAAAGCGAAAAGTAAGGACAAGTTGAAAACTAAACAAAGACAATTTATTGAAAGTAAGGGACAGAAAGTTGGAAAGGCAAAAGAAGCCCAGGGGGTTCATTTGGTCAGCAGCAGTGGTGGAGTGTGCATCTCCAGTCCCTAGTGGACAGGGTCATTTTCCCCTAACCTATCCCGCCAGGTCCTCCTGCTGCTGGCTGATGAGTCCCCTAACCCTAACCCCAACCCTACCCCCATCCTCTAACCCTTACCACTAACCCTAACCCTGGCCCTAACCCCTAACCCTAACCCTACCCCTAACCCTAACCCTTACCCCAACCCAACTATTGGGAACACAAAAAGGACAGAAGGGAAAGCAAAGGGGGTGCCTAAACTAAATTGAGTCCAGAAAGAGAAACAAAGGAAAGAGATATAGGGGGTGCCAAAACTAAACAAAGTATAGAAAAAGGAAGAGAGCAAAGACAAACAGAAGGGGGTGCCAAAGCTACAGAATATAAGAAAAAACAAGAGGAAATGGAAAAGAAATAGAAAAAGAAATAGAAAAAGTCACCTGAAGAAGACCAAACTCGGTCGAAACGTCGTGCACAAGGCTAAATATAAGAAACAGAAAAAGCGAAAAGTAAGGACAAGTTGAAAACTAAACAAAGACAATTTATTGAAAGTAAGGGACAGAAAGTTGGAAAGGCAAAAGAAGCCCAGGGGATTCATTTAGTCAGCAGCAGTGGTGGAGAGTGCATCCCCAGTCCCTAGTGGACTGGTTCAGTTCCCCTAACCTATCCCGCCAGGTCCTCCTGCTGCTGGCTGATGAGTCCCCTAACCCTAACCCCAACCCTACCCCCAACCTCTAACCCTAACCACTAACCCTAACCCTGGACCTAACCCCTAACCCTAACCCTCCCCTACCCCTAACCCTAACCCTAACCCCAACCCAACTATTGGGAACACAAAAAGGACAGAAGGGAAAGCAAAGGGGGTGCCTAAACTAAATTGAGTCCAGAAAGAGAAACAAAGGAAAGAGATATAGGGGGTGCCAAAAACTAAGTAAAAGTATAGAAAAGGAAGAGAGGAAAGACATACAGAAGGGGGTGCCAAAGCTACAGAATATAAGAAAAACAAGAGGAAATGGAAAAGAAATAGAAAAAGAAATAGAAAAAGTCACCTGAAGAAGACCAAACTCGGTCGAAACGTCGTGCACAAGGCTAAAATATAAGAAACAGAAAAAGCGAAAAGTAAGGACAAGTTGAAAACTAAACAAAGACAATTTATTGAAAGTAAGGGACAGAAAGTTGGAAAGGCAAAAGAAGCCCAGGGGGTTCATTTGGTCAGCAGCAGTGGTGGAGTGTGCATCTCCAGTCCCTAGTGGACAGGGTCATTTTCCCCTAACCTATCCCGCCAGGTCCTCCTGCTGCTGGCTGATGAGTCCCCTAACCCTAACCCCAACCCTACCCCCATCCTCTAACCCTTACCACTAACCCTAACCCTGGAACCCTGGCCCTAACCCCTAACCCTAACCCTACCCCTAACCCTAACCCTTACCCCAACCCAACTATTGGGAACACAAAAAGGACAGAAGGGAAAGCAAAGGGGGTGCCTAAACTAAATTGAGTCCAGAAAGAGAAACAAAGGAAAGAGATATAGGGGGTGCCAAAACTAAGTAAAAGTATAGAAAAAGGAAGAGAGGAAAGACATACAGAAGGGGGTGCCAAAGCTACAGAATATAAGAAAAAACAAGAGGAAATGGAAAAGAAATAGAAAAAGAAATAGAAAAAGTCACCTGAAGAAGACCAAACTCGGTCGAAACGTCGTGCACAAGGCTAAAATATAAGAAACAGAAAAAGCGAAAAGTAAGGACAAGTTGAAAACTAAACAAAGACAATTTATTGAAAGTAAGGGACAGAAAGTTGGAAAGGCAAAAGAAGCCCAGGGGGTTCATTTGGTCAGCAGCAGTGGTGGAGTGTGCATCTCCAGTCCCTAGTGGACAGGGTCATTTTCCCCTAACCTATCCCGCCAGGTCCTCCTGCTGCTGGCTGATGAGTCCCCTAACCCTAACCCCAACCCTACCCCCATCCTCTAACCCTTACCACTAACCCTAACCCTGGCCCTAACCCCTAACCCTAACCCTACCCCTAACCCTAACCCTTACCCCAACCCAACTATTGGGAACACAAAAAGGACAGAAGGGAAAGCAAAGGGGGTGCCTAAACTAAATTGAGTCCAGAAAGAGAAACAAAGGAAAGAGATATAGGGGGTGCCAAAACTAAGTAAAAGTATAGAAAAAGGAAGAGAGGAAAGACATACAGAAGGGGGTGCCAAAGCTACAGAATATAAGAAACATAAGAGGAAATGGAAAGAAATAGAAAAAGAAACAGAAAAAGTCACCTGAAGAAGACCAAACTCGGTCGAAACGTCGTGCACAAGGCTAAAATATAAGAAACAGAAAAAGCGAAAAGTAAGGACAAGTTGAAAACTAAACAAAGACAATTTATTGAAAGTAAGGGACAGAAAGTTGGAAAGGCAAAAGAAGCCCAGGGGGTTCATTTGGTCAGCAGCAGTGGTGGAGTGTGCATCTCCAGTCCCTAGTGGACAGGGTCATTTTCCCCTAACCTATCCCGCCAGGTCCTCCTGCTGCTGGCTGATGAGTCCCCTAACCCTAACCCCCAACCCTACCCCCATCCTCTACCCTTACCACTAACCCTAACCCTGGCCCTAACCCCTAACCCTAACCCTACCCCTAACCCTAACCCTTACCCCAACCCAACTATTGGGAACACAAAAAGGACAGAAGGGAAAGCAAAGGGGGGTGCCTAAACTAAATTGAGTCCAGAAAGAGAAACAAAGGAAAGAGATATAGGGGGTGCCAAAACTAAGTAAAAGTATAGAAAAAGGAAGAGAGGAAAGACATACAGAAGGGGGTGCCAAAGCTACAGAATATAAGAAAAACAAGAGGAAATGGAAAAGAAATAGAAAATAGAAAAAGTCACCTGAAGAAGACCAAACTCGGTCGAAACGTCGTGCACAAGGCTAAAATATAAGAAACAGAAAAAGCGAAAAGTAAGGACAAGTTGAAAACTAAACAAAGACAATTTATTGAAAGTAAGGGACAGAAAGTTGGAAAGGCAAAAGAAGCCCAGGGGGTTCATTTGGTCAGCAGCAGTGGTGGAGTGTGCATCTCCAGTCCCTAGTGGACAGGGTCATTTTCCCCTAAACCTATCCCGCCAGGTCCTCCTGCTGCTGGCTGATGAGTCCCCTAACCCTAACCCCAACCCTACCCCCATCCTCTAACCCTTACCACTAACCCTAACCCTGGCCCTAACCCCTAACCCTAAACCTAACCCTACCCCTAACCCTAACCCTTACCCCAACCCAACTATTGGGAACACAAAAAGGACAGAAGGGAAAGCAAGGGGGTGCCTAAACTAAATTGAGTCCAGAAAGAGAAACAAAGGAAAGAGATATAGGGGGTGCCAAAACTAAGTAAAAGTATAGAAAAAGGAAGAGAGGAAAGACATACAGAAGGGGGTGCCAAAGCTACAGAATATAAGAAAAACAAGAGGAAATGGAAAAGAAATAGAAAAAGAAATAGAAAAAGTCACCTGAAGAAGACCAAACTCGGTCGAAACGTCGTGCACAAGGCTAAAATATAAGAAACAGAAAAAGCGAAAAGTAAGGACAAGTTGAAAACTAAACAAAGACAATTTATTGAAAGTAAGGGACAGAAAGTTGGAAAGGCAAAAGAAGCCCAGGGGGTTTCATTTGGTCAGCAGCAGTGGTGGAGTGTGCATCTCCAGTCCCTAGTGGACAGGGTCATTTTCCCCTAACCTATCCCGCCAGGTCCTCCTGCTGCTGGCTGATGAGTCCCCTAACCCTAACCCCAACCCTACCCCCATCCTCTAACCCTTACCACTAACCCTAAACCCTGGCCCTAACCCCTAACCCCATCCCTAACCCTAACCCTAACCCTTACCCCAACCCAACTATTGGGAACACAAAAAGGACAGAAGGGAAAGCAAAGGGGGTGCCTAAACTAAATTGAGTCCAGAAAGAGAAACAAAGGAAAGAGATATAGGGGGTGCCAAAACTAAGTAAAAGTATAGAAAAAGGAAGAGAGAGAAAGACATACAGAAGGGGGTGCCAAAGCTACAGAATATAAGAAAAACAAGAGGAAATGGAAAAGAAATAGAAAAAGAAATAGAAAAAAGTCACCTGAAGAAGACCAAACTCGGTCGAAAACGTCGTGCACAAGGCTAAAATATAAGAAACAGAAAAAGCGAAAAGTAAGGACAAGTTGAAAACTAAACAAAGACAATTTATTGAAAGTAAGGGACAGAAAGTTGGAAAGGCAAAAGAAGCCCAGGGGGTTCATTTGGTCAGCAGCAGTGGTGGAGTGTGCATCTCCAGTCCCTAGTGGACAGGGTCATTTTCCCCTAACCTATCCCGCAGGTCCTCCTGCTGCTGGCTGATGAGTCCCCTAACCCTAACCCCAACCCTACCCCCATCCTCTAACCCTTACCACTAACCCTAACCCTGGCCCTAACCCTAACCCTAACCCTACCCTACCCCTAACCCTAACCCTTACCCCAACCCAACTATTGGGAACACAAAAAGGACAGAAGGGAAAGCAAAGGGGGTGCCTAAACTAAATTGAGTCCAGAAAGAGAAACAAAGGAAAGAGATATAGGGGGTGCCAAAACTAAGTAAAAGTATAGAAAAAGGAAGAGAGGAAAGACATACAGAAGGGGGTGCCAAAGCTACAGAATATAAGAAAAACAAGAGGAAATGGAAAAGAAATAGAAAAAGAAATAGAAAAAGTCACCTGAAGAAGACCAAACTCGGTCGAAACGTCGTGCACAAGGCTAAAATATAAGAAACAGAAAAAGCGAAAAGTAAGGACAAGTTGAAAACTAAACAAAGACAATTTATTGAAAGTAAGGGACAGAAAGTTGGAAAGGCAAAAGAAGCCCAGGGGGTTCATTTGGTCAGCAGCAGTGGTGGAGTGTGCATCTCCAGTCCCTAGTGGACAGGGTCATTTTCCCCTAACCTATCCCGCCAGGTCCTCCTGCTGCTGGCTGATGAGTCCCCTAACCCTAACCCCAACCCTACCCCCATCCTCTAACCCTTAACCACTAACCCTAACCCTGGCCCTAACCCCTAACCCTAACCCTACCCTACCCCTAACCCTACCCTTACCCCAACCCAACTATTGGGAACACAAAAGGACAGAAGGAAAGCAAAGGGGTGCCTAAACTAAATTGAGTCCAGAAAGAGAAACAAAGGAAAGAGATATAGGGGGTGCCCAAAACTAAGTAAAAGTATAGAAAAAGGAAGAGAGGAAAGACATACAGAAGGGGGTGCCAAAGCTACAGAATATAAGAAAAACAAGAGGAAATGGAAAAGAAATAGAAAAAGAAATAGAAAAAGTCACCTGAAGAAGACCAAACTCGGTCGAAACGTCGTGCACAAGGCTAAAATATAAGAAACAGAAAAAGCGAAAAGTAAGGACAAGTTGAAAACTAAACAAAGACAATTTATTGAAAGTAAGGGACAGAAAGTTGGAAAGGCAAAAGAAGCCCAGGGGGTTCATTTGGTCAGCAGCAGTGGTGGAGTGTGCATCTCCAGTCCCTAGTGGACAGGGTCCATTTTCCCCTAACCCTATCCCGCCAGGTCCTCCTGCTGCCCCTGGCCCTGACCCTAACCCTAACCCCTAACCCCAACCCTAACCCCTAACCCCCCTAACCCTAACCCTAACCCCTAACCCCCCTAACCCTAACCCAACCCTAACCCTAACCCTACCCCTAACCCTAACCCTAACCCAATCCATCAAATCCCAAAAAAAAATAAAAAAACAAAATTAAAAAATTAATATTGGCAGATAGGGTTTAAAAAGTTAAAAAGTTTAAAAATAAACATGATATACAATTCATCAAAATTAAAAAGTACATTTTACAAAGTATAAAATACAAATTGGTAACATAGGTAGGTTAAAATACAGAAAATACATTTAAATTGATATATAACATTCATAGGTGACATATAGCTTTAATAAAATATAATTTGAAAAAGACGAACCAAAATAAAAAAGACGAACGCAAAATTAAAAAAAGACGAACAAGTAATTTGGAGCGCCTATAAAAAGGCGAACAGACCCAGGGAGCTCATTTCTCATCAGAGTCTCAAACAGAAGCAGCAAAGCAGGGAGAGCCAGTTTTTAGCCAAGCTTTTGCATTTTTTGGTGTGCTAAGCCTGAAGAAGAGCCGGACAGGCTCGAAACGTAGCTTTTTTTATTTACAGCACACCCTTCCTTAGTTGTTTATTATTAAAAAAAATTTTTTGTTTTTGTTTTTGTTTTCTTTTTTTTTTTTATTCTTTTTTTTTTACAAAAAAGTAAACAAAACAAAAAATAAAAAATTATAAAAGATGGAGGATGGGTGGCATGAGGTGCGGTATGGCAGGAGACGCCAGCGCACCCGTGCACCTCCAGGGAACTGGGATGACGGACGGTGGGGGGGGATGGCCCGTGCTTTGCCCTTCTCCCGTGGGAGGGGGGATCAGTTCCCCTACCCTAGCCGGCCAGCGCCTCCTCCCCAGCCTGCTCGTTTTCCCGGTCCCCAAACCCGATCTTATGCGGCAGTTGCCCGTCAGAGACCTCAACGCCCTGCTTGGAGGAGAGGTTTCTCACAACGGCGCCCTGCATGGAGGGGGGATTCCTCGCGAGATAGAGGATCCGAGATCCGGCGGGAAGCAGCCGAACCTAGGTTTGGACTCCTGATACGCAAACTATACAAGGTGATCAGGACAGTCCATCACCTTCAAAATGTAGCCCCACAGGAAGACAAGCCACCACCAAGGATGATTATGAGGATGATTGACACTCTGGCAGGTATGATCAAGCCAGCTGCTCCTTCTCAGCGGACCATGGAGCTTATTGATGGGAATGCCAGAAATTGGGGGCATACCACCTGCATCATCCTGGTACAACATTATGAGGAATGTCTTGAGGAGTTTCTGGTGGATCTGGTGGGGGATCCAACCACTAATTGGAAGGATGCATTTCAGGTGGCATCTCGGTGGGCAAAAAGAAATCTCCCCCGTATTTCGAGGTCAGTTTTGGACCATGCCGAGGCAGTTATTACTGCTCGCCTGGAGGGGACATGTCCACCATTGCAGCCACCAGCACAACTGGTGACAACGCAGCCTGGGGGGCCGCATGCAGGTGCACCACAGCCCAGGGTGCCTCAGCCCGTGGCACAACAACCCTTGGTGCCTCAGGTTTTACCACCGCAGCCGGTTGTTTTACAAGCACCGCAGCCTATGGTACCTCAGCCTGTGGCACAACAACCCTTGGTGCCTCAGGTCTTACCATCGCAGCCGGTTGTTTTACAAGCACCACAGCCCATGGTGCCTCAGCCCATGACACAACAACCCTTGGTGCCCCAGGTTTTACCACCGCAGCCGGTTGTTTTACAAGCACCACAGCCTGTGGTGCCTCAGCCTGTGGCACAACCACCCTTGGTGCCCCAGGTCTTACCATCGCAGCCGGTTGTTTTACAGGCACCACAGCCCTTGGTGCCTCAGCCCGTGACACATCAACCCTTGGTGCCCCAGGTTTTACCACCGCAGCCGGTGGCTTCACAGAATTTGGTGCAACCACACCAAGGTCAACAATCTGTGTTGCCACAGCCTTTGAGCCCACAATTGGTGACACCATCTGGGGTACAACAACCTGTGGTTCAACAGCCAGCCGCACAACAACAGGTGGCATCTACAACCCAGGTTGGCCAGAACACAGCTGATTGGAACCTGAACCTGGTTTCTCAGACAGAATCAGCAAGTTTGGGCAGGCAGGACCAGGTGGCTAAATCACAGGTCCAGGGGAAACTGCAATCTACACCAGTAGCCTCAAGTGACACTGAGTGGCCCCAGAAGGATGGTGATTGGTTTTCATCCTGGGAAGATGAGCCTCCACGGACACAGAGGGATAAATCTAGGACCAGGCATCGGGAAGGAGATCCTCCAGATCCCCAGGAGTCACTTCTGGATCTAGACCCTAGAACCCCTGTTGTTGATCGGGAGTCCCACTTTTTTGACTCTCTGGCCCTGGACAGCTCACAGGACGATGATGTCCTCAGAGTACCAGTACGCACGGAATCACAGTTAGAGCTGGAGAGGATATTTGATGAGCTGCAGGCGGAGGAAGAAAGGGAGGAAGCAGAGGCCCGGGCTGCTACCCAGTCTGTAGGCTCTCAAGACCTCCTTACCGCAGACCAAGAGGAGTCAGCTGATGAGGACGAGGATCTCTTTGAGCGGTCCTTTGACTATTCTAAGCCCCAGGCCACATTCACAGTGAAGAGACACAGGGCAACTACCAATAAGATGGTGGATTGGCAACTGGAGGTTCATAAGAAGTGGTTAATTCTAGGAGATTCTAATTTGAGTAGGTGCCCAGAGTTCACCCTTCCGCACCTACAGGTGGACAGTTTCCCTGGGGCCAACTTCCGCCATGCAGAGTCCCTTATTAGGAGGGCCTGGATACAACCAGGATTGGTGGTAGAAAAAGTGGTTCTCTCCTTCGGGATAAATAGTAGAGGGAATAAGCCCAAAGAGACCACTATTAAGAACCTGCAGGCGGCAATTAGGACTCTTAAGAGCAAGTTTCCTTATGCCGAGTATTGGATCGCCCTCATCAACTTCTCCCCACATCTAGACCAAGTGGAGCAACAGAACCTCCGGATCCTCAATGGGCATATCGAAAAGAATATGGCCTTTGTTCCCCGCCTACCGACCCAGCTGTTCAGGACTGAATCAGACCATGTTCATTGGACAGTGGAGACGGCAAAGGCTATGTTGAGACATTGGATGGATGGTTTAAACTCACGGTCCCCTTGAGCCCAGTCCGGGAGGGGTGTGAGGGGACACAGTCCCTTCAGGCTCAGGATGTGGTTGTGTTGGCTCAAAATTTTACCCTTACAGAGCCACAACGGAGCCTTTTGAGTAAAGGACTCCTCTTCATCCCGACACTGGGAGTAGGTAAGGACCAGAAGGTCAACCTGAGGTCTGATATTTGTGAGTATCATAGGAAGGTCAAATTGGCGGTCTATTTCAGAGAAAATTCTCAACAACAAAAAAACAAATTGCCATTTATAGGACCATCATATTGGTCACCACATTTGGACCTGTTACCCCCAGAGGTGGGAGAGTGGGTACGAGAGGACATAAATTCATTTAGACAATTTTATATTCCACGCACAGAAAAACAGAATATTTCATTGGCTGAGGTCAAGGCTCTGAGGGACCTCCAACATTCAAAACACATTGTGATCAAACCTGCTGACAAGGGGTCAGCGGTTGTTATTTTGAGCCGGGAACAATATATTTTGGAGGTGGAAAGACAATTGAGGGACAAGATTTACTATAAAAAACTGGATAGGCCAATGTATTTGGACACAAGACCAATGGTGGCTAAAATCATTGGGATGTTAAAAGTTAAAAAATTCATTAATAAAAAACAGGAGAACTATTTGATTGGGGAATTTGAACCCCGGGCAAGGAGATTTTATATACTCCCAAAAATTCATAAGGATCCCGATAAGTGGACGGTTCCTTATCAGGTTCCTCCTGGACGACCCATTGTGTCGGATTGTGGGAGTGAAACCTACCGCACAGCGGAATACATAGATTTCTATTTGAATCCTCTCTCCACTTTACATCCATCGTATATAAAGGATACGTATCATTTTATTGATTTGATTAAAAAATTGAGGATTCCTCCAGAATGCCATTTCTTTTCAATGGATGTGGACAATTTGTACACGAACATCCCCATTGCTGCGGGCATTTCTTGTGTGGAAAGGATGTTCCATAAACATCCAGACCCCAAAAGACCAGATAAGGAGTTGTTAGAGCTACTCAACATTAACTTGACCAGAAATGACTTTGTTTTTAATGAGGAATTTTATTTACAGGTCAAGGGCACAGCAATGGGGAAGAAGGTTGCCCCGGCGTATGCCAATATTTACATGGCAAACTGGGAGGAGGAGGTTCTCCAAAAATGCCCCAAAAAACCGTTTTGTTATGTCCGCTTTTTGGACGATATTTGGGGCATTTGGTCGGGGTCCTTGGCTGAGTTTGAGCAATTTTTTGATATCTTGAATGGACACGATCCCTCAATTAAATTGAAGAAAGAACTCAATTCACAAACAATCAATTTTTTAGACACAACAGTTTACAAAGGCCCAGAATTCATGGTAAACAATAAATTAGACATAAAAGTTTACTTTAAAACCACAGATACACATGCACTTTTACACAAACAGAGTTTTCACCCTAGACACACCTTTGGAGGGATTGTTAAATCCCAATTGCTCAGATTCAAGCGCATTTGCACCAGACGGGAGGATTTCATGGAGGCTGTTAGAATCCTCTTCACAGCCCTGCGACGCAGGGGCTATTCCAGATCTTTCTTGAGAGGCAGTTTCAAGACTTTTCAGGAGGAGGGGAAGGTTGTTGGAGGCAGCCTCATCCCGCTCATAACTACTTTTTCCTCCAACAGTCTTATGTTGAATAGGATATGGAAAAATAATTTTGAGAGACTACTGAGTGGTACAGAGTTAATTCCTAACTCGTCTGTAATTTCGGCCTATAGGAGGAACCGAAATTTATCTGATATTTTAGTTAGGGCGAAGTTGCCATCACTCAAGAGGAACAGTAAAGCTGTGATATTACAACCCCAGTTTGTTAAGTTAAAGTTCATTAAAAATTGTAAAGAAAAAAACGTTTTTAAAATAAAACAGGAATTCACCACGCACACTAAAAATTGTGTTTATGTTTTATTTTGTAATAAGTGTGGCGTGAAGTACGTGGGGGAGACCCGTAATTCTTTATCCACAAGGATGTTCCAACATCGTTACAATATCAAGAACAACAAAGAGGTGGATACTCCTTTAGTTGGACATTTTTTGTCCCATGGCTGGAGGCCATGAGGATGGCTGGACTGCAAAAGGACCTAAACTGGACTGACTGGGAGCGAAAAAGGAAAGAGAGACTCTGGATTTATTTGCTGGGAACCAGGGAGCCCTGGGGATTAAATTGCAAGAGTTGAGGATGAGTATGAAAATGTGGACGAGTGGATCCCTGACCCTAACCCCTAACCCTAACCCCAACCCAGCCAAACCCGAACCCGAACCCCACCCGAACCCTAACCCTAACCCCTAAACCCCAACCCACCCCCAACCCCAACCCCCCAACCCTACCCCAACCCCACCCCACCCCAACCCTACCCTAACCCAACCCCAACCCCAACCCCAACCCTAAAACCCCAACCCTAAACCCTAACCCAAACCTAACCCCCTAACCCTACCCCAACCCTAACCCCTACCCCAACCCTAACCCCCCCTACCCCACCCTACCCAACCCCCCCTAACCCCAACCCTACCCTAACCCCAACCCTATCCCTACCCCAACAACCCCAACCCTACCCCTAACCCCGACCCTAACCCCCCCCAACCCCCCTAACCTACCCCTATCCCCAACCCTACCCCTAACCCCAACCCAAACCCTAACCCTAACCCTACCCCTACCCCTAACCCTAACCCCAATCCCCAAATAAAAAATAAAAAAACAAAATTAAAAAATTAATATTGGCAGATAGGGTTTAAAAAGTTAAAAAGTTTAAAAATAAATTCATGATATTACAATTCATCAAAATTAAAAAGTACATATTTACAAAGTATAAAATACAAATTGGTAACATAGGTAAGGTTAAAATACAGAAAATAACATTTAAATTGATATATAACATTCATAGGGTGACATATAGCTTTAATAAAATATAATTTGAAAAAGACGAACCAAAATAAAAAAGACGAACGCAAAATTAAAAAAAGACGAACAAGTAATTTGGAGCGCCTATAAAAAGGCGAACAGACCCAGGGAGCTCATTTCTCATCAGAGTCTCAAACAGAGAGCAGCAAAGCAGGGAGAGCCAGTTTTTCAGCCAGCTTTTGCATTTTTTGGTGTGCTAAGCCTGAAGAAGAGCCGGACAGGCTCGAAACGTAGCTTTTTTTATTTACAGCACACCCTTCCTTAGTTGTTTATTATTAAAAAAAATTTTTTGTTTTTGTTTTTGTTTTTCTTTTTTTTTTATCTTTTTTCTTTTACAAAAAATTAAACAAAAACAAAAAATAAAAAATTATAAAAGATGGGGGGGGCATGAGGTGCGGGTAGGCAGGAGACGCCAGCGCACCGTGCACCTCCAGGGAACTGGGATGACGGACGGTGGGGGGGATGGCCCGTGCTTTGCCCTCTCCGTGGGAGGGGGATCAGTCCCCTACCCTAACCTATATTGGGCGCAGCTGTTCCACAGGTTTTGACCTTGCTGCGGCTGGTTCTGATCGGCTATCCCTCTACTTTCCTCTAGTTATTATCTCAAAAACCTCCATGTGCGACACACAGCTATGGACCTGAGTGACATGCCCGGCCGTGCCCGGCTTTGGCTCTAACAAACTGCTTCGGTCATGGGACTGTCGTGGGGAGAGTCATCGAGATAACACTAATACATAACACTAACCCTACCCCTAACACCCTAACCCTAACCCAACCATACCTAACCCTAACCCTAACCAAACCATTCCAAGTGGGTTCATTGATGGCAAAAAACTCTGTTAACCCTAACCCTAACCCCTAACCCTAACCTATAACACTAAAACTCAATACCTAACCCTAACCCAACTCATGGCGAGAGTTGGTTGTTTAACTAGGGTTTAAATGCAAATACAAGTCAACAAATTTTTCTTAGGGTCAAAAAAAAAGTTATCAAAGCTATACCAATAGATCCAAATGACCTGAAAACATACTCTGACAAATTCCTGGGGGAGGGTTTTGGCTCTGGAACTTAGGGTTTTCGTTCCTTATGCCTATGGGAAACGGTTTTTGCGAATATCTGGAACGGGACGTGTAGAGACTCGGGAGTTGGTCGCGTCAGAATAATTCGGGTCAAGGAACACGCCTGTCTTGGTCCGTGTCTCTACGACCTTGCGTTCGAGATATGAGCAAAAAAGTTGTTTCCGGCAGTAGCTCGCCCGAACGTCGTGAGAGCTGGGGGGTCTCAAATTAAAGCTGGTCTTACAGAAGCCGTGGATATAACGTCTGTGGACACCTCTGTCCAGATTATGCATTTGACTATGGTCGATGAATGGTGGGGGTCCCTGGGGTTTTCCCTATATCCCTAACCCTTAACCCGACCCAAACTAACCCTAACCCTAACCTAAAACTAACCATAACCTAACCTACCCTAACCTAACCTACCCTAACCCTAACCCTAACCCTAAACCTACCTAACCCGAACCCTAACACTAACCCAACCTAACCCTAACCCCTACCCTAACCCTAACCCTAACCTAACCCTTAACCCTAACCCTAACCCTAACCCTACCTACCCTACCCTAACCCACCCTAACCCTAACCAAAGTATAGAGGCCCAACAGCGAAAAGCAGTCGGTGAGAGTGCATTCCCACTCCTCCATTGGGGGGTGGTTCATTCCCTAACCCTAACCCTAACCCCTACCCTAACCCTAACCCTAACCCTAACCCTATAACCAAACCCAAGTATAGAGCCCAACAAAAAGAGTCGGTGAGAGTGCATTCCCCACTCCTCCAATTGGAGGGGTGGTTCATTCCCCTACCCTAACCCTAACCCCTAACCCTAACCCTAACCCTATAAATAAACTAAATAAAGGAAGAAAAGGAAAAGTAACTGGGGGTGCCTAACTTAAATTAAAGATGAAAGAAAAGGGTAAAGAAGCACTGAAGAAGACAAAATGAAGTCGAAACGTCTGCAGAGAAGCCCATACATAAAGAACAAACAAAAGGGGAAAGAGACAAGACAAACGATAAGGCTAATTCTAATTGGGAGGAACGTAAGGGACAGAGGATGGTAAATATAACTCATATATAAAGTAAACTAAGTAAAGTATAGAG
>JAGFBZ010001213.1:0-40488 GCA_018398805.1 Hirundichthys speculiger
TTCCTTGCTGTTTCTCTAAACCAATATTCTTACTCTTCCCCACATCCCACATCTCTTCTAATAGGGAAGTCTTTGAATATCCCTGTAATTATTTGCAGTGTGACTGACTTTTCACATTCAATTTATTGTTTTATATAGATTTTTCTCTTTTTTTTTTTCAGTTTTAAAAGGGTTATTAGTTGTGGTGCATCTTAGATATGTGTCTGATGGATTTCAGTTTCCTCTCTGTTTTCTTTTGATGAAATTGAGCTCACTATACTTCAGATTAACTAACGTGTGCATTTGAAGAAACCTAAGAATCAAGCCAAAGCTTTGTGCCATTCACTGAAACTAAAAAAAAAGGGGGAAATAAAAGCAGTAGTGTTGTATAAAGCTAATAAAGACATCTTCAAAACTCAAATGTTCTACTCTCTTCAGCTCTCATAACAAGCTCTGACAGGCCTCATCCTTGTTTTGTCACATACAAGCAATCGAGCACCACGTCCCTGAGTAGAATTAGATATTGCAGCTAATGTGCACTGACTCTGCAAATGGATAAGCCAACAACAATTTCACAATATTTCACAATAAATACTTTAGCATACCTCTAAGCATATCACGAAAGACTAAAAAAAACAGCAGAGGTTTTAGAGAATCCAGAGGGCATCGCTAAATCTTCATAAAGCTGTCTTCTACTCATCCGCCTCTAAGATCCTCACAATATGATAAACATTCCTTAAGTCCAATTTAAAAAACACCTTTCCTATCCTAACACCTATACACAATTGTAAACCCAGAAGGCAAAATTGTACAGACACCAGAAGAAATAAACGAAACATTCAGGAACTCTATCCTCTTTCATCACATCCAGAAATCTCCTCTTTGGTTTTACTCCTTTCCTCAAGCCTGGCAGCTCCATCTCCAGCCTCCTATATCCTTCAATGTATTCTTTATCCTCCTCTCTATGTGTCTAAACCATCTCAATCTAATCTCCCTTACTTTAACTCTAAGTCACCTAGTAAGCCTGGCTGGTACTCTGATGTGCTTGATTTTAATGCTATCCATGCTTGTCACAGCCAAAAGAAAATCTTAACATCCTCAACTCTGCCACTTCCTGCCACCTTTTCCTTTCTCACTAGCACATCTCCACCTCTCAAGATTTTCTTCCATCTGCCCTCTACTCTCATTACATATCACAAAGTCATCCACAAACATGGAGACTCCTTGACCCCATTTGTGAACCTATTTCTCACCATGGCAAGCAAGAAAGGGCTCAGGGCTGATTGATGCAGTTTCAAACTGAAATCCATTTGATACTCCTACAGCACATCTCATTGCTGTAACGCTGCCCTCATATGTGCCATGTACCACTCTAACGTGCTTTTCTACCATTCCAGACTTCCTCGAGCAATACTCCAGTCAGCACTCTGTTGTACAATTTCTCTAATTCTAGAGAGACACAGTGCATCTTCTTTGGACCTTCTCTAACCACTTTGCTACTAAGCAACATAGAACAGTTAGTGGAAAATGTACCTATGCACAGAAAAAGGTTTGCGTTTGTTTCTGCTTGGGAAAGGGAATAAAAAATGTCCCCTCCAAACGTTCTGGACACCTCGAGTCACTGTTGCAGGTCTCCCAGCAGCAATATTCCACCATAGCGTTATTATAGTATAATATTAACACTGATGATACACACCGGAAAAATAGCAGCAAGTTTGTCCAACCTAGCAACAGTAACTAGGAAGGGGACGGCGCTTACCGAAAAGTCAGTTAGCGTCTGGTGTCCATCTGGTGTTGCTTCAGTCCCTCAGCCCATTATGGTGGAAAGGAGCCATTTGATTGGGCATCTCAGGTTGCCTGTTCATCATGAACAGACTGAGTGAGTGGAGAAAAAAAGCTTAACGCATTTTAATTTTCTCCCTCCTTAATGCAGCTTCTCTCTGCATTCTCTCTTAATGAACTGGCACAGCCTTCAAAAAAGTAAGATCAGTTCCACCATTCAAACATTATTCTTGAATGTGAAAGTGAGGTGGAGGGAAGACAACGTGTACATTGTGTGGATTTGTGTGTCGTAGCAAAAAATAAATAAATAAATAAATAAAGCATCACTCACTGATAGTTGTGAGCGTGAGCAAAATTTATATTAAGATTTGTTATCCACAGTGCCGCCTCATGTCCTCTAACTCAGATGATAAGGAGGTGCTCAATATCATGCAATTTTTACCTCACTCTAACACTCTTATCCCAGACAACCTTGATAGTTTAGTCGCACTTTTTAACCTGTTTTCCCATTCTTGTACTGTTGTGTTGCGGTGAAGGGCAATGCAAGGTAGTCAGGTCTTCAAGAACTACATCTACAGAGACATCCTTGGTGTGACATTGATGAATTTTTCATTCGAGAATGGCAGCAGAGCTTGCACGTCTTTGAGATAAAGAATATAGTAAAGTGTGACATTTTTCACAGAGGCGCACCGATGTGTAAATTCAGGTGCGTCAAAGGACTAATCTGACATCCCCTCTGTTGCTCTGTCGCAGGTTGGGTTCGTGCTGCACTACTCGTCTCTGTCGACGATGCTGTGGCTCGGAGTGACAGCCAGGAACATTTATAAACAGGTGACCAAAAAGCATCCGCAAAGTCAAGACGGTGACCCACCTCCGTCGCCTAAACAGACCCTTTTGAAGTAAGTACCCATCTATTTCTGATCCCTGACCACTTCCAGGTGAGAAGTATGTAAACAGGTTTGTAAGTGGACATGCAATTTTGTGCGTACGTGATCATTTGTTTTGATCTTTCCTGCACACCTTTAGCTGCTCATTGTGTGTATGTGTCTGCAGAAGAAAGTGCTTGTTTTATGTAATAACTTCCCAATTGCTTTATCAAACCATGTTTGTCTGACTGACTTGACCAAGACTGTAATGTGCATTTATTCAGAGGCTACTTTTGTTCCTGCTTTAATGCAAGCAGTGGTGTATCAGCCTGACAGATCTTTAAAAATAATAATACAACAATGCATGGTATCTTAAAATCAATATATGGTTCTGCATGCAAACATTTGCAGAAAGGTAGCTCTTTGGACTAATATTTTGACACACAAAAGCCATATTTATATAGCATAAACATTAGCAACACAGTAGTGAAATTTTACTGTCAGCTAGCACACACATTTGTAGGGAAAAATGAATCCATCATCTTTGTCTGCTTCAGTCACGTCAAGGAGAAGGAAGGTTTCTGCTGCAGCCTATCCTGGCTGTCGACAGGCAAAAGTTGTGGATACACCTTGGACAGATCACTAAGAAGGTTTAAATGACTTATAAAAGAAAAAAAAATTTAAAGAGTAACAAAAAAGGGTCAGCCCCTCACACCCCATTTAAATTAAACTATTTAAATACTGTCCAGAATGAACTGAAGGGTTTTGTCAAAGTCACATATTAAAGAGAAAATACTGTGAAGAAGAAAAAATGGATATGTTTGGGTGTCTGATGTTAGTTCTAACCCTGTAGCCTTGATTGGCACTTGGCCTTAGTCTGAAGGGTTGTCAGTGGACTTCAGTTATACTACAGACATTTCATCAGCACCTAAGGAAATTAATTTGTTTAATTTGAAAACAGGTATGCTTTAAGGAAAGTAGATGTCAGATACATTTAGTGGATGACTAAGCAAAATACTACTTCTGACAACTTTTGTTGTAGTTGTATAGACTACAGTTAAGCAGTGAGGATGATTAAATCAATCAGAATAGTACTTAAATGTGATTATTTGATTTTTCACCACTGTTGAATTGTGCTGGGTAAATTGTGGAGTCCAGAGTGTTCTGTGGTAAAACAGAACACTTTCTTTCACTGTTTAAAACAGATGATGGGGTTTTGTATTTCTTTAATGTGTGATACAGGTTACAATAATTTATCCTTTCATGTAGATAATGTAAAGTCATGACAATACTTACTATCTATGAGATTGGTTGGCTTATTTAGCAATTTTTTACAAATAAATGTTCTCTTTAGAATGTTTATTGTTCTCTTATAACAGTGCAAACAGACAAATGTGATGTCCATTTGAGGTTCATCTTCCAACTTTTGGACCTATGGTCTCAGATTATTTGTAAGCACTTAGATATGATGCATAATCCATCAGTGACTGTAAGAAGCCAAGGCTCTGAGGTCCCTCCACCAAACCATTACCAAACTACCAAACCACCATTCTTCTCTGTTTATCTGAGGTGCTTCTCCTTAGAAGCCTGGTCTTTGCTTGCATGTCCATCAGCAAACTGTAGTTTGCTCTAATATTAAATTCTGAATACTAAGGCTTTTGCTTGCATGCCTCCTATGATGGTCAAATATCTAAGATCTTTAATGCTATTATATTTTGAGGATTATGGATACCTCTTTAGCTGTTTAGTTGCATCACATTAGCAACTTAGTAGTCACATTGAATCTATGTCACTTTTAGGATTTTTTTAAAAATTTTGTTTTATTTTATTTATAATTTATTAAGTGGTGATATTGGTGATAATCCTCGATATTTGAGGTTTCAGTAATGTAGGTTCCACCAGCCAGTCCATAAAAAGACTGAAATCACATTACCCTCAAACTGGAATTTTCTGAAAGCGTTGTTTTGATAAAAGTGCATGCTTTTGTTATCAGCTTTATCAAACAACACTGTCTCACAGGTGATCAAAAGCCAGCTTTCTTTTATATTTCTATATTCCCCTCACTTTTTCACATGACTGTACATGTGCAGACTTTTGTTCCCTCAGCCTATGCATGCTCGTGTCTTTCCTGATTCTTGCTTCTCTTTTTTCCCAGGTGGTGTTTGAGTTTTAGAGGGCAGGATTAGCTTTTCACAGATGAGTTATTGCACTGTTTATTTGCAGAGACATTCACAGCTAGTTTGCATTCTTCCCAGGCTCTGGCTGCATTCAGTCTGTGGTGACATGGCTGTCAGGTGCGCCTGTGTTCCCTGTAAGATTTTTCCTGCTTTCACTCAAGATTAGGTGCCAGGTTTCCATCAGCAACGAATTACTTAATTAGAAAATTCAACTGAAGCAGATCAGAGATTAAAGTCCATGAAAGTCTTATTAATCAGTCATTTACTTGCAGTGAGTCTCGTTTAGCTGGGACTCTGCTTTTAGAGGTGACATTCAGTTTATGTAAATCTCCTGTTTCTACTGTACTACAAGACTTTAATATAGCTTAAATACTCATCAGCAGTGCTCAGTAAAGCCTCGTCTGACTTTGTTTGGTCTTATAATTTCCCAAGTTCTTGTGAAGTTCAAAGTTTAGCTAAAGCAGCTTAAAGAAGCCAGAATGTTTGGCCTGTGGGGACAGCAATGGGCTTTGGGCTGCTTTACACTGCAAAAATTCTGCAGTCGCATAAGATTATGACCTCTCACACTGTACAGTTTTCATTTGCATAGTCTGGGTACGATATCATAAATGATATGCACAGACTGTACGTTGTTGAGCTCTCTTGAATCGTATGACACAATTGACGGATGTCACATTCTGTAATCAGCAGTAAGCAAGCGACACATGGAAATGAACCACTCTGTTGTAGCGTTTACGTGCGCCAAAACGATTTTAAATAGAAGCGGTGAAGGAGTAAGGATGTGGTCTCAGTTATGGTTAAATTTTTCTTTGGAATAGCAGCTAGGTCACAGTAATTAATATGTCATACCAAGGTGCATTTTAATTGGCTAGTCAGTGGATGGAGTTGTACGATTTTTGATGCTGTCAGAAAATTATATTAGGTAGTCTTTGGTCACAAGACCAGTGTGACGGCTGTTGTCAAACCACTCACACTGTATAACACTGTAACAGTGGAGAACTAATTTTGACCAAAGACCAAAGATATCCCCAAAATTCTTTCACGATTTTTATCTTTCATCTCTGATGGCCCCAAATCGTGTGGTCATAGAAGATGTTTTACTGTCATCACTGCTTTTGGGCTTTTGTGTGCTTTAGTTTAGTCTAGTAATTCCCAGCCAGGTGTACATATAATTATCTTAACTTTAATAAAAGACTGATTGAGGTGTGACTGTGAAGAATATATCCAGATACTTGTGTTCAGAGGAAAGTTTAAACATCCAAATAAGATTACAAACTGCTGTGTTCCTGATCTGATTAGCACCATGACGCTGCGTGAAAACTGCAAGTGAGGAGAGATGTCAGAGTATCTGAAAGAGATGGAGCAGTAAGCTACATTCAATATCTGCAATAACTGCCTGGAAAGACAGGACAAAATGCTGATTTTTTTATTCTTTCTCATTACCATTTTTTAAAATGAAGAACTCTTTGAAATAAGCAGCACATTTTTGTAGCAGTTTCTCAATAAATTATAATGTAATGAATAAAACATCATTACCTTTAAAACCAGAGCAGGTAAAATTCTTCCAGTGTAGTGACAATAAAGATGGACCATAACTTTGGAAACTGAGTTGACTATAGGCAAGACAGGAACTAGACCTACTGTACATCAGTCTCTCATGGCTCTGGTTTCAACATCTTTAACTCCATCACGAGCTCATATATAATAAAATATATAACAAAAATCATCCGATCTGGGTTAGTATTAGGCCAACACAACTACAGACAAACAACATACATCTTATTGTTTATTCTAATGGGAAAAAATAAACATATGGGCAAGACTAAGTACTCCCACGATTCAATAGCTTATACATTTTAGATCCATCTTTAGCAGCAATAACTGTAAGTAGTCATTAAGGCAATGACTTCATCAGTCTACCACATCATTGTGGAGGAATTCTGGCTGATTTTTCTTTACAGCATTACTTCAGTGCATTGATGTTTTTTGAACATTTGCCAATGCACAACTCTCTTAAGCTCCTGTCTCAGCATTTCAATTGGGTTGAGGTCTGGGTTCTTGATTCTTTCATTTTTCATCCATTCTGATGGAGATTTGTTTTGTGCACTGGCCTGTTGTCCTGTTGAGTGACTCAGTTTCGACCATGCTTTGGCTGTCAGACAGATGGCTTCACATTTGCTCTGTCATAAAGACTACAAGGTGTCTCAGCCCTGTGGCCGCATAACAACCCACATTCCTCACCCCTGACAATGGCTTTGAGATGTTTCTTCTAAAATAATGTTTCGTTTTGACAAATATGTTGCTGAAATCTGTTCAGATACAGTTCTGCAAATCTCATTCATGCGTTGATGTTTTTGAAACAGAAAAGATTTTCTCCCATAAACCCTTCCAAAGAAACAATATTTGCTCAATCGTCTTCTAACTGTCTTGTCAAGGACTTTAACATTTAGCATACTCAGCCAGTAAGCTAAATGTGAAGAGAGATACACCTTATTATTATTATTTTTTTCTTATTTATCTTTTTCTCCAAACATTACATAGTTTTATCCTTTGCTGGACCATATACTCTTTGCAAGACTGGCAACTGTCTTGAATGATTCCATTTGTAAATAATCTTTCTCACTGTAGAACATTGAACTTCAAATGATCTGGAAAGACTTTTGCAACCCTTTACAGATTGATGTGCACCATTAACTGTTTCTCTAACATCATTTTTTTTAAGTCTTTCTTTGTAAGCTTTGTTGCTAACACAGACCTGAATGTTCCAGACCAGCTAACTACCAAACTGTCTGATATAATCAAGGTCTGTACACCTACTGATGCTTAATTCATCAGTGTCTAGCACTTACACGCTTAAACCCTATTGGATCAGGGGGTGCTTCATATAAATGATGGCACAAAGAAATTAGAAGTTGTTGTTTGTCTAATGTTGTATTGACCTAATGAGGAGGGTTTTACGTCCTATAAAACACATGAAACTGTGTTTTACCATTAAAACAGTGAGCTGAAGGTATTGAGTAAATGATTCAAATGTTGAAGAGATCATCTTATCCCTGGAGGCTTAACACAAAAATGAAGCAATGGAAGTGACAGTATAGCCATTACTATGATGTGCCTCACTTTGTTGTAGACTTTCATCAGAGGAACGTGACTGGAAAAGCTGAACTGCATGAGTAGTTGAGGTTTTGGCTCTTTCATTCAGTTTGTGTTCCAACCGACTGGAATGGAGTTCTGACAAAAGTCAAACAGAGGAGAAGGACAATGAAGCAAATGACTAAAACAACTTGTTACCATGGCATCTACCCAGTGCTGTAACCAATTACCTCACTCACCCAGGAGGCTGCAGAGCCAGGAGCTTTATCACAAATATAAATATATTTAGCCTTTTCAACCATTTAATTCCTATGTACACATACATCAGAATGAAATTCTCTCTCTCTTTTTTTTTAAACTCATTCTTCATTGACATTCTCAATGCAGAATTTTAATCTTGTACTTATCTTTAAAGGGTCATTTTCTTAAAGCTGTTGGAATACATTAAATGCTGTTTCTGGATTATCTTCAATATTTAAAGTACATATTTGTATGGTGATATTTTTGCTTTGATATGGTGGATGACCCCTCACAGACCTATTTAAATAGAGGACTTGACTAGATATGAACCCCGCAGGAAACATATATACTGTTTTTTGGGTTGTTTTATACGGTAGATTACAGCATTGCTATGATAAATGTTGGACTCATACTTTTTAGTCTACAGTGGGTCAGCTGCAGGAATCATGAGGGTCTGATGTTCTAAGCTGTAAAAGGAAATTATTTTTTGGATTAATTCTTAAGAGCAAAAGAAAACTATGATTCAAAGCATTTTTGGTAAATAAAAAACAAGCACTTTGCCAGTCCAACAGTTATCATCATTTCAACTCTGAATGTCTCACTTATTCATCACATGATTCATGGTTCACCACAAAAGATGTGCTGAGGCGACTCGACAGCTGAATTTTCATGGATGTGATGCTGAGAGACTTGACTCATTGCAGGAAAAAAAGTCCAGGCATTGGACTGCTTCTATTATATGGTATTTTAAATAAGTAAACACACCAAATTACAATTTATGTCACATCTCAATAACTACGCAGTTTCTAAGTCAACAAACCTTTTCTGTTGTGTGCAACTGAAAATAAAAAGAATTGAATATTTACACGTGCTATGATCATGATCTTTGAATATCAGAACGTCATTAGCTTTGGACATCTAGAGTCTGTTCATCTTTATGCCTTGATGCTTTTTTTTTTTTAAGTGTCTTACTGTTACTGCTTTCTTACTGCTGGCTGCAACGCAGACTGCCCCATAGGGGATCATAAAGTTAATCTTGATCTTGATCACTGGAGACATGTTTAGCAAGAATCTTAGCAACGTCTCAGTCAGTAGTTGACAAGCAGCATATCAATGCAGATACATTACTAAGCTTTTTCTGAACTGCTGAATTTATATTTGTATTTAATTATGTTTACATTTAAGTGCTTTTTGAGATTAGACAGACTTAACTTTCATTTTCATAATGAACCTACCGCAGTTGATTAATAATCCCTGAATGAAACATTATTGAGCTTCTTTCCCCCGCAAATACACTGTCCGATCAGAATAAAGCAAATAACTCTAATTTCGGATCTGTACTTTTAACCGAATAAACTGAACCGATTAATTTTTAGTTTTCAATCTGAGAAAATACCCCTCTGCTCACATAACGTGTTTATTGATAAAGAATGGTGTTGATTTTTTTTTTTTCCATTTCAGAAGATAGCTTCTTTTATATAGCTTCCTATCTAGTATGGCAATGAGCTAGCTGAGACGTATTCATAAAATAGCATAGATCAGTGGCTCCCAACCTCAGTTTCCAACAAGGATTAAAGGAGATTTAATCCTTTAAATCTCCTTTAAACTTTTCACTGCACGGAGGTGCAAAAATTTGTTTTACACAGGGAAACATCGCTGTTACACAAAGAAATATCTTGGTTGTGGTCAGAACAAGTGATTGTGTTTCATGGAAATGCATGAAATAAATGAAATGTAAAAAATTCTGCATGAACAACTGACTGCTGCTTACCTCACAGACGAGGACACTCTTTACAGTGACTCTAAAACGCTACAATCATTTCCACCACAGATGAAACAGTGGCACTATTTGTTCATCTTGATGCATTCATGAGAGTAAGTGAGAACAATAAATACTTATCAAAGAAATAATTCCATATATTTCCAGCCTCAAGGACTTGGAATACCTCAGAGTAACTTCAAGTTGATTCACTGCCAAAGAACTATATTTCTGAATGAACAAATGTAAAAAGCTTTTGATTGCCAAAGGACACGTTGCCTCATCCAAACTGGCCAAACCTGGAGTTTCAGGTTCTTCTGAATTTATGATTGCTGTACCAGTCAGAGATTGCCTTCAGCAACATTGTATCGATAAAAACAAAGAACACTAACAAAGTTTTGAAAAATTTTTTTTTTTGTTCCACTAGCTTTTTTCACATTTTATTTTATTTGAGGTAAAGGTGTGAAGGATTTGAGGCAAAAAGGTTGGGAACCACCAGCGAACACAATATCACAGTATGATTGATTTCAAACATGACAAGCTGTGCTTTGGAATTGTCTGGAAGTGAAGGGAGATTGTTTTCATTCACTTTGAGTTCCATTGGTTATACATTTGGTACTGACCAAAAAACAAAAACCAAAAAATTTAAAACACTGTGACATAGTGAGATCCGAGTTGTAGAAATGACTACTGAGTCATCTCTACAACTCGGATCTCACTGTCAGAGTTTATAGTTTTGGTTTGGTTTATTTTGGGGTTTTTTTTTTTTTTGCTTTTACCCTCAGGGCTGCAGCTCAATGAGGCGTGTAGTGTGCAGCTCTGGAAACTAGCTCAGTTTATGTCATTGGCCCACACCGCCTGACACTAATATCAGCGAAAGTCTTCAGAGGAGCACTATCACCTGTTTGACATTATAAAAACTGAAATCTGCTCAATTATGTGTACTAGAGAAGTCCCAGAGGATAATAAACTCAAATAGACAGGATCTCCTCATCGTATAGCCACCACTTTTCCTGAAAAAGCAAATCCTCTGACACCTGCATAAATAGGTGTCGTAGGTAGGTAGTGGGGTGTTCTTGAGGCTCTCCCATCATGCTCTGCTCATGAACAAGATTTGTCTGGGGGTAGACGGAGGGGGTGATGCAGCAGTGAAGTTGATTGACTCTAATGCTCACTAACTGAGACAAGCTCATCCAATGAGACTCAGCAGTTAGAGAAGAAACCTGCTGCACTGTGCTGGACCACGCACCTTAAACGCCTCTGTTCATGCTATTAACTGTCTGTCCTGCGGTGAGATGGGTACAGATCTTTCCTCGAATGCGGAGTTTCCTTTTCTGCGTAGAATCTCTAACATCTGTGACATGCCACTGAGTCTTTCTTTCCAGATATTACTATTAATAAAAGCAAACAGAATAAACAGCCAAACAAATTTAGATCTGAAAAAGCAGTTAGGTAGGTAGATTGGGCGTGGTTGTTCCACTTTTTGCTTCATCACATATAACTCTTAAGTTAAAAGCAATATCATCATGTGTCCATTCGTGCAATGTACATCTCACAGTACCCACAATCCTTAAAGGCAACGGAAGGTACTCAGCCTTGTCAATCAGTTCAATTCAATTCAATTCAATTCAATTCAATTCAATGGAGGAAAAGGAAAGGAAAAACTCCACTTTAAGAGGAAGAAACCTTGAGCAGGACCTGTGTCAATCAAAAATCCAATCTGAATCTAAAACATAAAAATGTATTGCTGGAAAAAAACAAAAAAACAAAAAAACAAACCTTCAACTTTTAGTTTCAAATTTTAGCTTTTCAACAACAAAACTAATGTCTCTGATTTAGCTTCATAGATCTCAGAATCATATGCGCTGACTTTAAAAATTGTCTTCTTGGCCTTTCTCTCCTCTTTCTTTTTCCTTCCTTTATCTTATTGCTAGCTATATTAGCTCAGTGGTTTGACATTAGCAGGGGAAAAATGCATCACATTTAGCCTGAGAAACCACAATTTAGTCTAATATAAAACTATAATACAAATCAAAAAAGTCTTGGTCAAGAAATTTACTTTTACCTCAAAATCAGTCAATAAAAATTAATAAATTAAAACAGGGCACCACCTGATAATCAGGAAACAAAGAATAAATGGCACAATCAATCTCAAAATGGCTGTTGTTTTATGCGTACCAGCCTGTGACCAGGTGTGGCGCTACGGAGCATCCAACCCACGTGGTGCTGATGGACCGTAACAATGGCTGCACAGCTGGTGGGAGGAGCCACAAGATGCGGGTGAGGTCATGTGGCGGCCTTGCCCCCATAATCAAGATGGCTGCCAACCTACATGGTGACTGCAGGGGCTGACGAGATCACGTTGTGACTAGTCGTGCCCAAGATGGCTGAGGACAAAGCGAGAGTCCTCTCCTGCTGGTGATTGCAGATGAGCGTGTGGTGTGGTTAGTAAAATCAACAAAGCCAGAACATTTTCTAGCAACCAGCAACAGCTACTCTGTTGTTTCCCCACAGAAACAACAACGTGAAGCCAACCTCACAATGCCTGCTCTGATCATCGAACTGGGAAACCATTACAACCATTTATTTAAACATTTATTTATTGTTTAAAAAAAAACCTGCAAACCCTGCTGGGGGCTTGAGTCATTTTGAGGTTTCTTTGTCTAAAACCACGATGTGGTCAGGCTTTGCTGGCCTTTCTTTGTAATAACACATGGTGGTCCAACAGGAGAAAAACCACGTAGCACTGATGTGATCACATGACTCCTATCTTATCCAGGAAGCGCCAGTGTTAAACTCTCTCCATGTTACAACCACACCAATCTGTTGAAGATAGAGCTACAGTCAGGGCCAAAAGTTTTGGCTATGATAGAGATCAACTTTGCTGCTTCTTTGATCATGTTTCCCATGCTTTTCCATTGTAAACATGGAAAAATAATGAAAAATATATTTACATTTTATTTAAAATGTTGAAAAAAAACCTGTTTGGTATAAAGGTTTTTTTTCTCCCTACGTGGGAGTTTTTTACCTGCCATTATCATTGATTGGATTTAATGATATAATCTTAGTTGATGATATTTGCTCGGGGGTCATGCTCTGGGTCTCTGTAAAGCGCCTAGAGACAATTGTCATTGTAACAGACACTATATAAATAAAATTGAATTGAATTGAATTGAAGGCCTACATTAGCAAATTCATAAGAATTGTTTTAAAAGTTCACATTAAACTTTCTTCTTCAAACGGCAATTTAGTTTTGCATGCTTCATATCAGTTTCTGACGCAGATGCTGATTGATTCTTGCATTCATGCCCTGAGCTTATCAGAATTTGTCATGTCTGCTTTCCCATCCACTTTTTGAGGATCGACCAAAGGTTCTTGATGCAATTCTTGGCCACAAATTCAATTTTTTCGAAGCCATTCTCTCTCTTTGATATAATTGTTGCCTTGTGACATGGAACTTAATCATGCTGGACAAAGCACATCATCACCAAGTTGCTCCCAGACTGGTTGGAGGAGTCACTGATGGAGGGCGTTTTGATACCATTCTTTATTCATGTGTATTTCAGGAGAATAGCAAGCATACTTGTTTTAACCTTTTGATGATGCAATTGTTAGCGCGACAGAAGCGACAGCCTGTGTTGCCATGTTTGATTGATTTCCGCAGATACGTATCAGGCTCGTTTATGGTGTATTTTAAATGGGGTTCACTGAAAACCTGGCACGGTTTTGACCGTGCGTGAACTTTGAAAGAGCGTCGTTCACAGTTGCCCAAATGAACTCGTTCACATCCGACGATTGTCAAAGGGAAAAAGCGCACGTTCAGTTCACGTTCGCAGAAAATATGAACTAGTTCGTGAACTTTTGTTCAGTGAACGTGTTCAGGTACAACACTGGCATAAGGGGAACTTCTTCTGAGACAATATAGTATAGTATAATAGTCTTATACCGTCTGATTTTTGTATTTCCTGCAGAATTTCTGTCCTGGGTGTTTTTCTTGAAAGCGGTGGCTTTTTTTCCGGGGTCGGCCTCTTTAGGCATGCTGCAGAGGTATTACAATCACCAACTGCTATTGATGACCAAGCTCTACAGTGGTGGTGACATCATCCTTAGCTTAACTCCCACAACATTCTTCACTGCTGCTGAACCTTTGACCACAACTGTTCAAGAAGTGGAAAAAATTAATTGCACTTTTGAGTACTCTATCAGATAATTTCCCCATTATAACTAAAAAGAAGAACTTATAATATCTATAATAGGCTGTTACATTGAGTTTTTGCCAAAATGGTAAATGGTATGATTGATTCTACTCTTATATCCATCCATTAAATCTTAAACTTCTCAGATTAAAACAGCAGTAAATGGCTTGTATGGCTCTGCCTGGTTATGGTTGTAGGGGTACTCGTGTGACTTTATTAATATTTTAATAATTACCTAGGGTGCCACCGGCTTTTGTTAAAAAGACGGAAAACTTACAAGAACAAATAAGTCACAATTTGTAGTGGGTTCTTGAACGAGTTGGATTGGCCATGGAAAATCAGTCATCAGAGTCGCTAATACGTTGTACAACATTTATTTAGACAGAGACAAGAACACAAAACATATAAGACATTCATATATATATATATATATCTAAACAGGCACATCAACATCGCGAATTCTTCATATTTGGCTATAGCGCATGACAGGAAGTGACGATAGAGAGGAATAGGAAGGAAGAGAGTCATAACAAAAAAGATGGCGGGTACGAACGGGTTGCTAACAGCTAATCTGTTATCAAAGTGAACAAATTAATAAAGAGGGGCAATTCTCGAACTAATTAGCTGCCGAATAATGGGGAAGTGTGGTCCGAACGTGGTCCGTGACGCACGGACCGGTCGGAACCGTCAACACTGGGAGACCACCAAATCTTATTCTCTGTCAGCCTTACCCTGGGCGAGTCTGGCGGCTTACTGTCGTGGGCGCATCGGTTTTGGCACGGTTCGCAGTGGTGTCCTCCGGAAACCGTGTCTGGTCGATGGCTCTCTTTGAAGTCCCTGGAGTCAGGTCTCCTGGACGTAGCGCGTGACTCGGCGGGTGTACCGCTTTCTCCCGTCCGGCAGGCGAGTTGGTCCCGTGGCCTCTGACTTCGGTCGACAGGAGCCCTCAGTTAAAAGTTCGTTTTGCACGTTAGAGTTGACGTGCGGCCCCAAAAGAAAAGACGGGCGACAAAAATCCAAAGTTGTTACACTAATGCAAGCTCTGAGGTTTCGGCAAAAGTTCGAGGCGGGCTTTCGGGTGTCAAACGTCGCGTTTGGACACTGCAGCCGCAAAAAAGGGTTACAAAAGTTATCAACTTACAACTAACTTCGTTAGTTGACCATTCAGCGATTGCTCTATAAAAAGGTCAATGCTGCACGACTATAAAGCTTCTGTAAAAATGAGGGCTGGAAAAAGGGTGCCGAACAAAGTAACAACTTAAGAAAATTAAGATGGATTTCAGAGTCTTTATCGTACCACAAAGTTTCAACGAAAATAAAAATAAAGAAAAAAAGGAGGGAAAGTTTCAGAATTAAAGAGGAAGAAGCACGGTGTCGGAGAGAAAAGAAAAAGGGTAAGAGAGAGGACAAAGGGCCGATCCGGCTTTAATACTCCCCGAATATTTCATGAGCGTTTATGCAAATAAATGGGGTAGGATCCATATTGTCCAATCAGAAGATGGGGAATTTTCCCGCCGGAATCAGGCGCACTGAATTCTGGGAGACGGAGTTCATTGACCATTTGTAGTACACAAGTTTAACACATTTAAGCAGTTACTATTATCAGGGTGTGTAAACAAAACATCACAAACACAAATATCAAAAGTTATGTCACAAGATAATAATAACTTTTAACCTTTCATTTAACAAACTGTCCTGTGGAAGATCAGGTTATAAAATGACAGGAATTTGAAACACACAAAATTAACCAGCTTAACTTCACAGTCTTCATTATATGATCTTGAGTTATAACATTTTAAGGAAATCAGTGATAGTTTTGTTCTGTAAGAAAATTGTTTATATAACTTTTTATCGTCTGTTCAGAAGAGAGAGAGAGAGAGAGATTTCTGTCTGGTCCTCTTTCACAAGGCAGCGTGCTTGGGGGTTTTATGATTCCCAGATGGTCCTGGGCAAGAGTTTGCCATGGCAACGGCATTCTTGAGTTTACAGATATGCCTTAGTGCTGGGTTCGGTTGGTACGAGAGGTGAGAGGTCACAGGTGCAGGGCGGCTTTACTTTAATGAAATAGGGGTCCGAAGAGGGATCCTACATCTCCCCCCTTTTGATCGATGCTTCTGGTTCTTTAGAAGGCGTCGATCAATCCAAAGGTCCCGTCTGAGGAAGGAAGGTCTGAACAGAGTTAGATCAGTGTCTCCCAGTATTCTATCGCTAACAGTCGATCTAGACTCCTACCGTCCTTATAACGGTGTTACTATTTTTAAGTGAGCATACTCCGATGGCTCCATATTCTACTCATGTGGTAAGTTTATTTATCGTTAGCAGGACCCTTTTGGCGTGAGGATCTTTACAGGCATGCAGGACAAGACAGACGCAAAACACACAGTGAGTAATCTGAGCCGAGGCCTCGACCTTTGGCTATGATTGTCTATCCTAATTCTAATTCACATTTCCCAGGTATGGCTAATCGATTTTATGACCACACAATAAAGAAGAAACTTCTAAAAAGAAAAAAAAGAATCTAGGTGAAATGGGTATATTTCACATCATAAAGTCGACAAAAAAAAAGTGTTCTACTAGTACACATCGGGGAGAGAGAGAAGGAAACTTCTACAAGAGCGAGGGGTTTATGGATGAGCACCCCCCCTTTTGTCAGCTTCCTGCTGGACTCGTATCAGGCCGCTGGGGTCAGTGTTGTCGCTCTAGTGGGGAATGAGAGCATAGGCGTCGTTAGAAACATGTTGGAACAAACGTCAACTTAGAATCACACCAGGTACCCGTCTTCCAACTGGTTGGTAGACCGGTACCCACACGTTCGTGAGTTCGCTCGGACACACTTTATTCAAACTTATCCTACGCTGAGGGGTTGAACCAATAATTATCGCACTACCAGTCTACGCTGTCAACTATCGTTACAGGAGTGATAATTGCTCTAATTATCTCTGAGAACGAAAGTATATGATTCCTACTAACTATTGGCTATCGTGTTGTCCCCTGCGAGTCCCATGGGGGTTTGGTGCAACTCGGTTGGGTTGCAATGGACCCGTCTGAAAAGGGGGTCCTTTCGGCCTTGATCGGTCCTGCGCTGAGACACCACTGGAGGCAGTGTGTCGGTGACCGTGTGTGGTCCTGCCCAACGTGGGAGGAGTTTTCGTGTGAGCTTCCCTGGCTTGGTACCAGGTCTGGTATGCTGCAGGGATCGGTAGCACCACTCTTTGTCACTCACCTGAGGTTCCACGTGGGAGGTTTGCTGGTCATGATAGGCTTTCCGACCGTCGGTTGTTTTCTCTAGTCGTTTTTCACAAAAACGAAGGTCGTGCGCGGGTGTACGTGCAGGTCGGCGAGGTATTGGAGCGCAACGTATGCGTTTGTTCGTTCTACCTGGCCCGAAGGTTGGTGTTGATGGCTGAAAAGGGGTTTTGTTTTCGCCCTTAACGTCTGCCAGACTTGTTGCATCACATCTGCGGTACGGTGCGTTCCCCGGTCGGAGTCGACGCGGTTTGGAAGCCTGAACCAAAAGGAGACGTGGTTCATCAGAATATAGGCCGTTGCCTCGGTCGTGTCATTGGTGGCTGGGAGGCGTTCAATCCACGTGGTGGATGCGCGGGTCACAGCCAAGAGGTTTTTGTTACCTCGCGTCGATTTGGTGGAAGGTCTCATCCAGTCGATCTGGAGGTCGGACCAAGGAGACGAGGTTCCCTGTTGTTGCAGGGGAGTTCTGTGTGTTGCTTCGGTGCCCTTGTGTCTCGCCGAAGGGGTGTCATGGGCATGCATTAGCATCTCCCCCCTTTGTTTGCGGGGGACCACGAGCCCTGGCGAAGGGTGTGCTCCGGAAACACATTGTAGGATGCCCGTGACCATTCGAAAGAGAGAACGCATGTCTACTAAGGAGGGCGAGTGAGGAACGTCGCTGACGTTTGTCGGCGTAGCCTGCGTCTCGGGTGTGTCAGTTAAGGATTTGACAACGAATAAAATGGCCGGGTCCTGATTTTGAAGAGCGGTTGAGTCGTCAGTCGTGAATGCAGGTTCGACGGACCGAGGGTCCGGAGGGTGATTCACGTCGTTACCGGTGGCGGTCGCTTTAGTCATTGCACCGATGGGCGCAACTTGGGTGGGTGGGAGGGAGACAGGTAGCCACGCCTGGTTGAAGAGCTCCGGTGTGGCTCGTAAGGCGCTGTGTTTGGCTGCTGTGCTCTCGATGTCATTCAGGTTCCTATCTGGACCTGGTATGTGGGCGTTGTCTCCGATAACTTTGTTACGGACGACGTCTAAGGGGAACCAGGAGGGCGTTATGGCTGACCGTATATTTGGGTTCTGTGGCGCCAGCGTGTTGCACAACTCTTGGTTGGCGGCTGATCTGTCATTCCCCAAATATCGGCGCACTTCTGTTACCTGGTTCTCGTGGTGTTCGGTGCCATGAGCCACAAGAGGGCAGTAGGGTTCGACTGCCTCAAACGCATTAAAAGCGCGAAAAGTCATCTCGTCCAGCAGCTGCACCTGTTGGTGGCGTTGGACTTGGTTGCTCGTCCACCGTCCGAGTTTTTAGGTCGGGTGGTTGGATCGAGTGTGGCCGGGGGAGGTTTGGGTGTTCTTTGGTTTCACCCGATGGGGTTTGGACAAGGTAACACCGTGCTTCTCTTGGCTCGTGGACGGTCAGGGTCAAAGGTCGTCGGACTTGAGCCCAGAGCTTTTGCCGTTTGAAATCGATTACGGGCAAACCGGTTAAGCAGGTCTTTTCCTACCAGAAATGGTATGGAATCGAAGGGCGACACATAGACTGGGTGGACCAGTTTCATGGGGCCAACGGACAGTTGGACGAGTGAAACGGTCGTTAGGATGATGTTCTCGTGGGAGAACGGTCTTACCTTCAATGAACATGGGCGCGTTTTCAAATCCTTATTGGTTTGATTTGCGAATAGACGCAGTTGTTGGAACAGGGCAGTTGACATGATGGTCACGTCTGCAGCTGTGTCCAGCAAGGCGTCACAGGTTATCATGCCCTCCAGTGTGAGGGACAGGTAGAATTTTCGAGTGGAACCCTTTTCGGTGAGGTGGCAGATAAATTGGTTGACAGGTGGTTCCACCTGTACCGTCGAGTTGTTCTGATCCGCGGGTTCATCCTTCTTATCCAGTTGGGCGACCAAGGTGGCCCTGGGAGGAGGAGCGTCCTCACTTACCTCTGTGGGGTAATTAACGGGACGACTTTGGTCCACCCCCCTTTTGTTGGGAGAGACAACTGCTAGAGCAGCATCGCTAAGACTACCGAGTTCGGGGCCCGCGTCAGGGGTGCCCAGCGCGTCGTTGAGTCTAGCGGTCGCGTGACTGACGGCAGAAACTGTGAAGAGATCAACCTCCTTTTCCGGATGTCCCTTCTCCATTTCCTGTAAAAACAATTTAATGTTTTTCATTTCGGTTTTGGTCAGGTACAGAACCTCTTGTTCGTCTTCTACGTCGTGCTTAGTGTTTCTCGCATCTGAATGATCTCTCATTGGTGGAGGACGACGAGAAGTGGGCGGTGACCGTTCTGACTGATATCTACCGTGGTTTCGGTTTCGATATCCGTGGTCCGAATGTTGAGGTACAGGTCGATCGTACCTGTTGTGTGGATATCCTCCCCGTTGGGGAGGCCCGTGAAATCCATCACGCCACCGTCGTTCGCTCGGTGGGGATCGTGGTTCACGGTCAGGCCAATAAGAAGTGGCGCGGTTGGGTTCGCGATTCGGTCGATTTGGGCTAGACGGAGGTGTGTGTTCTCGCCCATGTTGTGGTGCGAACGTAGGAGCAGGGGTTGATCGAGACGCTTTAGGTCTGGTGGCCCCTTCGAGCTCCATGGACAGGGGTTCTGCGCTGATTGCGAAAACGGTGTGGTCAGGGGGCTTGGCATGCGACTGTTTCTGCCTCTGGAAACCCAGACAAGCTAGCTCTCGTAGCTGTGCAATGCTGGAAGAGCGAGGGTTTGCCATGACCCCGAGATGGTGGCTCGTGGCGGGATGGAGATTTTGAACGAAGAGAGACTTGAAGTTCTGCTCTTCCTCCATCCCAGGCTCGTTACGAGTACCAAAATAGGCTTCAAGTAGTCTATAATAGTACTGTTGGGGAGGCTCTTGTCGACCCTGTTTGACCGTAAGCGCTGCTGTCAGACCACATTGAGATGCACTGTCGGAGAACTCTTTCTCCAAGGTTTGGCACAACCTGTCGAAATCTCCTTTAACGATTTCAGGTTGGCGATCGACGAATCGGCTGACTTCACGATTTGCCGTCAACTTAATCAGATAAATTTTGTCCTGGGTCGAGGCATCAGGGAACCTTTGCAGGTAGAACCTGAGGTCTTCCAAGTATGCACGAGTGTCATTTATCGCTCCAGGAACGGGTTCAAACTTTGGTATGTGTCGGGCTAGCCTTTCTAATTCCCTGTCGGGGAGGCCCCGGGGAACCTGTTGAACCGCTGGGGAGGGTGACTGCCCTCGACGCATGGTGTCTAGGTTTGACTCACGAGGTTGATACGGGCGCGAATGGTGACATGAGTGGCGGTGAAGGAGGTTCACTACCAGCTCCTGGTACACGAGGATCAGCCTTTAGTTCGATAGAAAAGAGCGGAGGTGTTCCAGCCGTTCTGGCTGTGAGGGACCTCCTCAGCTCTTTTCTAGCCGTCTCTAGGTCTTCGGCCATGCTGGTAATTTGGCGGTGGGCCTCTGTGAGCCCGCGCTGAGTTTGAGCGAGCTGCGCCTGCAACAGTAGAACCTGTTCCCGTTTGGCGTCAAGTTGCTTACTGTAAGCGCAGCTCTCTTCCTGCGTTGTTGCAGCTATCCGTCGGACTTCTGCGAGTTCCCGATGGGATGCTTTACACGCCTCATCCATGTCCTTAAGGAAGACGCTTTGAGTGGCGATTGCCTGATCGCGTTCGTTTTTCTCGATTTCTAAGGTTGTGATAGTGGCTTCGCACTCGTCCATTTTCTTTCTGGCCTCGTCCCGCTCGGCTACGAGCTGGGCCATCTGAGCGTTTGTTTCGCCGAGCTTGGACTTGTACTGTTCCGCTTGGGTTTCGAGAAAAGCGTTAGCTTTCTGCGATTGGGTTATTTTATGCGAGCGTGACTCGAGTGAGCTACGTGCCTTTCCTAGCAGAGCTTGTGCTGTTAGGAACTGAGAAGTTAGCAAAATCGTCATGCTACCTAACATTTTGGTCAGAGCTTTATCTTTCGGAGGGTCGGTGAGTGCCTCCGCTATTAAGTCTGACAGTTTTGAGTCGATTTCGGTAGTGGTTAATCGCTCAACGTGTTCTTGATAGCCAGGATTTAGCTTCCCCGTGAGTTCGGTTACAGCTAATTCCAGGTTATCAAAGATGGTTCCGTGGCTAGAACCGTCAGAAGGGTCGGTATCTGCCATTTTCTCCGTTGTCTGAGCTTTGTTGGCGGTTTCCTTAACTTCTTTAGCTTCGTGCCACCTAGCTAGCCGAACGTTGGTTCTGGCTTAGCCTAATCTGTTCTACTTAGTTTGGCTTAAATTTGGAAATCTACCTAGCTTCAGTTAGCGCTTAGCGTCCTAGCCTAGCTACCTAACCTTGCTAGCTTAGCTTCCTGACTTCCTGAGCCCCAAAACAGCCTAGTTAGCTTCGGTTAGCACTTAGCCTACTAGCCTAGCTACTTAGCCTAGCCTAACCTAGCTTAACTAGCTACCAATGGCTGAGTTAGCACTCAGCCTCCTAGCTTAATGAACTACAAAACAGCTGAGCTAGCTCGTGTTAGCACCTAGCCTCCTAGCTTAGCCACCTAGCTTAGCCTGACTTAGCTTGATCAGCTACGAGTCGACCTGGTTAGCTTCAGTTAGCATTTAGCTGGCTGAGGGCTTAGCTGAGCTTCTCTGACTATCAACGTAGCCTATACTGACCCCTAGTGGTCACTTCTCAGTGCTGCAGCACTCTATGGGTCGAATTATCACTCCTGTTGGATAGTCGACACTATACAGTTTTGGTTAGACTGTTCAATCAAATATGTTCACAAGAATTTGTCATTCAATAATCAGAGGTGATCTGCTGCTGTCTTTATTGGGACAGAATTATTACATATAGTGCCTTTAGCACCAACTTGGTTATTCTGACAATAACCACAAGAGGGTGGTGTTTCTCCACCTGCAAACTCAGGGGTTTCGTCACGGAGGGTGTTACCAGTGCGATGACGTCGTCACGTCACGCCCTGACTCCGCCCACCGTGAGGTTCCCAACTGTGTAATGCGAGTCACTTCACCTCTGGCCAGCGGCCAGAAACAACCTGCAGAGCTCACGCGTCGCGTGTGCGCGCAGCTGCTCACAAAATTGACTCTACGTGACACAAACTTCCACCATCAAAAGCGTTAGTTAATTCAATAACTCTTGACACAAACTGAACCCAGCGGGTTCTCAACTTCACCTCTGCTTTAAAAGTTTATCAACAACTCAGCCTCGGCTGAAACACAATACTTTGCGCGTTTGCTCGTGCCCATGCAGCACGCGCGAGTGGAAGACGTTTAGCCTCTAACTCGGATTTTCTTGGGCCTGATCGCCCCTATCTTCTGCTTTAGAAGTGATTACCAACTGGCCCTGCCACACGGACTTTGAATCTCAAGCGGCAGTGCTCAAAATTTGTTTTCGCTTTAGAAGTTTCACACTTCAGCTGCGCAAAACAGAACTTTCCGCTGTGTGAGCGGGTCAAAGCGCGTCAGCGCGTGAGCGCGCCTGGCTCGAGTCGGCTTTTGCCAAATGACCACAGATCGTGTCCCGACCCTAGTTTCCTCAGAAACTACAGTCTGGACTTTACTACTGTGACGACAAATAAATAAATTCTCTCTTCAGACGTTGGTCTGAGAGAACGATAGTTTCTGCAGCTTTTTGGGTGCAGAACCGGACGGCCCGCAGGGCGGGGTCGTTCTTCCGTGTTCTCTCACGGTTACAAAGGAGGATTTTCGTTACCACACTGGATTGCTTTCCGCGCTTTCGCGAAGCAATATTTTTGTGGCGACAACGCGCAAAAATGAGACAACGAATTTCTGGTTAGCTACGCCAGATACGTCGCTCTGCTGAACCTCGTGCACGCGCCGGATTTCCGCGGACACGCGCAGGAGCGCTTCAGAGCAGATACGAAATTTCAGGAATACGCTGAAACTTCGCCTGCTGGGGCCCTTTTTAACAAAATCTTAAACATGCATGCCTAACATTAGAACGTGTCAACACTGAGTCCAGCGACTCTATACAGCGGCCTCTCGGGCACGCGCTTCGTAGCTGCAGCTCTCTCTGTGTCTGCTCACAGGAGAAAAAGCGGGGGGGTTTTGGTCTGAGCGCGGCTGTGCACTCAGAGCAAAACTTAGATCAGCGGACTTTCAGATTGATTTTCCAACAGGCATCGCAAATCGTCCCATCTGGCCGTGCCAATAATACTGTAGGGGTACTCGTGTGACTTTATTAATATTTTAATAATTACCTAGGGTGCCACCGGCTTTTGTTAAAAAGACGGAAAACTTACAAGAACAAATAAGTCACAATTTGTAGTGGGTTCTTGAACGAGTTGGATTGGCCATGGAAAATCAGTCATCAGAGTCGCTAATACGTTGTACAACATTTATTTAGACAGAGACAAGAACACAAAACATATAAGACATTCATATATATATATATATCTAAACAGGCACATCAACATCGCGAATTCTTCATATTTGGCTATAGCGCATGACAGGAAGTGACGATAGAGAGGAATAGGAAGGAAGAGAGTCATAACAAAAAAGATGGCGGGTACGAACGGGTTGCTAACAGCTAATCTGTTATCAAAGTGAACAAATTAATAAAGAGGGGCAATTCTCGAACTAATTAGCTGCCGAATAATGGGGAAGTGTGGTCCGAACGTGGTCCGTGACGCACGGACCGGTCGGAACCGTCAACACTGGGAGACCACCAAATCTTATTCTCTGTCAGCCTTACCCTGGGCGAGTCTGGCGGCTTACTGTCGTGGGCGCATCGGTTTTGGCACGGTTCGCAGTGGTGTCCTCCGGAAACCGTGTCTGGTCGATGGCTCTCTTTGAAGTCCCTGGAGTCAGGTCTCCTGGACGTAGCGCGTGACTCGGCGGGTCGTACCGCTTTCTCCCGTCCGGCAGGCGAGTTGGTCCCGTGGCCTCTGACTTCGGTCGACAGGAGCCGGCAGTTAAAAGTTCGTTTTGCACGTTAGAGTTGACGTGCGGCCCCAAAAGAAAAGACGGGCGACAAAAATCAAAGTTGTTACACTAATGCAAGCTCTGAGGTTTCGGCAAAAGTTCGAGGCGGGCTTTCGGGTGTCAAACGTCGCGTTTGGACACTGCAGCCGCAAAAAAGGGTTACAAAAGTTATCAACTTACAACTAACTTCGTTAGTTGACCATTCAGCGATTGCTCTATAAAAGGTCAATGCTGCACGACTATAAAGCTTCTGTAAAAATGAGGGCTGGAAAAAGGGTGCCGAACAAAGTAACAACTTAAGAAAATTAAGATGGATTTCAGAGTCTTTATCGTACCACAAAGTTTCAACGAAAATAAAAATAAAGAAAAAAAGGAGGGAAAGTTTCAGAATTAAAGAGGAAGAAGCACGGTGTCGGAGAGAAAAGAAAAAAGGTAAGAGAGAGGACAAAGGGCCGATCCGGCTTTAATACTCCCCGAATATTTCATGAGCGTTTATGCAAATAAATGGGGTAGGATCCATATTGTCCAATCAGAAGATGGGGAATTTTCCCGCCGGAATCAGGCGCACTGAATTCTGGGAGACGGAGTTCATTGACCATTTGTAGTACACAAGTTTAACACATTTAAGCAGTTACTATTATCAGGGTGTGTAAACAAAACATCACAAACACAAATATCAAAAGTTATGTCACAAGATAATAATAACTTTTAACCTTTCATTTAACAAACTGTCCTGTGGAAGATCAGGTTATAAAATGACAGGAATTTGAAACACACAAAATTAACCAGCTTAACTTCACAGTCTTCATTATATGATCTTGAGTTATAACATTTTAAGGAAATCAGTGATAGTTTTGTTCTGTAAGAAAATTGTTTATATAACTTTTTATCGTCTGTTCAGAAGAGAGAGAGAGAGAGAGATTTCTGTCTGGTCCTCTTTCACAAGGCAGCGTGCTTGGGGGTTTTATGATTCCCAGATGGTCCTGGGCAAGAGTTTGCCATGGCAACGGCATTCTTGAGTTTACAGATATGCCTTAGTGCTGGGTTCGGTTGGTACGAGAGGTGAGAGGTCACAGGTGCAGGGCGGCTTTACTTTAATGAAATAGGGGTCCGAAGAGGGATCCTACATGGTCATGAAAAGTTTAATATATATAACCAGCCAAATATCACGTCATTTAAATACTTGCCTCTTACTGATGTATGGTAACTATTTAACTGACTTAAACTTCTGATTCAGTCAAGTTGGCTAATGGGTTGATTCCTAGAATGTTGAACTTTGGAAGTCAGCTCACTTTTATTATTGAAATGTGTTGAGTCCAACAGGATTGTCTTTTTTCTGGCTTCCTGTACCCATAAGCCTTTGTTGTGTGCTGAAGTTTCATATGGTCATTATTTGTCCCTGGCTGTTCTATGCATAACTTGGACCAGGTCCACAGAGAGGAAAGTACATGCTCACAAAGCAGAGGTTAATACATGAACAGAGGAACAAGATTGGGAGGGAAATCACTGTGGAGCTGCTTCTAAAAAGCACTTTAGGGTTTAATTATATCAGAAGATTGCTGCTTTTGAACTCACTCAAATACACAACCATTTCACCGAAGGCCTCAAGTGGAATGGCCAACAAAAATATGTGTGTGTGTCAAAATGGGTAAGTCAGGGTGTGTTTCTGCAAGGTTGAGCACAGTGGGACCTTTTTAAATAAAAACAGAGCACCAAGTAGACTAATTGATCACACATGTTAAATAGGGGAGCATGAACACTGCATGTGTTTTTGTTGGGAATAAGTGTGATTTAACATCCACTCGATGCCTTCATTTATGCTCATCTAGCTGACGTGTGTGGAAATTGCTTTCTGTTGGAGAAAAGTCCACTGGGGATCCATTCAGCTCAGAGACAGTGACAGGCCTGCAATCCCGCCACCCCACCGCTTTTCTTTGTGTCCCTCCATTACTCTCCAACCATCTCAGACAAACGTCTTGATTACAATAGAATTTTTGGGATGGCTGTTTTTGAGATGGCTGGGACAAAGGAATAATTGTGATCAAGTGAGAAAGAGAGAGACAGAGAAAGCTACAGTTGGAAGGGAGGAAGGTAACTGAGGATGAAGATGAAGACTGGAATTTATAAGGCTTCACTTCCTGTGATGCACTTATCATTGTTCACTTATAGGCATAATCCAATCCAATCCAATCCAACTTTATTTGTTAAGCACTTTAAAACAACCACAGTTGACCAAAGTACTGTACAGAAGAATAAATAAAAACATAATAAATAAAAGACAAAATGGCTCAAATATTCTAAATAAAATAAATTAAATAAATTAAAAACATAAAAACATGAGTAAAAGCAAAAGCCATACAATCAAAGCAATAAAAATAAGATAAAATAAAATAAAATCCAATGTCTAGCTAAGTGTTAAAAGCCAAGGAGAAGAGGTAGGTTTTGACAAGTGATTTAAAAACAGACAGAGAAGAGGCCTGTCTGATTTGCTGAGGCAGATCATTCCACAATTTAGGAGCCACAACGGCAAAGGCACGGTCCCCTCTGAGCTTCCGTTTTGTTTTGGGCACACTCAGGAGCAGCTGATCAGCTGACCTGAGAGAGCAAGTAGGTATGTAAGGGTGTAGAAGCTCAGAGAGGTAGGGCGGGGCAAGAGCATTTAGGGATTTAAAAGCAAATAAAAGAATTTTAAAATGAATCCTAAAATGTATGGGCAGCCAGTGGAGTGAGGCTAAAATGGGGGTAATGTGCTCATGTTTGCGGGTGCCGGTCAAAAGACGTGCAGCAGCGTTTTGGACCATCTGGAGACGGGAGATGGAGGAAGCACTAACCCCCACATAAAGTGAATTACAGTAATCCAGCCGAGTGGTAACAAAGGCGTGGATTACTATTTCAAACTGTTGCCTTGAGAGAATTGGCTTTATTTTGGCCAGCTGCCTCAAATGATAAAAGCTTGATTTAACAACTGCCCTGATCTGGCTGTCAAGCTTGAGATCTGAATCCACTTTTACCCCTAGGTTAGTGATGGTTGGTTTGATATGCTGGGCCAAAGAACCCAGATCTGGAAGGGGCGTTCCAGCGGTGCCACCAAAAACCATCACTTCAGTTTTCTTTTCGTTAAAATTTAAAAAGTTCAGAGCCATCCAGGCCTTAATGTCATCAAGACACTTAACTAAAGCAGTGATTGAGTATGCATTCTTCTTTAAGGACAAAATAAGGACAAAATAACATCAGAATATTATCCTGAAGAAATTTAAATGGTCATACTTTGTTGTATTTTCTCCTGCCTTCAGGATTCATGTGAAAAATGTGCAAATGTACAAAGTACAAACAGAAAACTCTCCTCTTTAAGAATATGGGAAGCCTCCTCTGTGGCCCAGATTCCTGTATAGATTCTTATGTACCTTATCAAGAAACAAAGAAGCTGGTTTGGCAAAATGAAAGGGGAAAAAAATGATGACACCATTATTAGGACTGTAAAGATCCTCTGGTACAAATCTGATATTAATGTTCAAGATATACGCAATAACTGATAAGAGCACCCACAGACTGAATAAAAAGTACCATTAATCAGTCAAAGGACAGAATATACAGTTGAATTATGCTTGAAAGATGCTCTGCTGAGATCCAGCAATAACAGCAGCATATGGATCCATCCACCAACGTTTCTTGTTCAGCTCTTTAAAAAGCTACAATCCCTAAGAGGACAAACTTGCTTGAAAGTTTTTCCTTTTGCTTTATTCATTTTTCCAGAAAGTGATTAACTCAATGCACCCCATTTTTTTGGGCTGAAATGAGCAGCAGATGCCATAAACTGCTAAAAATGCCTGCTGGCAAGTTCATCACACTTATATCGACAGGAAGCAGATTTGTTTATAGAGGAAAATTTACGCTTTAGTTTGTAGCAAAGAAAACAAATTGTAGGTGTGATTGCACCCAAAGAGTGTGATCACATGCACATCAACAAACTAAAATGTTACACGGCAAAAGTCTGATTTTTCTTTTTTTTTTTTTTTTGTGAATCGCCAGACATTGATACTTGTTGAAAAGATAGCTGATAAATATATTTCCATTTCTCTTCCTGGGTGTTTTGGCCTGTTTATTCAGCTGAGGAAATACACTTAAATTGACTTAATAGAGAGTTACTAACAACAAGATAAACTAAGAGCTTCATCCACTGCATAAATCTTATAATGTATCTGTCTCTTTGTTTGCCTGGGTGTTTTTTATGTAACGTCTTTATTCTGTCAAACTAATTATATTTCTCAGCCCTATCTTTGACAGTATGTTATTGAAACAAAGTTGTGAAATACATTAACTTGTCTCATCCTGACAGTTTCTGTTTCTTCTTCTGCAACCTTGCAGGTTTTATTTAGTGAGCGGCGGGGTGCCCCTCATCATCTGTGGGGTCACAGCAGCTGTTAATATAGACTACTATGGCAGCGGGGAGCAAGCACCATAGTAAGCCCTTGATTTTCTTCTGCTCTTTAGGTTAAAATACACGTTTTATTTTTATTTTGCACAATTTTCTGCAATTCAATGTTAATCACTCCAAAAAAACAAGCTTTCATTTTTAGCTACATCTTTCTTTTTTATGCTTTTATCCTCCTTTTGTCTGCCTATGCAGAACTGTTTATCTCTGATGATTCAAGGGTATTTGTATAGCTCATCACTTTTAAACTTTTAAAAATATAAACATCAAATCAAAGTATTAAAATACATTGGTGTTGATGTGTGTTGCAGCTGCTGGATGGCATGGGAGCCCAGCCTCGGAGCCTTCTTTGGCCCCGTGGCCTTCATTGTCCTGGTGACGTGCATCTACTTCCTGTGCACCTTTATTCAGCTGCGGCAACACCCTGAGAAGAAGTACGAGCTTAAGCAGCTGACGGAGGAACAGCAGAGGCTGGCGGGCATTGACGTACCAACCAACTGCCACCAGGGAGCAGAGCCCGGAGCCCTGCCGGCCCCCTCCGGTGGGAGCCACTGCCCCGCCGGCTGCCCAGGTGTACCCATCAACCCCGCACTGCTGGCTAATGAGCATTCATTCAAAGCTCAGCTACGGACGGCAGCTTTTACCCTTTTCCTGTTCCTGGTCACATGGACTTTTGGGGCGTTGGCTGTGTCACAGGGTCACTTCCTGGACATGATCTTTAGCTGTCTTTATGGTGCCTTCTCCGTCACGCTTGGCCTCTTCATCCTCATCCATCACTGTGCCAAGCGCGATGACGTCTGGCATTGCTGGTGTTCCTGTTGTCCCGGAAGACGCACCGATGCCTGTTCTGGCATGCACGGACCTGCTCAAACGCGGCCCAAAGTCAATGTGAATGGAGATACCCCTGGTCATGGTCACGGTCACAGCCACTGCCACCATGACTCGCCATGTCTGGGGAAAGCGCTGATGAGCTGCAGCCACGGCAGTTTGGGTCACTGCAAGCACGCTGCCCTACCGTCCTCACAAAATCACGTGACATGTCTGACACCGGTGACACCGTGTTGCGCGGCCATGCACAGCCAGCAGCTACTGGAGGAAGATCCCACAGCGACACATGTGCTGCTACATGCTGATGCAGAGGGGTGCCGGCCAGGGATCCAACTGCACCCTTGCCTCAAGAGCAGCACGAGAACTAAAGGCCGCCACTTCAGCCACAGGGCTGGGGCCGCTGCCTGCGCGGCGCTGAGTGAGAGGGAGTACGCCTATCACATCCCATCCAGCGTGGATGGCGCCAGCATGCACAGCTCACACACTGACAGCCCCCACAGCACACACGAGCATCACACCCACATCTGTTCACATCTGGCCCACGAAGGCCACCACGATGGGCACCACACATGCCACGGTGCTGAGCCTCTGCCATGCCATAATCCCTGCCACAGGCACACCTGCTGTGCCAAGGCAGACCTTTTTCCTTCTCTGTGCCCAGCAGAGGCAGGAGACACGGGCGTCTTCCTGTGCGGCTGTGGCAAAGTAGCTGAAGAGGAGCCCATGACAACACATCACCATCTGGAGATGCACGCTGCACGCAGACAATCCTACCCCCAGAACCCCCCCAATCAAAATGGGATTCTAAAGGGGGGCCTGCATGAAGGCCTCTTGTACACATCAGACAGCACAGGGAACATACGCACCGGACCCTGGAAGAACGAAACTACAGTGTAGTGTGGGAAGCTGAAACAGGGGATGATGCGGACAGCACTCCTGTGTCTTCCTGCCGAAATGAATCGTCGCCTCCCTTTTAAATTAAAAAAGACAAAGTGAGAGAGAATTGACAAAAATTTTAAGCATCACAAACTGTGAGAAATTTTTATTTTAGTGTCCACACATTTTTATGTGTGCTGTTTATTGTACAGAAATCATGCAAATGCTAATGGTGGAGCATCCATAGACAGATCAGAATCTCTTCTGTCACAGTTAGTGAAATGTGTCACATCATACCATCACATGTAATTCAAGGTATTTCCACAGTTTCATATTACTAGAGATCTGACTCTTTATATATACAGTGGAGGAAATAAGTATTTGATTGTATTTGATATCTGATTTTGGCAGTTGTCATACTAAGAAATAAATGAACAGTCTCAGATTTTTATGGCAGCTTTATTTTAACAGTTATAGAAAGAATATTGAAAAGAAATTTGAGAAAATTACAAGAAATTGAAAATAAAATTAATTTGCAAGTCATTGAGGGAAATAAGTATTTGATCCCCGACCAACCTTGACCAGTGTTGGTTCCCACAGACCACTGGTATACTCCTAATCTCACTGAAGTAATTACCTGCATGAGAGACACCTGTTCCAAATAGTCACCTGTATAAAAAGCCCTCTGCCCACAGACTCAGTAATACTCCACCATCTCCACCATGGGCAAGACTAAAGAGCTGTCAAAGATGTCAGGGACAAAGTTGTTGAACTCCACAAGGCTGGAATGGGCTACAAAACCATAAGTAAGAAGCTGAATGAGAAGGTGACAACTGATGGTGCAATTATTTGGAAGTGGAAGAAGTAAACATGACTGAGAATCAACCTAGGCTGCGGGCTCCATGGAAGATATCACCTGGTGGGGTCTCAATGATCATGAGAAAGGTTAGAGATCAGCCAGAGCTACACGGGAGGAGCTGGTTAATGATCTCAAGGCAGCTGGGACCACAGTCACCAAGAAAACTATTGGTAATACTCTGAGACGCAATGGTTTAAAATCCTGCAGTGGTCCAAGGTCCCTCTGCTCCAGAAGACTCACGTCCAGGCCCGACTCAGGTTTGCCAACGAACATATTAATGACTCAGAAAGAGACTGGGAGAAGGTGCTGTGGTCAGGTGAGACCAAAATTCAGCTCTTTGGCCTCAACTCAACTCGACATGTTTGGAGGAAGAGAAATGCTGAATATGACCTCAAAAACACCATCCCTACTGTCAAGCATGGCGGTGGAAGCCTTATGCTTTGGGCGTGTTTCTCTTCTAAGGGGACAGGTCGACTTCACCGCATCGATGGGAAGATGAACGGGGCCATGAACCACAGAATCTTGGGTGACAACCTCCTTCTCTCCACTAGAACATTGAAAATGGGTCGTGGACGGGTCTTCCAGCATGACAACGACCCAAAACATACAGCCAAGGAAACAAAGGAGTGGCTCCATAAGAAGCACATCAAGGTTATGGAATGGCCTAGCCAGTCTCCTGACCTTAATCATATTAAAAATCTATGGAGAGAGCTGAAGCTGAGTTTCCAAGCGCCAGCCTCAAAACCTTCAGGATTTGGAGATGATCTGCAGAGAGGAGTGGACGAAAATTACTCCTGATGTGTTTAAACCTAGTAAGAAACTACAAGAAACGTCTGACAGCTGTGCTTGACAACAAGGGTTTTGCCACCAAGTATTAGATCATGTTTTGCTAGAGGATCAAATACTTATTTCCCTCAATGACTTGCAAATTAATTTTTATTTTTCATTTCATGTAATTTTCTCAAAATCTTTTTCAATATTCTTTCTATAACTGTTAAAATAAAGCTGCCATAGAAGTCTGAGACTGTTCATTTATTTCTAACTAAGACAACTGCCAAAATCAGCAGGGGATCAAATACTTATTTCCTCCACTGTAAATATATATAATTTATAAAATATGTATGTATGTACATGAGAAAAACAAGAAATTGAATGGTTGTACGTATGAATATGTGTGTTTGTGTTCCGAAGCTGCAGGATGTTTTTAACACACTGAATCTGAAGCTATCATTAGTCTCCACTGACAGTGAACCGCCGCTACTTTGAAGAACTCTTGGCATCCACATTTTAAAACTACTTAACCAGCAATTTTAGACTTCATATGAGTATGTTTGCCATTCAGTCAAGCAACTTTCAATAGCTACAGGAGATATTCAAAATAATATATAAAGACATATTTTATTGACAGAGACGTGCAGATGAAGGTGAAGCTGTGGAAAAGCACAGCAACAGAAAACGAAAGTAAATCTGAAGGTCCTGTTATCCAGGTTGGTATTGATTGTGATGTTTATATGATGTCTTCATTGTTTTCCTTTTCCTGAAGAGAATCAAATGACCGCACAGCAACTGCAACAGCCAGGCCATCGTGGCGGGAGAGTTTGTTCTTTGCCAAACAAGCCTGCAGGTTTTTATTGTCTTCAGCTTAGCTTGCACATGCTTCACATGACAATAGAAAATCAGTTTACAATTCTTTACAAAGTCAAACATTATAATGTTTAGCAAAGTGACAACATGGAGGTGATGGGTGTGGCCACTGTATTTGTGGTGCACGTACAGCAGAAGATGTGTGGTAACAAAAAGCTTTGATGTTGATATTTTCCCCAGATTTTATTTTATTTTTTCAACTCTTCCTGTGTTGTTGGTTGCTGTGCTGTAATGTCCATTCATACAACTGACGAGGAAATAAAATTTAGACATTAAAATGTCTTTTATAGCTTTTCTGCCTGGAAGCAGAACTGAGGAAGTCACCGCATTAACTGTGTACATATGAACATTATTTAGGGAAACAAAGTTAACAACAGGTGAAAATGCAATGTTATTAAGCCTTCAGTATGCTAAAATTCTAAAATTACATGCCATATCATGTACCCAGCATTTAAAAACTGAACTGGAATCCTTTCTTCTTTTGGGATTGAGGCTTCTAATAATGTTTGATCATATCTAAACTACCTTAAATTAGTCAGTTCAAGCAGCACAAGAAGAAAAAAACTTATTACATTATTGGTTTTAATTGCATCACAATATGGCATTTCACAGTAAAATCTAATGCCAAGCTTTATAGGAAGAGTGGAAACATTATTAGAAAGCAACAACAACAAGCTGCTTAAACGTCACTTTGGGGGTAATGTTCACCCAGTATTGGCCAAAGCAAAATAAGGACACATGCAAATGCAATCCCCTTTATATTTTCCTTTATATTTGATTTGTCATGTAAATGCAAAGCATGCCTGTATTTGACTTTATTTTATCAGTGTAAATGAATGTCTGTCCAGCATTTTATTTGCCTTCATTCCATGCCACTGTTGCAATGTATTACTCCTCTTGGATAAAACCTCGTTCACAATAAATTTTGATATTATTTCCTGTTGATAACATACTCTTAGCAGGTTTTCAAATTTAGATCCGTCTTTTACATCAGTCCAAATCACAGCAACATCCTGCTTAGGTAAACTTGGGTCAGGAGTTTGAATTAAAGGATCATTCTTTCAATACCAAGAAGAATTACCACTCAGAAGAGCAGAGAAAAGACTTGTTTGTGATATGAATGACGTTATGATGCTTCAGACATAACCTGTCATACGTTTTGGTAGAAATGTTAACACTTGGAAAAAAAGAAGTACTCAAGCAGGACATATAATCACACAGCAAACTGCTTGAGCCAAACATCATCAGCATGGCACACTGACTTTTGACTCCATCCTTCCATTGTGCACTCGTCTTTGTATATAGAATTGGTTTCTGGTGAATTATTTTATATGAGATTTAAGATATTTAAGAATAGAGAAACTCTATAGGAAAAGAAAACTATGAGAAAAAAAAAAACTGACCTCTCAATGTTAATACTCAGTATCTGAGTTTAGAAATGTCCTCTTTGTTTTCAGATGGCCTTTTTCTGTTAACGTCAAAGTATGCAGACTTGCCATGTATTGTGAGACTTATCCTGTCATACATGCACTACATAGAATAAGATTTGGCCTACCAGAAAAGAATTTGTCACTGAAACAGAATGATTGAAACAGAAATGGTTCTTCAGACAGATACCTGGCTGTCTGGTTACTAGAAAGAGATTTGTTGTAGTGTTACAACAACATCAAAACCACGCTGGACTGAGAGAATGTTGGTTGAGGTTAACTTTGCTGTACAACATGTGTATTTTGCTGGTGGTGTGTCTTAGGAGCCGCCCGAGCTCTTTCAGTGTCTGTGTTTGTTATCACGGGCTGCCGTAGGCCGCCTTCTCTGTTGTCATCAGTAGCAGATGTACTGCCCCGAACAAGCTTGCTGGCTTAGTTTCAGCTCACCAGACAGCTGCTGGAATATTCACCTGTGGTACTGTGACAAAACCTAAAGCCAGTTTTCACGTTTTTCTACATTGACACAGATTCCAATAAATGTATTTTTTTCACCATGCAATGGGTGGGAGCATCTTTGGCCAATGTGTGTGCATTTCTGTGATCATACCAATGATAGCAAAAAAAAAACCAACACCTTGTTATTCCTTCAATGCTTGTTTGCCTGTGTTTATATCTTTTGACAGCATGATTGAAATTGAGATGTCTTATGGAGTTGCTGCAGGGGAGGAGTTCAAATGATAGCAAGATTGTCTGCTGCTGCTGTTGTTGCCTGTGCTAGTGTATGTGTGTGTCGCGTATGCTCTTGTGTACGTGAATGCACAGACGTTAGCATGTGCGCATAAAACACTGGAATTGAGCCAGTGTGTCTTCTGTGCGTCATGAATCACACCCAGACATGACAGGCCATAAAATGCCTGAATACATTTAATAATACGCAAGTGTTTTTTTTTGCTGTCTCTAAGGCCACAGCTCTCTCTTCCTTACCGCCATCAGATTATTACAACTGCTGTCCCTACAAAAGGTGAGTCACAGATGCCATCTTCCCAAGAAAATAATTTTGTGTGCAGCAGTGGTGACCATATGGATCATTCAATTCAGTTCAACTTTATTTGTATGACATCCACAGAAACTGTCTCCAGGTGTTTTTTTAGAGAGCATAACCCCTGAGAAAATAGTATTAACTATTAATAGTGTTATTAAATCTTAAATGAAGAAACAATCGCAAGTAATTAAAAAAATAATAATTTAGCAGGAGAACAACCTTTAAGCCAGCCATTCCCAAACTTCAGAATACCAAGGCCCAATTTGAAATGTGAAAAATATCCACGGCCCACCGAAACCTTTAATCACAACTGTGATCAACATACAGGACTAGGAACCATGTTCTGATATTAATGTAAGGGGTCAACAAATAAGGTGACACTTGTCATATTAAGTTAAGATGACAGTAGAATAACACTTAACTGGTTTGTTTTGTTACTTCCTAATGTTTTTAAATCATGTCATTAATATTTTACAGTAATTAAAAACATATTTTAAAAAGATCAAGGATTTAAAACATATTTGTTTAATTTTAATGACCTCTCACGGCCCACCTGCAGTATCGCGACGGCCCACCAGGGGGCCGCGGCCCACACTTTGGGAATCACTGCTTTAAGCCAAACAGTGGTAAGGAAAAACTCCACTGCTCAAGGTAAGAAACCTTGAGAAACCTTGAGCAGGAGGGAAATAGGACAGAGAGAGGAGAGGCACAGATATCTTGGCAATATTATATAGGATCAAATGTATAAATAATTACTCGTCTATGTGGAAAGAACATCATTAACATGAATTAACTGGTACCTGTCAGATAAATATGATTTAAAGCAGTCTAGTCCCTTTAATCCATGATTACATGCTCTAATCTATGCAGTATAAAACTGAGATTGATGGTATCAGAAGCAGCACTGAGGTCCAGCAGAACCAGTATGGACACTAATCCACTGTCTGTGACCATGAGGAGGTCGTTGGTGACTGACCAGTGCCATTTCTGTGCTATGATGTATTCTGAACCCTGACTGAAAAACTAAATAATTTCTATACAGGTGGTCACCTAGCTGACAGGGAATTACTTTTTCCAGAATTTTAGATATAAACGAAAGATTGGATATTGGTCTATAATTCTCTAAAATGTCTGGGTCAGGAGATGTTTTTTCTTTTTTTTTTTTTTTTTTTTTTTGAGTAAAGGTTTGATTACTGCAACTTTAATAACCTGTGGTACATATCCTGATTTTAGGGATAGGTTCATCTGATCTAATATTGATGTACCATTAAAGGAGAAAACATTTTTGAGTAGTCGAGTTGGAGATGGGGTCTAATAGACACGTAGACAGTTTAACTTTACTTGACAGGAAGTTACTGAAACTGTAGATGTAGTTGTTGATTGGGCTCAGTTGATTTCTTCTCTAATTCAGGTAATTTTACCGCTAATAAAGTTTATAAAGTCTCCACTACTGAGAGCTGCAGGAATGAACGGCTCAATGAATAGTCAGGGTTTTTTTTTCAAATCCTATTAAACTATCTTTCCAGACACAGATTTACAAGAGTACCACTTTCTTTCATCATGCAAATATGCAGCTGTATGTTTAACAACTATGGATTCACCTAAAGGAGCATGCATGTCAGGCTGCACAGCTTTAAATAGTGAAAACTGGAAAAGAATACCTCATGGTGTGGTAATAGTAGCAGTTTGACAAAGGGAGACATTCTTCCAGACTGGCATCTGTTTTATGAAAATGTAATCAGAGGTATTCAACAGATGTGTGTTTTTGGTACATAGATGCATTTAAATATCATCTTACCAAAAACAGGTTTGCACCAAGGAGGAGGGGTGAGTAGAAAAGTGAATGAACATGTGGCCTGCTAAAATGCTGATGCCTCTTTAAAAGGAAACGGGAGATGATTAGGATGCCACTGTGGTCTTCATCTTTGATTTGTCACATACCACATTATCTTGGCTCCAATTGCCTTTGGCTCACTTGCTCTCCTTTTGCACTTCTAAGTTGTGCTCCTCCCTCCCCTCAGTAACTAATCCCTTTCCTTCAGATCCAGTCTTGGCAGATGAGACTTGTGTGATAGAGGGCTATGATTGTCATGCTAATGCTATTCTTGACTGAAGTAATATTCTGGAGACTTCATGGTGGAGGAGTCAGGCAGAGGGCAGAGAGTGAGAACAGAGCAGGTGGCCTTGAGGCTGTGTGTTTGTGTTTCTGTGTGTGTTGAAGAAGACGGGGTCCAGGATTTATAGTTTGAAAACCTAAAAGAGGGAAAATTAGTGCAGCTAATTTTTGTACTAGTTACACATTAGTTACATATTGGTAATAGCACTGTTATCAATAGCATTGTTAATATTCTAGTGTTGGAAACATAAATGACATTACTCTTTGGTTTATATCACACTGTTTTATCGTTGCTCATTGTTTTTATCATACTATTTTGTTTAATGAACCATATGTCCACATCACAGTGTCTTAGATCATTCTTAGTGTATGTTTTGTCTTTACTTTATATCAGAAACGTAGCAAACTAGCCCAGCTGTAGCCGGTTAGAAACACGTGTTTGGAAACAAACACCTGGCCAGGTAGATAGAATAGCATTGTGGGATAGGTAACCATTCTTCTTTTCAGTGGATTGGACCAGAAGAGGACCACCTGAAGACAACGGGTTGGACGTACGAACGGAGTAGTTGGGGGCAGATATGGTTTGACCCTAAAAAAATTGACACAAAAGGTTTCTCAACTGTTTTTTGTAGTGTTAGGTGTCCTTATTAACATACTAAAAGTTTACCAAAGTTTGATCACCCGAAAGGTGTTATTTTCAAGATGGCCGCCACCAGTACTCAAAAGACCATTACTCCACCATTATTCATCCTAGACGAGTAATTTTGGTGTCTAAATCTATATTTTGGTTATCTAATAATCCATTTACCTCATATAAATGAAAAAAAAATACTACTAAAATTATTACTGTGGTACTGTAAAATTAGTTAAAACAGGGCCGCCACGTGAAGGCTCAGTACCGCTAACCCCTCTATTTTTTTTTTTTTTTTTTTTTTTAATTTTTATTTATTTTTTATTTTTTTTTGGGGGGGGGGATCCACACCAGATTGACAATTAGTCTTCCTCACTCTTCCTCCCATACAAGTTGATTGTGTGGATTCTCACAATTTTGAACTTGACATGGTCCACAAGCAGGCATGCATGGCAATCCGTATCGTCTGCAACTACAGCGGTGTGTTCGGCAGGCGGTTTTGCAGTTACAGTGGACCATATGTAGGAGGCTTTCTGGGGCAGCAGTTATATCAGTCATAACTGGCACAAAGTGATTGTCCTCCAATTTCCATCCCCAATCAACTGGATTCATGCCACTCTCCATTTGAGTCCACACCATGACCTGGTAATAAACCCTTTGGCAGTGATATTTAGTCGAGGACTCTGTAGGAGGGAGATGTTCTGGGTTGACAAATGATTTGGCAGACACAATTTTCTTATTCAGAAGTTTGTAGCGCAAAGACGCAAGAGAATCTGTACTCCTGCCACCAAACATAACTGCCATCGCCTCTCTCCCATGGTCTTCTATGACATTGTTTGCTTGATTTGGGAGCAGAAACTCATTTGCACAGGTTTGAATGGTTGACTCACCCTTCACAAGCTTCTGGAACACTGTCTTTTTGCCAACACCAAAAATGCGCGAAGTTGTGTCACATCCTGTGTAAGCATGAACAAACAGCAACTGAGAACACAAGTCTCTACCCAGGACTTTTTTAATCTCGCTGATGTCATACACTTTTGTGTTGTGGATTTGTCCGAACGGAAATAGAGGCCTCTATTGTTTGTCTCTGCATAGTGTAGAAGAAGAACGAGCAAATCTGTGTCTTCCCCTATCAAGGTTGTGGACTGATGTTGTGATGCCTTGATTGCAACCTTGACAAATTTCCACGTCTGCATCCCCTGGTGCATTGATAACAGTGCAGCCCTTTTTCTGCAGTTCCTCGGTGACTAGCATAATAAGCCCTCGTTTGTTAGAAGATACGGAGAGGAAGTCATCCTTTCTTCCCACAAACTTGGTTTGTGCAGTAAAGCTAATGACTGGGTGGGTGATTTGGCCACGTCGCTGATGGGTATTGTCTTTGATGGAAGGAGTGTCACTATAGCCATCAAAAACCACAGCTGCTTTACCATAATGGTTTAAAATAAAGTTGGCATAAGACTGTGCAATGGCACCATAACTGTCACCACTTTTCCATGGCAAGCGATGAATCAGGGAGCCACCGTCAAGGACATACTGTTCAGTTGGTGGGATCGAATCCAGTATAGTTTTGCTTGATTCCTTGCTTGACAGTTCAGCCACTGCCTGTGCTAATTGGGGTTTGTCAGCCTTACGCAATATTGCTTTGGCTTCAAACAGAGCTGCAGGGAATGGGCTGAGCTCATAGGTCATTACCTCTTCCAGTGAAAGGTCTCCAGTTTTGTGACATAATGATAAATCGCTGGAACAAGAGGGCAGGATCTATCTTTCGGTCATGGGAAACTTTGACACTAGACTCATCTGCAAGGGTTTTTACCCGGTCTTTTCGTTTGAATGAGATCCCAAAAATGGGGTTTCCAACCATTTTTTCAATGATCTCATTGCCGACAGTCTCAAACTCATGCACATTCACGTCTGCTTGGGCGACAACACCAGTCACAATGTTTCTCAGAGATGGATCTGGAGAGAATGGTTTGAATGTGCTAAGCATTTCTTTGATCTTTTCCAGGTCAGCATGATCTCGTTTCATTCTGGGATCTGTGGATTCTTTGTGTTGTTCACTGATGGTGTAGATGAGATCACTGAATTCCTGCATGGCATTATGGTACTCGGATGTGATGGGTTTTGGGGACATTGTCCACAATGCCCGCATTTCCTCGGTCATTCCACTTCCATGAGTCAAGCCTCCACTAGTTTTCAAGGACCGCATCAAAGTCTGCTCAATGACAAGGTCAGAGCTAAGGCCTGCCCAGTAGTTGTTACTACGGCGGATCACATGGAAACCACTGGCAAATTTAACATAGACATCAGGATGTCTGGCTTCCAGTTGGCACATTTCTTGGACATAGAAAAAAAACAGATTTTAAGTAATTGT
>JAGFBZ010001214.1:0-44519 GCA_018398805.1 Hirundichthys speculiger
TGAAAAATTGATATTATATTGGGCGGCCGAAAATCGCGATATATTGCCAAATCGATTTTTTTTTTTCACACACCCTACTGACTGCTGCAGTAAAAGAGAGCTAAAAGAAAGAAAATCGCTATCAGCGGGTCAAATCGGACCACTTGCGTGTTCGGAGGTTTAAAGTAGTTATGTCAAAAAACGGATGTGAACATCACAGCTGTGCTGCTGAAGGACGGTGATGGAGGACGGTCCTGAATGTCTGCGTGGATGTGTGAGTAACGGTTAGGGTTAGAGGAGCCACGGTACCGGTGGTACCAGTGTCCAGGACGGGCGGCCAGTTCCTGATATCCACCGTGGCCATGGCCTCCTTGGAGCGCAGCAGCTTACAGATGACCGCCGTGGTCATCACGCAGGCCGAGTGGCTGACCTGTGGAGGAGCAGAGGGGATGACGGACAGAAGAGATGCCTCATTTGATGCTGTATCTCCACATTCAGGGTATTCATTTCTGCTTATGATCTCCATAACTAGACAGAGCAGCACGTATAGTTTGTTCCAGCCATCTGTTCCTGTAACTCTTCCTCTCTTGCTTGAATCTATTGTGCTGTTTTTTTTCTCGGGTCATTACCATCATCTGCAGCTGGCTGTGTTGCATGCAATGAAATTAAAAACCGCTTAAGTCTAGGGAGCGTCAGATCTTAACTTTCAGTCTTGTGTAGTCTTGGAAATATGGATAAATATAAAGAGAGTTTTTTCTCAACAGTGCTCCCGTAACATCAGAGGTATCTCACAAAGGTAGTGAGGCTCAAACTTATTATACTTCTATACTGAATGTGTGTAATAAAGGATTTGTTTGTAATTTGTTAATAAGGGGAGATCAGAGTTGAATTACGCTCAAGAAACTCTGAAACTAGTTGTCAGCTGGAAAGAGAACTTGACTGAAAAAAACAGCGACATCAGAACCTGTGAGGCTGAACAGTTCAGCGGACACGTTGGAGGGAAAAAAAAAAAACACGACTCTGACCTCGACAATCATCTTGACAGTGGGCAGGGTGGTGGAGATGTTCTGGGGGTGCGGCGGTCGCACCGTGATAGGGACGCAGCCGGCGTACAGGCAGCCGTAGAAAGCTGCAATCAGGTCTATCCCTGCAGGATCGAACACAAACACACACACATGTAAAAGAAGATGTGGATGCAGCTACCTCTAAACATGTCCAGATGTTGAGTCGTTGCATCATCTCTTACCTGGCGGGTAGACCAGAGCCACATGGTCTCCTTCCTGCAGACCTCCTCTCTCCATCAGCAGAGCCGCCACTCGCTCTGCCCTTTTATGTAGCTGCAAGCAGGTGAGGGAGCTCGACACCGCCCCCTGGAGGATGGGGATAACACGACAGATGTTTTGCTGCTAGAATTTTTGCCTAAAAACCTAAAACCTAAACAGAGGTGTGTGTGCGTCGTTACCCGTGAGCTGAGCAGAGTGTAGAGGACGTGGTCCGGTGTGGTCTGAGCTCTCCACTGTAAAACCTCTGACAGGAACAGAAACTGCAGCAGGGAAAAACAACAGCTGCGTCAGAATTTTATACACTTTTTTTTCTTTTTATTAATTGTTTTATGTGTCTCTGATTTAACAACAAAAAAAAGAAGTGTCTTTGACCTTGTTAACATGTCAATTAATTGTTTTTTATGACCCAACAGTGTATAAAATAATTATTTCTTGTGCATCTACAGTCTCAGAAACCCCCCCCCCTTTTTTTTTTTTTTAAAAAAAGGGACATTTTATAAAAGGATAATTTCTCTGTGTTTGAGTCCACATACTTGTTTGTCTGAAGAGTTTCAACTCAAGAACTGGGTCGTAACACAACTCTGTCCCCTGTTTGTTTGTGGACACCTCAGTCTGAAAAGATTATCATCTGATGAGCCGTTCAGATTAGTTTTTATCTTCCTCAAACTGAAATCTGCTTTCGGGGTTCATATCAAGATCATTAAGATTGTGACCATTTAAACTCCATCCATCCATCATCCAAACTCGTTCAGTCCCATGCAGGGGTCTGCTGGAGTCTATCCCAGGCAGGGGTCCACCCTGGACAGGTCTCCAGTCCATCACAGGGTCACATTGAGACTAACAACCATGCACACTTACAATTACTCCAACAGGTGATTTAGAGTCACTATTTAACCTGACATGCATGTCTCTGGACTGCGGGAGTAACCGTCCATCCATCAGCTTCGATTTCTATGAGTTTGAGTCGTGTCTAGGAGGCATCCTATCCAGACGCCCAAGCCACCTCAACTGCTCCGGTGTGAAGGCGCAGCGACTTCACACCGAGACTCTGTAGTCTTCACGGTGAGCCGAGACACCCCAGAGAAGGAAACTCCTTTCATCATCTTATATCCTCGTCCCTCCGGTCACTACGCCCTGCTCCTGGTAGGAACAGTAAGATCCATGTCTCCACCGCTCTTCCTTTCCTCCCCTTTCCTCCTCCAGCCCAATCCAAAGTTAATTAGCAGCAACTTTTTACTAGAAACTGTCCTCCATTTTCTTTTTCCTGCAGTTTGTTGTGCTGTTTTTACCCCTTTTTTCTCTTTTCTTTCTGTGTGTTTGCAGGTCAGAGTTTCCTGAGTTTCATGCTGACTTGCAGTTCCCTCCTCTGCCCATCCCAGCGTTTACCTCCACCAGTGTAGATGTGTTCAGGGTGTCGGTGACTGGTGATCTAGTCCTCTGACCATCTCACCTCAGTGTTGCTACCTGCATCTGTTTATATAGTCATTTCATTCAGTCATTTGTGTGCTCTCCTCTCTCTGTCCTCCATCATCTCTCTGTCCTGTCTCTCCTGTTTTTTCTTTCTTTACCCGGCTGGTCTTCATCAGGAAGGTCCCCCCATATGATCCATGTCCTGCTCAAGGTTTCTTCCTCTTAAAGTGGAGTTTTTTCCTTGACACTGTTTGGCTTAAAGGTTTTTTTCTTCCGCTGAGGGAGTTTTTTTACTTGCCATTATCCTTCATTAGGATTTAATAACATAATTTTAGTTAATGATATTTGCTCGAGGGTCATGATCTGGGTCTCTGTAAAGCGCCTGGGGACAACTGACATTGTAACAGACGCTATACAAATAAAATTGAATTGAATTGAATCCAGTAAACTGGATCTTTTCAAAAGTCAACACTGATCAGAATAAACGAAAGCAGAGATACACAACGATGCATTTCAAACAGAATTTCAATAACTGCAGTCGGCCTTTAATATAAAACAGCGACGTGCACAAGAAACCTTGTGTTATTTTGATTCAGCCCAGATCAGAGTGAAACTGCAGAGCATGTGTAAGTAGTAATGAGCTTCATGTGCTTCCTCCCCAGCAGCTTCAGGACTCGTTTTCACTGCTGAGTCTTCTGTCCACAACACTAAAGGGGTTCAGTCAGTACAACAGGCTGTGAGCATTTCAAACCGAGTGAGATGAAACCTGCCGGTACTTCAGACTGCCTCTGAAGGACATGATCGGGAGCACTTTGGTGAAGCTGCAGCCGAACGTTTTTCCTGAAAAGGTGTTTGAAGCTGGGACCAGGTGAATGTTAGTTTATGATTTTATATCTATTGGAGCTATTAAGTCAAGAATATTAGCTGTGTTTTTTATTTCCCCCGTGCTCCGTAATTATTCAGCTTAACGGGTTTTTGGAAAATTTACGGAGCGGTTAATCGCGGAGATTAAAATCCTGCATGGCAGTTCTTCTGATACACACAAGCTCGAATGTGGGACTGAGTCTCGTCTTTCTCGCTCGTCTCCTGCCGTTTCAACTGGTGGTCGTTTGCTCCCATCAAGCCTCTGCGGGCCTCTCACCTGGTCGTTGTCGTCGGTCTGTCCCAGATCTCTGCCGCTGGCCTGAGCGATCCTCTTCCCTGACACCAGATTCCCCACCATCACAGAGGCAGGTCCGATCTCTGGGAAACACAAGCACAGCCCGGGTCAGCGCACCGTCACAGCCGAGTGGCGCAGACGGAGTTCAGACTACCCACCTGGCTGTTTCTGCCGGCTTGGGTAGGTTGGTGACGCAGGTGTGGGGGCACATGAGCACGTTGCAGGGGTGCAGCCCCCCCTCCAGGTACAGCTGCTTGATCTCTGAGAGGTGGATGCCGCCCAGAGGGGTCTTGGGAAGGGTGTTGGCTGGAACCAGGGCCAGACAGAAGACACCCACCCCATGGATGCTGTCTATAGCCTGAGAGAGACGAGGGGGAAGAAACATTTACAACTAGAAAAGCATTCGGACAGTCGTACATATAGCGATAACAGTATGGAACTGCTAAAAAAGTACCATATCTTCCTTCATTTTGTGATGCACACAAAATAAATAATAATGCTACAAAGATTTCATGCAATATTTGTTTCCAAAGTCAATATATTGAAATTAAACAACCTCAATGACTTATAATTTCCATTTATTTACATTAAAAAAAAACAAATGACCAAAAAATTATTTTAACGATTTAAACATTGAAAAAAGTATCAAAGCTAGATCAAATCCGTTGACATACTTTATATGCGGAATTGACTCAGCTACATGATGCGTTTGTTAGAGATTTCTACCTCTAATATTAAAGGCACAGTAGGCCAAAATGTAAGGGCACCCCCATTTTTTATAGCGATTGCGATAAAATCCGCCTTCTGGATCAGATCTGGATCAGCCTTTGAAATTTGATACAGGTTCTCATTGTCAATCCCTGAGTCAAATTTCATGAGTTTTGGGCAATAACTAACGGAGACATTGAGAAACAAAACTTTCGGCCCCATTGACGCAATGTTAACAAAAATTTGAAAGTGATCCAGAATCCCAGGATTTCTTCTTGATAACAGCCAAAATGAAATCAGCTCTTCCTTTTCACATTTCTGACAACTCCTGAAAATTTCATCAAAATCCATCCATAACTTTTTGAGTTATCTTGAACACAGACAGACAGATAAACGCCGGCAAAAACATAACCTCCTTGGTGGAGGTAAAAGGAACATTAGTTATCTTCTTCTTGCATAAATACATTCACTTTCATATTCATGGAATCGCACAAGCAGGCATGTTTGTTTTTAGGATTTTGATGATTGAATAAATCACACGGGGAATGTTTTTTTTTTTTTTCACAATAATGCATTAAATGGACACATTTTAATACCTTAATCCTAACGCCTTGTAGAATACAGAAAACAACAGCATGAAAGATTTTGAGGATCAATCTGATCAAACATCACTGCAAATGATTTCTACATTTGAGAAGCGAGCAATAAAGACGTTACAGTAAATGCTGGATTGTCACCACGACGTGAACTTATCCAACACGGAAACTAAATGGGGGAACAGTTGTCGAACGGGATAATAACAGTTCTGCAGCGTTCGTGTGATCCAGAAGTACCTGCAGCACGCGGCTCATCCACTGGAAGCTGTCCTCCTCCGTGGAGTCTGGTCTCTGCTCGGCCACCACCACGATCCTCTCGTCCCTCAGCACCGTGACAGAGAACACCGCTATCCTGCAGCCGGGGAGAACGGAGACATCATCAGTGCTCTTGGACATTATCAGAACCCTGATACCCATCAGTTAGGAAAAAAAAAAAAAAAAGTAAATCCATCATGAGAATTGCAAAACTGCAATTTTCTTTGCTTCTCATTATGTTATTGCTAGGGCACGATTAATCGCATTGTATACGCAAAATCAAATAATAAATTCAAAAGTAGTGTAAAATGCACTTTTATTTAAATGTTCTGCTGCCATATGAACTAAAGTGCCATAACATTTGTTGTTCAAACCCTTTTAACATCAACACTTGTCAGTAACACATATTTAGTGTAAATCTCATCTTAAAAAATGTAAAATAAAATAAAGCTTATTGCCACTGCCAGGGCATTAATGTCATCCTGTTTTTACTAAAAAAAAAAAAAAAGTTTACAAACAAAATCCAACAAAATGATTGTGTCTCAGCACAATCAGAACATTAAAACAGGTAATTTCTGAGGTAACAGCAGAAACTTTTAACGGGGAGTTCAACTTGTCAGTTGTTACAAATAACCTTGTTTCTGTTGAATCCTCCGTCTGGGAGAACTTTAAAATGAAAATGTCCATGCTAAAGTTCAGTAACTTTACCAATCTGTGTATCATTCATTCTTTCCATTTTCAATTGTCAAGCAAAAATGTAAAAAAAAAAAAAAAAAAAAAAAGACATTTTATTACATTTTTCGTTTTTAATCTAACACAAAAAAAAAAGAATGAAAAAAATGCCTGTTTTTTTTATACATTTCAATTTTAGACTTGGATCAAAAATACAAAATGAAAAAAACATGGGCCACAGAACTGAATTTGTTTTATAATCGAGGACTGGACTTTTCTGTTGTCATTACACATCTGTGCCACTAGATGGAGCTGCACTGAAGTAACCAGCTAGAGAACAGCAGGACAGTGAACACATGGAGCAGATCTGATGGATACAATGGAGGAATGACGAGAAAGTTTTTGTTGCAGTCCAAGAATTTTTTTTTAGACAGAATTGTTAATATTGCTACCTGAGTTGCTACCCGAACTGTAAAGTTCACGGATTTTTACCGTTCTCCATGCCTGTTTTAGCTTTTTCCGCAAGTTTACCTGCCGATTGTTTTCTGGTTCTGCAGCAGCCAGTAACAGACTTTTCAAAACAAAAGCACGTGAGCAACATGCGCTAATATGCGATAAAATGAGTTAACGCGATAATAACGCATTAACTTGCCCAGCCCGAGTTATTGCATTTACTTTATCTGCACGTCACAGTTTGTCTCGTTGATAGGCCACTGCTGCTCTGCAAAAAGTGCAAAAAAATCACACTGTCAGTTTCATGGGAACGAAAAAGAGGATGTCGACCAAAACTCTGGCAGCAAGTCACCCGCAGTTGCTGCAGGACCACGGCTAATTTGATGGATGAGTTTGACAAGTCCAAAGCCTGATCTGATCACCATCCGGAGCAGGAAATCATGACACGCTGGATCATTAGCTGAAGCTGAAGCCAGAACTGATCGTGGGGTGTTGGCCGGCTTATTTAACGACTTAATTTCCCCGTTAAATCACCTGAGGGAAGCGGATGCTGTGCTTGCTCCTCTGCTGCTTTTAAAATAAGATACACTGCGTTCATGTTTAAGAGAAAAATGACGGGTCTACTCTAAGGCCTGCTTTCAAAACCCCCGCAATCGGTGAGCGGTGTAATCTCCATTAACCGTCTTTTTTTTCCCAAGTGTATTTTGCAGAACAATAAAATATCACACTCTGATTGTCTCAATAACATAATAGTCGTGCTTCGGGAATATAGAGGTGAAACTGAACGGCCAAATATTGATGAGAGTGAATGTATGACACATCAAACAACATGTCTGCAGATGTCATTAAAGCTTTTCTGTGCAAACAGACGTCACTTCAGTAGAGCTGAGCGATTTTAACGATTCTGCGATATATATCGATATTTTATTTCCCCAGAGTATCGATTTTTCAGCCGTGGGTATCGATATTCTAAACTTCTTTCAAAAACCCCGTGTCCCACCTTTAAAAGCTCACAAACAAGAATTTGCACTGTTTAAATAAATGAAACTATTTTTCTCAACAAATCTTGATCTCATTGGAACACACACAAGATGTCACCAAAATCCCTTTGTCCCTTTAAAATCTTTCAGAAAATGATGTAAATGTATTGTAAGATGAATACTGATATATATTATATTGTGAGCTGAATATTGTGTATCGTATCATATCGTGAGATTAGTGTATCGCTGCAGCCCTACACTTCAGCACCTGCAGAAATACAGGAAACAGAACCGAAATAATCCACAGCAGATATAGTAACTACAGTGATCCCTCGCCAATTCGCTCTTTAAGTTCCGCGGTTTTAGTTATTCGCGGATTTTTCTGAAATATATGATAAAAAAAATCAAGAAAAAATTGCAGAAACATCACAGGATGTTGTGTGCGTTCTCTCACAGTGAAGAAATGTTGTGAGCCAGCCTGGCCCCTTTAAGAAGGTGGCCTTATGGGTAATGGTGTGGCCTTATGGGTAATGTAGTGTGTGTGTTGTGGGACGGCAGAATGAAAACGGGGTTAGATGAAAAGTGTAGTGAGCATCAACAGCAGCCCAGCGTGGATAGATTTACATTCTCTGTTAACCAACAGGAGCCCAACAATACAACCTGTGTGATGTTACAAGTTCCTGCAGTGCCAGAATAAAGTTCCCGTTCCATGCAGAGAAAACTGGACTTTTTGTTTTGTTGTTGTTAGCATGTTAACCGCTAATTACGAGTCAAAAAAATAGCACAATACCAGCGGTTTGTTTACTACGGTTCAGAGACCAGAGGCTGTGAAGGGAAACAGAAAGACCACAGTTGAGCCTTTGTCTTGTTTCGCTACTTTTTTTTGTGGTTTTTAAACATATTTTAAACACATTATTTAGGCTCGGGGGGGCTCCAGCTCCAGTTTGCAGATTTTGATTTTCGTGGGAGGACGCCAGTCCCCATTAACCGCGAAAAAATAAGGGATCACTGTATAGAAAACAGAGACACATACTGAAGGAAATATAAATACAAAAACAACCGGGCAAACTTTCAAACTTTCACCATTTTACAAGGATGTTGCCTGGTTCACAGCTCCTGGAGCCCCCCCCCCCACCTCTCCCCAGCAGGAGACTTTAAATAACTCCAGAAAACGTCACAAGAGCCTGTCAGGTAAAAGATGAATTTCCTCCTGGTTGGTCACGGATACAATTAAAGTTCACTCTGTTACTATGTGTGGATTCATCACTATTGCTCTACTTTATTAGATTTATAATGTGTGGGGATGTTGCTCGTTTATCAGTGTCATGGCTGCCGGACGGTTCAGCTGCTGGTGACGGATGTTAAGTAGCATTTATTCCAGGTGTGGTCTGGTCCAAGCTCGACCGTCACGAGTTTAAATCTGGCCCCACCGCTACTTCCTCCGGACTCACCTGCCCCTGTAGACGAACTTCATCGGCTCCACCGCCAGCGCGGTGGCGACGATGTCGTCGGCGTTGTGCCGCCGCCCGCTCACCATGATCAGCCCGTCCATCTTGCCGGTGATGAAGACGAGGCCGCCGGGGCCGATGAAGCCCAGCAGGCCGGTTCGCACGAAAGCGTACTCGCTGATCAGGCCTCCGCTGGAGCTCACCGGGTAGACCTGCGGACGCACAGACGTTCAGCTGCACGGTTGTCGTGGCAACCAGCCAGGAACAGGAGGTAAAGTCAGGTGTTCCAGTATTTTTAACTCTTGACTCACGCTGAGACTGTCGGGCTGCTGGTGTTAATGAAGAGGACAAGATGGCAGACGGGCATCACAAACCTCAGGTTCCTTTTACCTTTTCCTTATTTTCAATTAAAGAGATCCATCCATCCTTCCATCCATCCATCTTTCCATCCATCCATCCATCCATCCATCCATCCACCCCATCCATCTATCCCTCCATCCATGCACCCATCCATCCATCCATCCATCCATCCATACACCCATCCATCCACACCCATCCATCTATCCCTCCATCCATGCACCCATCCATCCATCATCCATCCATCCATTCCATCCATCATCATCCATCCACACACCCATCCATCCATTCATCCATCCATGCATCCATCCATCTATCCCTCCATCCACACACCCATCCATCCTTATCCATCCATACATCCATCCATCCACACACCCATCCATCTATCCCTCCATCCATCATCCATCCATACCATCCATCCACATCCATCCATCCACACACCATCCATCCATCATCCATTCATACATCCATCCACCCATCGACCCATGCATCCATCCATCACTGCATCCACCTATCCATCCACCCATCCATCCATGCCATCCATCATCCACCACGCATCCAGCTATTCATCCATCCACCCATCCATCCATCCATGCATCCATCCATCCACCCATCCATCCATGCATCCATCCATCATCCACGCATCCAGCTATCCATCCATCTGCCCATCCATCTATGCGCCCATCCATCAATCCATCATCCACGCATCCATCCATCCGCCCATCCATCCATCATCTATGCATTCATCATCCATACATCCACCCATCCATGCATCCATCCATCCATCATCCATGCATCCACCAATTCATCCACATCCATCCATCGATTCACCCATCCATCTATTCATCCATGCATCCATCCATCCATCCATCCATCCACCCACTCATCCATCCATCATTCAATCCATCCATCCATCCATCCATCCACCCACTCACCCATCCATCTATCCATCTATCCATCTATCAAAGACCTCCCTACAGAGGTGTCCAGATGACAACCTAACCAGAGGCCCAAACCACCTCAGCTGGCTCCTGGAGGCTCCTGGAGGAACAATGACTCTCCTCCAAGTCCCTCCTGAGTGTCAGATCTACTCACCTTGTCTCCAAGGCAGCGTCTAGCCAGCCTACAGAAGCTTTAACTATGGTGAAGTATATTCTGTGTCACAAAGCGACTCCCATAAACAAAAGCTGCTCCACATTCTCCAAACAGGCAGCAGATCAGCTCACCTCAAAGGTGTTCTTGGTCATGCCCGTCAGACCGTAGTAGGACGTGCCGGTGGCGATGGAGCAAACGCACGCAGAGTTCGCCGATCTCATCGGTCTGGCAGAGCTGCGGGACGCCCTCTGGCTTCACCACACACACCAGGCCTGCGAGGGAGGCGGGACACAAACAGACGGTCAACTCCGCTCACGTGAAACTGTTGAGATGAGCAGGTGTTTTTCACACGGCAGGAAGATCTGATGATCCGAGCAGCAACATCAGATGTTCATGAGGCCGGACTACAGGTCTCAGTCGCACCTTTGAACTGCCTTCGAGCTTTAAGTAGGCTGTCATAAAATCCAAGTAAGTATGACGTCTCCTTCCTTCTGTCCCCATAAAAAAACAGGTTATAACTATCTGGGTTATAAAAAAAAAAAAAAAAGAGTACCGTTATCTGAAGCAGGAAACTACTGCCAGTGTCTTCTTAAGGATGCTGCTCAATATAAGTGAAGAGAGATTTTTTTTTTTTTTTTTTAAATCTCACGCTCACACAGGATGACCTGTGGTGGTTTTAATATCTTATATCCAGGGAGTCTGCAAGCAATATTTATCTGGGATTTTTCTCATTTTAAATTTTACTTTCAGGCTTTTGTAAAGAAAAAATGAGGGATGACTCCAGAGGGTCCGACACATGTCAGTGTAACCGAAAACGTTGCTAACTCGCTCCAGTCTCCTAAACGCAACCGCAGATGTAATGACCACAACGACCACTAGGGGGTGTTTGTGAGGCGGTGTGTTTGATCAGTGGTGTTTACACGCTCTCTTCCAAAGATTACAGACTTCTTTATGGACTAATAGACACCATCGAGAAATCATGCGTGAGATTCATTTACATTCAATTATTCACTCAACTCAAGCACAAACTGAACATTATTACACTTTTACTAAGTTTATCTAAAGTAGGGAGGTCCCTCAGTCTGTGCACGGATTTAAATGCAGTAAACAACACCAGCGCTGGTGCAGAATATTGATGCATTTACTCAGAAAAAGCAAAGAAGTTATTTTTTTATTTTGATTTTGGAAAATAGCCAACAGCAAGTTTCAAATATACAGCTTTAAAGTGGATTGGAGTTTATATTTGGCAATATATTTTATAAATCAAATGAAATCATACTGAATACATCACTGTTTGACAATAATGGGCATTTAAGGAATGATTAACTGTGTTGCACTGTAGGTTATTTTTGTCAAGCGCAGACTATTGATTGAATTTGAGGATAAACTGCAGCAAGGCAGAGTATATTTTTCAGAGCAGAAATGTCCATAAAGAACCAACTTCAGCCGCTCAAACATGAATATTTTCTCATCTGTTTTAATAAACTGGGCTGGGTACCGCCAGCTTGGCAGGCCGTGCCAAGTCTTTGATATAAAGAATTAGTCTGGCTCCTCTGGATTGGACTTTGATTCCCAGAAGACATTACCAACAGATACAGAAGAAATCGCCTCTGGACACTTTCCAGAGATGAAGTACGTGACGCTGGCAGAGCTCCAGCCAGGCGAGTATCAGGAAAAGATATTCAAATGACATGTGGTGGAGGAGGAACGGCGGTCTGATTCAAGGAGAAACCACGAAAGTGGTGTCCACTGGTCGAAACCGGTCGTTACCGCTGCATTTGGGGCAAACTTCTGGTTTCAAAGTGACTGTCTGCAAAGCCAGGGGTCAACTAATAAGGTGTCATATTAAGTTAAGATGACAGTAGAATAACACTCAATTGGTTTGTTTTATTATTTCTAAATATTTTTCAAATCATGTAATGAATATTTAACAGTGATTGAAAACATATTTTAAAAAAATCGAGGATTTTTAAAACATATTTGTTTATTTTTAATGACCTCTCATGGCCCACCTGCAGTAGCACAACGGCCCACCAGGGGGCCGCAGCCCCACACTTTAGGAATCACTGACACATCCAGAATAAAAAAGCTCCTATTTTCAGACTCAACCTGATTATAAACCAAAGCCTTTTTTTTTTTTTTTTGAGGTCCTCTCACACAAAGATCTCACGGTAATGCCGTGAAAGAGACTCATCCTTTCTCATTTACACTGAAACACCCAGATCTGGATGCTGCACTCGGGGGTGTGATGTGTAACAGCATCAGTGAGGAACAGTGAGGAGCTCTCCTCTTCACACCGCGACCCTCGACACCCCCCCCCCCCTTTTCCACACCTTCCACAATGAAAAGAGCAAAAAAAAAAAAAAAAAAAAAAAAAAAAGGCACATTAGCTTGAATCAGCTGTGAAAGGGTCCATGGATGTCTGCTTTAGACATGATAATTAACCAATACAATGTTAGATTAATCCATATAAAAATAATTGCTGTCAACACCTCTTTGTTATTATAAAAAGGCTCAAACCGTCCATTACGCAGCTGTAATATAACCCAACTAAGTACGTCCACAGGTGTTCATGAATGCCTCATCCAGACCTGAACAGACCATCTGTCCTCTAAGCTTTTCATATCCTACGTCACCTTTTACAGACATCCACGCGGGTTTCATCCTGGGAGTCAAACTCAGCTGATCAGGATCAATTTCCAGCTTTGCGTCTTCCTTTATCTGTTTGTTTGTATCAGGAGACGAAGGGTTTGGATAACGTGAAGCTGAACACACTTGACTCACGCAGTCACAAGCGGCGAGGGGACTCCGGAAATTGGACGCTGATGAACAAGAGGGGCCACGCATTTCCACACCCCTACAGCCGATTTAACGATTTAATGGACTTAATGGGATTCGTGCCGCGTAGTGCGTGACGCAACCGTCCATCTCTTCAGAAGGTCCCGAGAGAAGCAGCGCAGCAACATAATCATTTATGTGCAATTAAGTTAGTCTCTTTTTACTGTCTTTGACTTATTTTTCCTTTTGTCTCCAACAGAACAGCACCTGCTTTTTAAGCTAAGTCCCAGTAAAGCACATTCAGAGGTCTGGACAACACAGGAAACGTACCGGTTTCTTAAAACAAGCTGTGATTCTTAAAGTATCTGTTACTAACTGTGGAGGTGCACCGTTAATGCATCTTCCCAGGATGACAGAACTTGCAAAGCTCACTGTTTTAAATGGCAGGTGAAGAATGGAAAACAGAAAAAAAAAAACAGATTAACTTTGAGAAGAGTGAAACTGAAACGCAGATGCTGAAGGACTGACCGGCCCACTCCGTCTCCCACTAGCGTGAACTAGGGGTGTGAAAAAAAAAAATCGATTTGGCAATATATTGCAATTTTCAGCTGCCCAAGATAATATCGATGTTTCAGCTCCTAATATTGATTTTTTAAGGAAAAAATTTGCAGTGGTTACAATGCTGTCAGTATGTTATAATGATTACTTAAATGTGCAAAAACACTAATAATAAACAATAAATAGGTTGTTTTGAAGCAAATAGTTTTGACTCAATTTATCCTCTGAATGATCAATATAATCTGATGAACTTATACAGCAACTTGATTTATCATCTCCACTTTTAATTTTGATATTAACTGAGTAGAATATCGCAATATATCGTGTTATCGGAATATCGTGATAATATCTTATTGTGACCCAAGTATCGTGATACACATCATATTGCGAGGTCCTTGCCAATACTGACCCCTAGTGTGAACTGTGTCGTCCAGACTTTGAGCCGTTTAAATTTAAGGAAGGCGACCAGATTAATCATCATCTGCAGTGAGTGCAGATAATTCACTCAACCGCACTTGTTTTGCAGTTTGCGCCGGTTACGGTGCACGCCGCTCCGTTGGCCTCGTTAGTGTGATTGATTTAAGCTGATCTGAGATCTGTCAGTCAGCGTCCTCGCTGGACGACCACCCCCCCCACCGAGCACATCGGAGCGGAGGACGCTTCTCAGCTTTTTAGGACTCTGACAACCTGATATTAATGACGCGGTGAACGTTTGAATCATTCATGTTTGGCTGAGTGGTAAATAACACATTCATCAGAAATGTGACAAACTCTGAATTCAGATTGATCACTTTTAACCGTAAATGTGTTCAACGGCTCGTTTCTGACGCCATCTGTCTGCTCTCTGTCAGGCGCGTAATGAAGTTTATAAAGCTTCTTTTTTTAACTCCACGCCGTGAGAGGATCAAGAGTGATGCTCTCGATGCTTCTCGCTTCACCTTTACAGAACGGTAAAGGTGAAGCGAGAAGCTGAACAATGACCTGAAAATCACTGTAACACTCCTCTAAACACATCATTAACAGCTGTCAGGACGGCTCTGGGGATAACAGCCCATGACAGCGTTGCCAGATTTGGTTGCGTTCCAAAACCCGCCCACTTTAGGAAAAAAAACGCCCAATAAGTGTTTTCATACGAAAACATTTCATATTTGAATAAATGTGGATTTAAATTAATTTACAGTATTAAACATTTAAGCCTAAATGAATAGCTGTATTTTATCATAGTGCATGTCACAGAAAATGTGCAAAAATGGACATCATGTATCCCAGTGCCAGGCCCAAGTTAACGCAGCAGCAGTAACATCAACCACGTAAACACCATTTCTTATATTTGTATGATAGCCTACTTATGTGCTAACAGAAATGCTACCACTTTGAGTTGAGAGAGAGCGGCTTCTGCCTCAGACTTCTGCATCGGCGCACTAAGGTTTGTTGAGGTGACGTCACGATAGCGCGTTGTTACAGCGACTGAATAACTCACTGCGATTAAATATTTTTTTTAAATTGGATGACCACAATACGAGTGAGCGAAGTATACTGAATTTTGTATTTGTACTGTTTTTAAACCATAAAATAACAGTTTGTTGTGCTGTTTTCACAATATAAAAAAAAAACGCCAGATGTTGGTAAAAGCAGGTATACCCGCCCAATGCATTTTTTTCCCCGCCATTTGTAATCAAAAGTAGCCCAACCGGACGGGAAACCGCCCAGTCTGGCAACACTGGGACACCATGTGAGTAATGATGGAGGGCGGCTGCAGATGCCCGGGTTTACCTCCTGGCGTGACGGTGCCCACGTCCTGCACGGTGAGCACGGACAGCCGCTCCTCCGTGTCCACCCGGACGACCCCGTAGCTCAGGCCCTGCATGGACAGGACGCCCGGCCCGGAGGCTGACTGCTGTCTTCCACTGGCCTGAGCGTGAAACATGGCAGAAACAGACAGACCCGTATGTGTGTGTTCTGGTGCTTAAATGAGCTCGGGGACATGCGTGTGGGCGTTTTTACCTCCTGATGGCAACGGTCAGGGCCTCGGGGGAGCTGGCGCAGGGACAGATGACCTCGGCTCTCAGCCCCTTCGTCTGAAAGACGTTGAGGAAGGCGTCGCAGGAGGAGATGGACCCTGACGGGGGAGAAACAGACAGTCAGAGCCCGTTGCTGCTCAGGTGTGGACCTACTTTTACAGGAAGTCCTGGCGTGCACTCAGAAATCAAGCCCCCTGTTATGTAAGTTTCTAAAAACAGAGTTTAATCGGTTTAACTAGATGCAGAAGGGGACGGACTAAACAGGCGGTGAAAGGCACTTCTGCGCTCAGATGATTTGATTGCTGATTCAATTCTTTTCATTTATAAGCAAGAGCTAAAACTATGGAGCTGATTCGATGACACATAGCGGAGCGTTAAAACATATCCAAAGGAAGAACTCATTCGTTTTCGCAGCAGATCAGGATCTCATTAAAATGTGCTGAATATGGATTGAACTGATGAGCCGCTCTCTGAGAGCTGATGTTACACTCTGAGGAGAGAGACTGTTATTACAACACAAACCGACGCCAGAGCTGCAGTCGGCAGAGCAAACAGACTGAACCAGTTTGAACCGGATGCTGGTCTGATGCTGGAGCCGGTTCAGAACTGGTTCCACTTTTTAAAGAACCAGCTTGTGTTTTCATGCACACGCCTGCAGACACTGAGACGTATTTAAGGATGCAAACAGAACGCACGCTCCTCGTTTTTAAGCGGGATCCATAAATGCCGGTGGGAGACTTTTAAACAATCAGTGTTTCTAAATTCAGACACTGTGAACGTAACTTTAACGCAGCAGACTGATCGACATTCACAAACACGGACTGCTCACTGCAAAAAAAGGGGTCTTCAAACAAGATAAAAACACTACAACTAAGGAAAAAGGTACTCGAAACAAGTGAAAAAGAATCTGCCCATGCAGCAAGATAATTTTTCTTGGTAAGATTTCTTAAATTGAGATTGTAGGAACACTTGTTTCTAGATTTAAGAAAGGTATACTTTGTTATTGAATCTTAAAACAAGATTTATTTTGATGAGGAGAGGAGATGAGGAGGAAAATCGTAAAACATCTTATTTTAAGTGTTAATTGTCTCATTTTAGGATTCCCTGCCTGTTTGAGACAAAAAAGTAAAGTTTTACTTGATATAAGATTATACTGATAAATTGAAGACTTAAAATAAGTTTTTTTTTCTTGGTAAGAACTAATTAATATGCAGTGCTGGTTTTAGAGAATTAAAAGCTGTTCTTCAACTGCTGCTTTGAATTCACTTTTCTTTTGAATCAAGCAGGAAAGATGCTACAGCGACTCTCCTTTTTTTAAAAATAAATGAAGGTTAATATAGTTTAGTCAGACTGTGCTTATGTTTGAATTTGTTTTCAACTTCGTTCAACAACCAAAGTGCTGGTCTGCTCCACAGACGACTGCTGTTTTATTCTGGTCTTCATTCTTCGTTAACTCCTTTTTGCCCTGTTTCTTTTCCTCTAACTCGACACAGAAGTCGTGACGATCCTGATCCCGCCCATTTCTGAGGTGTTGATGCTTTTATCTCCAGTAGAATAAACTACTGTAATGTCCTGCCCTCTGGTCTTCCCAAAAAGAGGATATCTATACTACGATTACTCCGGAATTCAGCCGCACGCGTGCTGACGAGGACCAGAGGGCGGGAACATATAACGCCAGTTTTAAAAAATCGCTGTATTGGCTCCCCGTGTGTTTCAGGGTTGATTTTAAGGTTATTAGTTTATAAATGTCTTAATGGTACTGGGCCTTCTCATTTATCTGACCTCCTTTTAAGGTATGAGCCCTCGCGGACCCTGAGGTCCTCAGGTACCGGCCTTTTAGTTGTTCCCAGAGTCAGAACTAAAACCTACGGTGAGGCGTCATTTCATCATTACTGACTCTGGACCAGGTCACCTGAGGACCTCAGGGCTGCAGACTGTTGATGCTTTTAAAGGTAAACTCAAGACCTACCTTTTTAACCTGGCTGACAGTTAAATTCTATCTATACTTTTATTTTTAATTTATATAACTAATTTTACTTCTATTCATATCATGCTTTTTTACTTATTTATTCTAAGTTGTTCATTTAATTGTATAGTCATTCATTTATGTATTTCTCCAGCAGTCCTCTCATGGGGGTCCTCCACGTCTGGAGCTACACCTGGCTGGTTTACGGGGTCGTTGCCATGGGGATTGTCTGTGTTCTGGGTGGGCGGGGCCCTACACTGTGGCTGATGTCTGCAGTGTGGGTCCTGGTCAGCCTGGGTCCGGGTGGTTCCTGTGATTGTGGGTGGGAGTGTTCTCAACGTGGATTGATCCCTAAGATATCATTTACCTCACCTGGTTCATTGATGCCAACATGGATGTTTTAGAGTCTATTTATAATTGGGCCAAATGGGGGTGGGTGGGGGAAGGGTTAACTCTGGGTGTGTGATGGCTTCTAAGTTGTTTTTGTTCTTTTTCTTGTTGTTTTTAATGACTGTTTTTTATTATGTAAAGCACTTTGTGTTACGCTGGTATGAAAAGGGCTTTATAAATAAATTTGATTTAATTTGATAAAACTGCCCACTGCAAACACGGCAGCGGGCAGCGGGGTTTTAGGGGCCACAGCGGCTCCGGCTCTGTGTTCTGGTCTCAGCAGAACTTTGCGACAACAGCCAAAGGGCTTCTGATGAGCAATTGAGAACAAAAATGAAAATAAAAATAATCGTCTCCTGCGTTCGCATCTATATCGCGTGCACTTCAGCGTGTTCGGAGTATAAAGCCGTGAACAGAAGCACGGAGGGGCGACGCGGGAGCTTAGCTGCGCTCGCTTGCAGGGATGATAATCTGCTGCGTTCCCACGTAAGCTCACTTAGTCATTTCTGGACGTTTTACAAGGTACTCAGCTGGTGTTAAGACCGCGAGAAGTCTGAGCCACATGCTGTGGACATCTGCCTTCTCACATGCAGTCCCTCCAGAACATGTGCAGCACATTTCAGGGCAGCAGTGCACGCTCGTAAACATCTATGGGGATGGTTATATTGTCAGAAAGACAAACCACATGTGCTTTTTGATGTTTTTTTTAGATCTATTCTGCAAGTATTTTACTCAAGCATTAAAAAAAATGTCTTTAAAGCGCGAACTCATCAGTCCAGCAGTGAGTCTGATCGTGTGTCTGCAGGCTCGTGCAGGATCTGGGCGTGGCCAGTTGCAAAGCACACAGTATTCATGAAATTTATTTTTCTCTTTCTGGTTTATAGCTCTATTTAAGTCTTGTTTCTACTTTATTCCATCTGAAAAACCCTTTATTCTACCAAACGTTCATAGTTGGACACATCCTCCTTTATTCTTGTAAAGTGACCCAGTTTCCCAGCATCCCCAGGGAGTTCATCCATTTCCCTGGCTCACATCCTCCAGCTCTAAAAACACCTCGGCAGACGCCTGCCGGCGGAGGAACTCACAGGGGTTTGATCCGTCGGCCACCAGCAGCATGCGCAGCGAGCTCAGGTTGATGTCCTTCTGGTCCTTGTGGGCCACCAGAGCCCAGTGCATGTCTCTGGACTTCACACAGGCCACCTTGGCTGCAAGAGCACAGGGAGAAGGAGAGAGAATTAGCATTCAATCAGTTTGACAGACGGGCGAGCGGAGTGAGTGGGGGCGGCGTGCTGCTGACTGACTTTCTGCTGACTTGTACTGGCAGACTTTCTGGATCCATGATAGAGGGTTGACCTTCATCAGCGAGTACGGCACGCTGATCACATGCATCATGTTCATCACACTCTGCGGACACACCAACACGTCGATTATTAAAGTTCTGATTACAGTGATCCCTTATTTTTCTCGGTTAATGGGGACCGGCGCCCCCCTATGAAAATCAAAATCCACGAACTGGAGCCGGAGCCCCCCGAGCCTAAATAATGTGTTTAAAATATGTTTAAAAACCGCAAAAAAGTAGCGAGGCACTGCAGCGAAACAAGACAAAGGCTCAACTGTGGTCTTTCTGTTACCTTCACAGCCTCTGGTCTCTGAACTGCAGTAAAGAAACCGCTGGTATTGTGCTATTTTTGGCTCGTAATTAGCGGCTAACACGCTAACAACAACAAAAGAAAAAGTCTGGTTTTCTCTGCATGGAACGGGCACTTTATTCTGGCACTGCAGGAACTTGTAACATCACACAGGTTGTATTGTTGGGCTCCTGTCGGTTAACAGTGAGTCAGTGCGTTTACATGGGAAGTTTAATTCCTCTTTAATTCAGAATTAAAGTTAAATCCGAATAAAAGTTACCATGTAAACACCTAATTCCATATGAAAATGTCAATTCCGAATTAAACTTAATTCCGAAGTAAGTGGCTGGTTTATTCCCATTTTAATTCCGCATTAAGTAATTCCGCGGTCATGTTTACACTCATTCCTGTTTAAATTAATTCCCGTCTTTCTGCGCATGCTCGTTCTCTTGCCCGTCTGTCGCGATGACGCTTATATTCCGCGCTGGGCTTGTTTTCTAAACAAAGTTTTAAAATGGCAGCACGCAGTAAACGGTGTCAAGAGCAGAGACGATTTATTTAATAAATAGCTTGGAGGAACTGGAAATAATTAAAAGAACAGATGGCAGGAAACATAAAAATTGTGAGCTTTTCAAAGTTGTAGCAGCCAGGTTAAATGAAGGAGGTTTCGCAGATAGAGACGCCACCCAGGTCAAAAATAAGTGAAATGTTGTTCCAACCCCCAGACCTAAAACGGAGTTTGATAAAGCCGAACAAACGTGTTTTCCATGTAAACCTTAATTCGGAATTACTATTTCCATGTAAACTCGAAGGAAAATAGTTTAATTCGGAATTATTTAATTCCTAATTATTAATTCCGAATTAAAAAGCATCATGTAACCGCAGCCAGTGTAAATCTATACACGCTGGGCTGCTGTTGATGCTCACTACACTTTTCATATAACCCCGTTTTCATTCTGCTGTCCCACGACACACACACTACATCACCCATAAGGCCACACCATTACCCATAAGGCCACCTTCTTAAAGGGGCGAGGCTGGCTCACAACATTTTTTCGCTGTGAGAGAACGCGCACAACATCTTGTGATGTTTCCGCAATTTTTTCTTGATTCTTTTTTTTTATATTATATATTTCTGAAAAATCCGTGAATAACTAAAACCGTGGAGCTTAAAACGTGAATTGGCGAGGGATCACTGTAGTTGCAAAAAGTGTGTTTCGCACTTGCGGCGTGTTTTCAACGCCGTTGCGGAGAGCAGTCGTGCTTGTCAAGACATCAAACTTCACATTCAATTACAGGAAACGCGTGTGAAGACGACACAGGACCGGATCAACCGCCGAACCGGTTGGGAGCGAGGGCAGACAACCTGGAGACCGCAGTCCTGGTCCCTGACCTCAGGCTCGCGGCAGCGGTTCTTACCGTCAGGATGCCGTGCCACAGCCCCACGTCCTTCTTGAAGTCCAACACATTCACTATGGTCTCGGCTGTTGACAGACGGGGGACAGAAGAGGGTTAAAACGGGCGAGCAGGGACGCGGTGAGAGAGTGTCTGCTGGAGCCTACCCTCGGTGTAGCTGCAGGACTGGGTGAGAGCTTGGCAGTGGGTGAGCAGAGCGATCCTCGTCACTGTGACTCCCAGCACGCTGCCGTCCTTGCAGGTTTTGTACTGAGAGGAAAACAACAGATGGATAATTAAAATTAGAGGAGATCGATGAGATCCTCAGCCTTTTGGTGCCTGTCAATCACGTCAATATCTGAACTCTAGCTGTGAAAATATATTTTCAGACAGTCTATTTCTCTCAGATGAGTTCTAGTTAAAAAAAAAAAAAACCTCTGAGAACTACGAGAAACTCACCATCTTTCAGCTTGTAGCAGTAAAACTACTAGGGCTGGGCAATGATTAAAATTTTTAATCGCGATTAATCGCATTATTTCCCTGATTAATTGCGATTAATCGCATTGTATACGCAAAATCAAATAATGAATTCAAAAGTAGTGTAAAGGTCACTTTTATTTAAATGTTCTGCTGCCATATGAACTAAAGTGTCATAACATTTGTTCTTCAAACACTTTTAACATCAACACTTGTCAGTAACACATATTTAGTGTAAATTTCATCTTAAAAAATGTAAAAAAAAATAAAATAAAATAAAAATAAAGCTTATTGCCACTGCCGGGGCATTAATATCATCCTGTTTTTATTAAAAAAAAAAAAAAAAAAAAAGTCTACAAACCAAATCCACCAACAAAATGATTGTGTCTCAGCACAATCAGAACATTAAAACAGGTAATTTCTGAGGTAACAGCAGAAACTCAACTTGGCAGTTGTTACAAATAACCTTGTTTCTGTTGAATCCTCCGTCTGGGAGAACTTTAAAATGAAAATGTCCATGTTAATGTTCAGTAACTTTATCAATCTGTGTACCAATCATTCTTTCCATTTTCAATTGTCAATCAAAAATTTAAACAATTAAAAAGTGACATTTTATTACTATTATTATTATTATTTTTAATCTAACACAAAAAAAATGAAAAAGATGCCTGTTTTTTTTATATTTCAATTTTAGACTTGGATCAAAAATACGAAATTAAAAAACGGGCCACAGGACTAAATTTGTTTTATAATGGAGGACTGGACTTTCTGTTGTCGTTACACATCTGTGCCACTAGATGGAGCCGCACTGCAGTAACCAGCTAGAGAACAGCAGGACAGTGAACACATGGAGCAGATCTGATGCAACATGGAGGAATGACACGAAAGTTTTGTTGCAGTCCAGAATTTTTTTTTCAGACAGAATTGTTAATATTGCTACCTGAGTTGCTAGCTGAACTGTAAAGTTCACAGATTTTTACCGTTCTCCTTGTCTGTTTTCGCTTTTCCTTATGTTTACCTGCCGATTGTTTACCGGTTCTGCAGCAGCCAGTGACAGACTTTTCAAAATAAAAGCATGAGAGCAACATGTGTTAACGCTTGATAAAATAAATGTCGGCATTAATAAATTAATGCGTTAACGCGATAATAACGCGTTAACTTGACCAGCCCTAGTGAAAATATATCTTTGGACAGTCTATTTCTCTCAGATGAGTTCTAGTTAAAAAAAAAAAAAGAAAAACCTCACCAAATGTCATCTTTCAGCTTGTAAGAGTAAAAACAAAACAAAACAAAAAAAAAAACAGCTAAAAGCAGCAAACCCTTCTGCTGGAAACAAGTAATTTATGATATTCCCCCCCACATCTGTGGATGACACAAGTCTGCAGGAGCCCATTCACAGATGTAACTCACAACAGGAGAGTCTCTGCGTGAGATTCATTTCTCACAGCTGGAGATACTCAGGAGTGGTGTCGGCGCGGAGCTAACGGACGTCAGAGGACGTGACGCAGGAGCAAAACCGCTCTGCTGGGCTCGCAGGATGAAACACGTCCTCCTGGCTGTCCTGTTTGTTCGTTTATACCGATACTGACAGTTATATCAGACCAGCAGGGGTCTAATATCACCTCTACTGTCACTTGGACCGACTCTTTATTACGGAGCTGAAATTTTGCAGGAAGTCAAATCTGTTTGATGCAACTTCACGTCTGAAAGCAGCTTAGCAAGTTAAAAATTATTTTATTTATCTGTATAAAGCTGGCAAATGCACTGCACAGTCAAAACAAGCAGGCTGCTGGACATTTTTACCTTAAGGCATCATTTCATGCGCCACATGTCTCATTTATTTATTTGTTGCATTAATTTGCTTTGATGGAAGATTCATTTATCCCGGAGAGTCCCGGAGATTCTGCTCATCGAGTTTCAGGGGTTTGCAGCCAAAGCAGAGAGGCCCGGACCACCTCCTCCAGCTCTTCCGGGAGGTTCCCCTGGCCAATCGGGACATACAACCTCTGAAGTAGAGCTCAGCGATTTTATCGATTCTGCGATATATATTGATATCTCATAAAGCCACCGATAAAGCCGAACAAACGTGTTTTCCATGTAAACCTCAATTCGGAATTACTATTTCCATGTAAATTCGAAGGAAAATAGTTTAATTCGGAATTTATTTAATTCCTAACTATTAATTCCATCATAAAAACATCATGTAACCGCAGCCAATGTGAAATTAATGCTTTCAGTTCAAATAATTCAGACAAAGTCATTGGAACACTCACAAGATGTCACCAAAATCACTTTGTCCCTTTAAAATGTTTCGGAAAATGATGTAAATGTATTGTAAGATGAACATCGATATATATCGTATCGTGACCAGAGTATCGTGTATCGTATCGTGAGATTAGTGTATCGCTACAGCCCTACTCTGAAGCGCATGCTGGATCCCAGGTGGGATATGCCAGAAACGGTTTACTGGGGAAAGAGTCCAGGAGGAATCCGCACCAGATGCTCAACCACTTCAACTGGTTTCTCTCACACTTGGCCAGTCCATGTGTGAACCGCTGTTGGAGTCTGTTGAATCCAGATATTGCCATCTTGGAATATGACTGAGATGTCAACAAGCACCTGACCTGGTCTTTAAGGATATTCAGGTAGTCAGTTGACCTCTTTGCCAACCAAAGACACTGATGATATGAAGCAACATGATGACACTGCCACCACTGGGCATTATGGCGACATCCCTTTAACCGTGGCTCTTTCCATCCTGATGCCCCGGTCAAAAAGCAGGGTAAATCTGGACCTGTTGGCTCACATGAACATTTTCCAAAACCCCAGAGTTCAATCTTGGATTTGCTCCACTGCAATTCAAAGCCCCATTTTTTTCCCCTCCAATTAACCTTTCTCTCTGATAAGCATGATAAGTGGATTTCTTCTTTCTACGCAGCTGCAGCTGTGACTCGTTTGTTGAGTTAAATCCAGGTGGTGAATTTTGAAATAGATGCTCCTGTTCCAGGAACAGACCAACACCAACACCGCTAGCTCATAAAACGCTACCATGGCGTTTGTAGTCCTTTTAAAACAGGATGGGATGAACTCAAGACACAAGCCTCTCCTGATCCTGTGACACTAGTTTAAATTAAAATATTTTAAGATTCCTCTTAAATCTGTCAGCCCTTTCATAAGCTAGATGCGTAAAACGTATTTCTGTATTAACGTGGAACATAAAGTTAGCCGAGCGTAAACTTTTACTGTAGATGGAGGAGTTAAATCTTTACTGCCGGGGCAGATGCAGTGCAGAAAGTCAATCAGTTACCCAGCGGTCTGTGGGGCGACCGGAGGAATGCCGGATCAAACTCAAGATGGCGTTTGGACCCGTGCTCGCGCATACCGAAGACGGACCGTTATCTCACCTCGATGTAAGCCGTGTCGTTGTTTGCATCTTTTATGTGAGGGAACCAGTCTCTGGGAGGTTTGGAAAGGTGCTTCGACTCCGTGACGAACCACAGCAGCTTGGGCCAGCCTGCAGGAACAGAGAGGGAAACGGAGGCGGGGTGAAACACCAAGACGACCGAGACATGCAGGCAGAGATTTCTGCGGGTCTGAACGGCTCTAGCAGAGAGAAACGAGCTCAAACCCAGACCAGCGTCCTCCCTTTCATTCATGTCTTTTCAGTTCTCTACACTCTGCCCTTAAAAAGAGACGTGCCTTAATAAAGGGTGCTAGTTTAGGTTGACCATGCAAGTAAATTGGGACACAAATTACACTTTATATTCCCATGACAGACGTTACTGCCGTCTGTAAAAGCGTACAGAACTTAAACTGAGAGCTCACTCCAAACTGACAGTTTTTTTTGTCTCAAACACTTAAATTTCCCTCATTTGCAGTTTGAAATAGCTGGTATTGATCTTTGTATCAGAATCCTACTGGGAGTCATGGTGTGAACTGGTCGTGGCATTTACTTAAAGACTGAACTCCGCTCATCCGAGTGAGAACTGCTGCTCTTAAGGGCTTCTTTATACGGTGCATTATTATTATTATTTTTTTTTTAAATGAGTGGCATTGAAAAACAAATGCAAAAGTGAAATTTTCAAGTTCCGACAGGAAGAGAATTTGAAGAACGCCAAAAAGATTTTGGGTCTCCTACAGTTCCTTGCGAAAGTATTGGGCCCCCTTGAACTTTTCAACCTCTTGCCACATTTCAGGTTTCAGGTTCAGTTTTATCTTCGTACTTCTGAAGGGCAGATGATTCGACCCTGATCTGAGTCTGTGATGTCACAGCATCCTGCAAATGTGAACGGCTCGCCAAATGACACATTTTCATACTTTCACCCCAACGACAGTAAAGAGCTGGTAGTTTCTTCAGACAACCAAATACAGTGGTACCTCAACTTATGAAATTAATTCGTTCTAGATTAGAAACGCATTTTACCCTATAAATGGCCTAATCTGTTCCAATGCGCCCAAAAGTTGGACATAATTTTTTATAAATAATACATGAAATGACATAAAAACCTGTAAGAAATATATGTTAGAATTAGATTATTGCACAATTGTACTAATGTAAAGAATAAAGAACAAAGAATAAAGTACATTAAAGAACAAAACTTGTTCGTTTACCTGGGTTGCTGGGTTACACTCATACAGACTAGCGGTCCTCCTAGCCAATGGGATGCCAGGAAGATGCTAAGCGATAGCCAATGGCAGAGCAGCTCGGACGCGCCGCTTTCAAACCGAGATACAGAGCCGACAAGTATGTTTACGTTCGGTAAACTCTGGGAGCTGCGAGTAGCAGCGCGTATTTTGAAATTTTTCGCCTTCGACGCCTGGAATTTCTTTCGTACACGGATGCAATATTTTTCCTAAGAGGCCTTTCGTTAGCTGGAAATTTTGTTAATAGATCTGTCGTAAGTAGAGGTATTACTGTATATGATCTCAAATACAGACTAATTATGAATTTTCCCCTTTGACACATCACGTATTTGACTTTGAGTCATTAACTGTTACATAGCAGGTTAAAAACAAGACTCCGGAGGATATTTAAACCAAATATCCTCAGCTTTTAAAATAGTTGTCAGATCTTTCTCTGAGCATCTCATTCCAGCCCCAGTGAACACATTTAAATACGTTCACGCTGAACTGAAACCCCCCCTTTCATTGTGTTTCATCAGGACATCCCTCCCTTCCCCCCCATCAACCCTTTTTAATTCCAGCTGTGATTGATGATTCCCGCCGTCACCTTTGAACTGTGGGATCTCTCCTGTTGCGCTCTTGGGAAGACCTTTGTGGCAGGCGTCGCTGGTCAGCGCCACAGTTACGCCGCAGCTGCCCAGCAGGAATCCGATCTGCTGGCTGCCGGCGTCCTGTGGGACGACGAGAGAGGAGTGAAGACCAGGAAAACAGAGCAGGAACTGAAGATTTCATGTAAATACAGCTGGATCAAGAAGCTAATTTAGATGAAAATGTGGAGACAAGTTTCACTGCAAGATGCACGGTTTATGAAAAAAATATTTGACACATTCGGCCGATGCAGAAGCTGCGCCGCTCGCTGAACTGTTCCACCAGCTGAAACTAAAATTTTATGGAAAATCCTGCAGCACTGAAAACCAGGCAGGAGGGGGGGAAGGGGTTCAAGGGAGGAAACCGGCGCGCAGAAAAAAGGTCTTTTCTGCTGCAGCAAGTCATCACTGTGTAACCATGCCAACCCCACGCTGCTGCCGGTGCTGCAAAGACAGCCGGCTTTGTCTCACGGCTGGTCCACAGTCGACGGACGAACCGAGGACCAAAACACAGCTGAAAACTGACAAGAATCGGGAATGAAAAAATATAAGCTTTTCGCCGCGACGGTCTTTAGAAACTGTTGGTGTCTGGAGGCAGAACAACTGGAACGTAATTGATGACAGTGTGTTTTTTTTCTTCTGTGGTGGCCGGGTGGCGGGAGGGCTGGTTTCTCGCGTGTCAGACGTGATTTTCTGCTCGCTGTTCAGACGGGATTATCTTGTCAGAAGTACTTGTCGCCAACACACAGCTGAGCCCCGAAGATCCAGAAGCAGTGTTTTCAGCGGTCCCGCGCCGTCGCCGACATTCCCGCACAGACACGAACGTGACCGAAATGAAACACAGCGTGAGCGTCTGCAGCTGCTGATGCGGCCAAACCGGAGAGGATTAACGTGAAACGACGTGTTTCATGACGTACCTTACGACTCAGGGGCACCTCGATGGGAACGGGGACCACCTCGGCCAGCAGACAGCCGTAAAAGGCCACCATGAAGGCTACTGGGTCGTTGTTGGGAAACACCAGCGCCACCTGAAGGAAGAAAATATAGTAGGGATGCACGATACCTGTTTTTTAAAACCGATACCGATAACCAATAACTTTCAGCTCCTAAAGGCCGATACCGATAACACACACATATACCTAAGATCATTACATCAATACTATGAACAAAATCAAAAATAGTTTTGACTCTTTAAATACACAGATATTTATTTTTTCCAATGAAAAACTATTGGCAAGCCTCTCAAACATTTTCATAAAGCTATCAAACAAACCTATTTGATATCTATCATCAACTTAAATAACGTGCATTACTTGTCTATGTAAATAGACAAAAAAAGTGCACTCCATAGTAACAAAAAATTACGTTTAAAGGATTTTGGCTTGTGGTTCCATTCAAATGAATGCCTTTAATTAAAGTATATGAGGTTCAGTAGTTTTGGGTTTTTTTTTTATCTCATGGAAGCTTTAGATGAGAGAGATGATGGCGAGGAGAGAAGAGGAGAGGAGGGGGACTTGCTTCTGGTTTACTCATGCTAGCTCATATTAGCTCACGTTAGCACGATTTCAAAACTCCATGGAAGCGACGGTTATGTTTCAGGTGGCTGATTGGGTTTGACGTATTAAAGCTTGTGCTATTTTTCCCTCCTTCGCTTGGAGCATTTGTCACAAATAACCAGCGAACTATTTTCTTCTGAAACTTTAACGAAGTTCCACACAATCACCGCCATGTTTTTTTTTTTTTTTTTAATCAGCACACTGTGCGGCAATGCTGCATTCAAGGTGTAACGTAAATTCCTCCGTTCCCTCGTTTGCTAGTCGTTCATTCGGCCTTTTCTATTTTTTCTATTTTGTATGTGTAACATGTGGGAAAATACTGCGAATATCAATTAAAGTCAGCAACTACCAAAACTATGACCGAGTTAACAAGTTGTTTTCTGGCATGAGGGGGTATTCTTGATTTTCCTTACTAAGAAATTGTTTTTCTGATTATGCCGAACATAACATTCACTACCGGTTATTCAAGGCTCAGAGGGAGCGAGGCACTGCCGTGTTATCGGGGCTATTCGTCGTGATATCAGACTTATCGGGATGACGTCATTATTTCCTGTTATTGGCCCGATAGTTATCGTGCACCCATAAAAGACAGTAACAGGCGGATTCACAGGAGGGCATCTTGAGAGCTTTCTGTACTTTGTTTTGAGTGGAGAACAAACCAAAAGAGGAAAATAATCAAGAATCAGTTGTGATTAAATTCACATCAGATTTGTCACAACTATGGCATCTTAATTTATGATTGTGTAACAATTTGAGTTTCACATCTTGCCTTCCACCTTTTTTGCTGCACCTCTGGCAAATCACATCCTCCAAACTGCTGAGCTCTCACCTCTCAGTTGACATAAAGTCAAAGACGCAACCACAATGATGATGTGATGTTATGGCTTTGCTGTCTGTGGCTAAACCCATCACCTTAACATCAACAGACCGTCATCGAAGACCACAGTGGAGCTGTTTAGTTTCACACAGCTGCTTTCACCAGGAATTTCATCCCTTTTTTACATTAGCGATACCAAAGAGAGATAGCAGAGGCTGCAGGCTGCGTGCTTTACCTCCCTTCTGTTAGCTTCATAGCATGGGACGTTCCTGCGTGGGTTATTTTAACCTCACGGGTTGCACAAAGGCTTTTTAGTATTCTGCACCCACAGTGAAGTAGACTTCTGCGTGACTGCGTCATCACGTTGTGTTCAATGACTAACTGATTTTCCAGGGCTGACCACACAATCGCTAACAGATCAGTCGCTAACTTCAGATCATTTTCAACACTTCTCTCGTACTTTATCATTGAATCAGGAGCCTGCAGACAATTAAAGTAAAGACCTGCATCATGTCATCATGTAAGGGGGCGTTTACTGGTGGTGGAGCTTTTTTAGGTTCTGGTAGTTGGAGGTTCTCGTTTAGCGGCGTCAAGCCTACAAAATCCTCTTGTTTCCCTTTGTGTTAAGACAAGACTATGTTACACACACAAAACAGCAGCATCATTCTTGCTATGCGACCACTGACTTGGTTGAAAAATAGAAAACAGTAAAAGTATTACACAACGTTGACTTTATGGGTTGGCAGAAAGATAGGAGGAAGAAAAAGAAAAGAAACGACAGATCTGTAGATTCAGGTTCAGCATGTGAACTATCACTGATTCATTACAGGCAAACAAATAGACTGAAGCGAGCAGAGACGCAGCCAGGAAGCTACAACGTGTGTGTGATGGTGGGAGCGTGACTCACGCGATCGCCTGGTCGCACCATGGGCTCCTGCTTGCTGCCCAGTTTGTGGAGGATGTTGTAGGCCAGCTTGATGCTGCGAGACCAGAGCTTCCCTGCAGGGACCAGAACAAAGAAGATGAGGCTGAGAGGGAGAAGGAGGGAGAGGCTGAGGTCATAGGATGGAAGAGTCTGTCCCTCGTCTTCTGTTTTGGAGAAGAAAGGAGCAAACAGATTGTAATTCGATGACATTTAAGAGTTTTAAGCAGCCATTACAGTCAGCTTGATTCAAACGCAGATCTTTTTTTTTGTTTTTGTGCCCATAAACACCATCTCTGGAGATGAGTTACTAGGGGTGAGTATGGCAAGGACCACGCAATACGATATGTATCATGATACTTGGGTCACGATACGATATCACAATATCGTGATATCACGATATATTGCGATATTCTACCCAGTTAATATTAAAATAAAAGTAGAGATGAAAAATCAAGTTGCTGTATATGTTCATCAGATGATATTGATCATTCAGAGGACAAACTGAGTCAAAACTATTTGCTTCAAAACAACCTATTTATTGTTTATTATTAGTGTTTTTGAAAAAAATCGATATTAGGAGCTGAAAAATCGATATTATATCGGGTGGCCGAAAATCGCGATATATTGGCAAATCGATTTTTTTTCACACACCTATGGATTACTCTTAAAAAAACAAAGTTCACATTCAGTGCTTCTTCAGATGTGAAGCAGAAAACTGACACATGTATTTATTTTCTTGTAACTTAACATTTATGGAGGCAAACCTCTTTTAATGGAGACACAAACATTCGTTGTCTCAGGAAACGTTCTGCCTGTTTATTTAGAAATCTGACAACTTATATAAAAAAAAAAAAAATTAAAATGACTGTGTTCCTTTACAGCTTTGCTTTAATCCTACAACATCATGAGATGCTACAAGTCCTGAAAGTAAATAAACATGACCATATGGTGATCTTTTATTACGTAACTATGAGCTGGAATAATACGTGAACCTCTAAGACCGAGGTGTTTTTATTCTCAGACGCTGCCCTGTTTTATTTGGACGGCAGGACTTATGGGAAACATGAGCTACACAACAGATACACGTGGAAGTGCTTCACATCACAAACAAAACAGATTTCCTGGAAGCTCAGAAAGAAAACCCACTGATGCTTATCGGTAAAAAGAACAGTTTGAACTCTGCCAATCTACAGTCAGACTGTGAACACACGCTCGTCAACCTCTCCAGGACTGGTGGATAAATACAGATCGGTGAAACGGCCAGATGTGAAGAGTCTGTGAGGACTGGAGCAATGTCGGAACGTTTAAAAGCCTCGCTCGCGCTGACTAACGTTGATTTTCAGAGCACGGAACAGCAGCGGGGCGTACGGAGGGTCTGCGGGAAGGAAGCCTGTTGGCAGTTTGCTAAAGAGCATGTGGACAAGCCAGTCGGGTAAAAAAAAAACAAAAAAAAAAAAGATTCATGGTCAAGTGGGTGTAAAAATCCAACAGTTTTTGTTGAAAGAAAAAGTGTTACATTTGGAGAAAAGAGGAAATCTGAAGCTACAGTTACTGGCTGACAGTAAACAGCCTGTGCAGAAAAAATAAAACCAATCTTTCTTTTGAAAACTTCACCTTGCTGAAGCATCAACAATAACTTTCTGTGTAAATTACAATTACACTTTCTGTGTAAACGTTCAGGCAGTAAGATTTCATCCGATCAGCCAAATACACGACCGCTTGCTCTTTTTCTATTTATGTGATACATTTTCAATATATCGAGCGGCCTTTGTACAAAAGTAATCTTTTAAACTGGCATTCATTCAGTGCCATGTTTTATTCAGAATGAAGCAGCCCAGATATTAAGAACTTGATGCTGACGACGAGCTGTGAGGTGGAAGAAAGGAACCGTCCTCAGAGGATCTTTACGCAGAGATCGCTTTGGTTTGAAACAGCTTTTAAACATTATTGGAGAATAAATCCCAAGTTACGGCAGCGAGAGGAAATGCATGGCTGCATATCTGTGAGCTGAATCTCAAGAGATAGCTGGTCCGACATCTAATCGGCAATTCCACGCACAGAAGCGCTCCCGTCAAAGACGGGACAAAGACAAAGACAGTCTTAGAAAGACAAAGTTGAAGTCGTCAGATGAGTAAAAGACACAGCGTGTAAGGAGCTGACTAGGGTTGTAGCGATACACTAATCTCACGATGCGATATACGATATTTGGCGCACGATACGATATATATCGATATTCATCTTACAATACATTTACATCATTTTTCGAAAGATTTTAAAGGGACAAATTGATTTTGGTGACATCTTGTGAGTGTTCCAATGACTTTGTTTGAATTAATTGAACTGAAAGCATCAATTACACATTATATGGCTGACAGGAAGTTTGCAAATGTTGGACAAAATGAATAAAAGATTTGTTAAGAAAAATAGTTTCATTTATTTAAACAGTGCAAATTGTTGCTTGCAAGCTTTTAAAGGTGGGACACGGGGGTTTGAAAGAAGCTGAGAATATCAATACCCGCAGCTGAAAAATCGATACTTGATACTCGATAAAATATTGATATATATCACAGAATCGATCAGCTCTATCTGATAACACCCTGACTTTGAAGAAAGTAATAAAAAATAAGTAATAAGAAATAAATAAATAAATCTTTAAAAAATTCTCTGTCTCATTGTTCTGCCATTTAGCAAATATGAATAATTTTGGTAATCCCGATTGACCTAAAACGAGAAAGGTTTGGTCTGATTTATTGTCAGACAGTGAAAAAAAAATAGCTTATGTGTATTGACCACATGGGCTCCTTTTTTTTAAATACAGCTGTATATCTGATAATAGAATAGGGCTGTAGCGATACACTAATCTCCCAATACGATACGATACACGATATTTGTCTTATGATACAATATATATTGATGAGATGTGTTGAGAAAAATTGCAAATTGTTGCTTGTAAGCTTTTAAAGGTGGGACACGGGGGTTTTGAAAGAAGCTTAGAATATCGATACCCGTGGCTGAATACTCGATACTCTCTGGGGAAATAAAATATCGATATATATCGCAGAATCGATAAAATTGCTCAGCTGTTCTGCTTAAAGGAACAAGCTGAAACTCCTCCAAGCTGACGTGCAGGACTGAAAGTTCCCCTCAGATAACACACATGACGTATGAAGCGTCTCGTTACCGTATGTGAGCACGTAGAGGGGCTTCCCTGCCGTGTCCAGGCTGGTGAGACAGGGGGCTTTCGGGGAGATGGTTCCCCACCGTTGGAGCGCCGCCTCCAGGGAGGGGGGCCAGTTGGTGACCACTCCCAGCGCCTCTCCCCTCACTGGCATCATCTCCGCCCCCTCCGGCCGGGGCTGATTGGGATCCGGCTGCTGGACTGCAGACGAGGAGACAGACAGTGCCATAAGCGTTACAGCTCGTAACGAATGACAGTTGTGTTGTTGAAGCAGGACGGGGCAGATGAGAGGGAGATTCACAGGCTGTACCTGTTATTCATGGAGACGTGTGACCGAACACCTGATTCATATTATAGTTTAGTGAGCAGTGAGACTCCAGCAGCAGGGAGAGGATTTAGCTTTAAGCCAGTGTCATAAAAATGGATTTAGAGTGACTCGGAGGTCTTAACCAGCACATCAACTGTACGTTAAAAAATTGTTTTTCTGTCACCGCATATTTACAGCATCAGGAAATGCCTCAGAAAATATGACACAAAAATGTTTTTCTCATATAAACAGAATTTTTTTATACAAATGGAAAGATGGCGGTTAGCATCTACAGAAAACGTATGTTTGTGCTCCGTGTGAACCACTGAACCATCGTTTGGTCCGTCTCATCTATTCTGTCTGGCTCTCTAGATGGAAATGATTGTTTGACACACGAAGACAAAGACAACTAGATGAACATACAGATTATATGGCGGGACCCAGTCAAACAAAATCTGCAGGTAGGAGCCACGTTCATGCAAGAGTCTAATATTTAAAATGTAGATCTATTCACATCAAATGAGCTGACCAGCAACGCTTTTGTTAAATAAAAGAGGTTAAAAATAACTATAATAGACTATGATCCGGTTCAGACAGTCAACTTGGGCTGCTGCTGCACGCGCCGACTCCCCGTTTAACCCGACAAACGCCGACTATCCATTACAGCTGCCAGAAAGCGCCAGCTTCCCTCTCCACTGCAGGCCCTCAGCTCTCCATCCAGCTGCAGTCATGGAGGACAGACATCCAGTGTCATCAGCCCTCAATCATCCTCTCTGTGCCACTCAGCAGAGACGGGAAGAAAAGACTGCGACAACACTGCCGCGCTGTTTTCACGAGTGAGCTTCTCCGACAGACTGAACTGTAAATCTGTCCCCGTCTCCCAGAATCCCTTTCTGCGCTGTAAGCTACCAGATGTCATATTCTGTGCCTTTCAAGCGTCCCGTGGATTTCGTTTCTAAACCCCTTTCGCTCTGAGGACGCCGCGTCACTTAGCTAGACCTGCGCGCCGTGGCCTCTCCGTGATCTGTTAGGTGAACATGTTCAGGGCAGGCAGACATGCTAATCAGAGTCATTAATCATATTAAAATGCAGCTAGACAGACAAATGGACAGACAAGAGTGTCATACAGACAAAAGGTAGTTTCTAACCCTCTAGAAGCTCATCGAAGTCATCGACAAAGAACTCTCGTAGCGGGGGTCTGCGAGGCTGCTTCAGCGTGTTAACGAGCTGCTGGATCTTAGCCGACACACGACTGCTGACTGGAACACCTGGAAGAATCCCAGTGGAAAGAAAATGCCTGAATAGCTTGCAGGGCTGATGATCTTTTTTTTTTTTTCAGTAACAACACCAACAACAACAACCTCAAGAGTTACGGCACGTTCTGCCGAGAATGAGATCGAACCTCGAGACTGGCTTTTTTTTTTTTTTACAGAAATCACTTGATGGGGACACAGTTTGATGAGCGAGGCGTTTCGCTGAAGACAGCTCTCAGTTTTCTAACTGTGACCGCGCTAAAAAAGAACAAAGATGCTCTGTCAGCTTTTGCGTAGGAAAATAAAGGGTGAAAAAAAAAAAAAAGCCCGATATGTTCAACCAGGGGATTGACATCAACAGAAACTGTGTAATTGGCCGGATCTCTGAGGCGCTGGTCCAATTTGAGCACACTTCCTGATTAAAGAGTTGCTATTTTTACCAGGACTGTCTTTATTCGGCCTCTGTGACGGAGGCGCTGACTCTTACCGTCGCCTGTTTCCATGCGCTCGGCGTTGCCGTACTTCTGCGTGTTCCTGGCGATTGTTCCCATGTTGGACATGTGGTGACGCTCGGTGTGGGAGTGGGACGAGTCCGACGAGTACCCCGTCACATCCGGGGGGGCCGAGTGGTTCTCTGGAAGGGACACGGAGAGGAGGAAACGTGGGGCGGACAGATGGAGACAGAGGAACAGCAAACAGCCAGCGGTGACTCATCGTTCGTCTCTATCGCTGCGCCGTTTGTCAAGTGCCATGTTTTACTGTTTCCACGGCCAATTAGACACGATCTGATGGTCGTTTTTGTTTCGTGGGTAACTGGGTCGCGTCCCTGGCACACAGAGAAGCCAGTTTGGTTACAGTTATTCTGGTCAAGATGACAATTTCTGCATGTGTGAATAAATGATGATGAGATGAGTCAAATTTGTGTATGTTTATATGGCCGACTGTTCTGACCAAGTATCTGTTAATAAATAGTCAAATAAAATCACTGAAACGATGGAGGACAACAGGCTTGTTCTAATTTCAGATCGATTACAGATGAGACCAACACAATAACTCAAAGTAGGCCAGTGTGCTTTTCCTGAGATTTATACAAAAAGGCTCCATTTTGGTGCAAACTAGGGTTGAGTATTGGCAAGGACCTCGCAATACGATATGTATCATGATACTTGGGCCATGATATGATATTATTGCAATATCGCGATAATATCGCATCGTAAGGAGGTGGAAAATCCATCCAGGCTTCATGCTCCCAACTTGATAGGAACAGTTTGGAGCTGGCCCCTTCCTCTTCCAACAGGACTGTGTGATATTGTGATAATATTGTATCATTATACTTGGGTCATGATACAATATCATCACGATATCACGATATATTGCAATATTCTACCCAGTTAATATCAAAATTAAAAGTATAGATGAACAATCAAGTTGCTGTATATGTTCATCAGATGATATTGATCATTCAGAGGACAAATTGAGTCAAAACTATTTGCTTCAAAACAACCTATTTATTGTTTATTATTAGTCTTTTAATACATGAATTTCCCCCCCAAAAAAATCGATATTAGGAGCTGAAAAATCGATATTATATTGGGCGGCCGAAAATCACGATATATTGCCAAATCGATTTTTTTTTTCATACCCCTAGTGCAAACACAGCCTCGATTCAGGTGATTTTTTAAATTTTTTTATGCATGCTGTACATACCATCTGACTCCAGAGGTGGCGGCCACAGCATGTCGGATCCGAACTCGCAGGACCGCCGCAGAGATCCGCCGTTCTCCGCCACGCTCAGAGCTCCCTTCCTCTTGAGAGACAGGTGGCCGATACCTGCGGATCCCGACACAACAGCCATGTCTCAGTGTGTTCGCGCTGACAGGGTGAGTGAAAGCCGACTCCAGTAGATGAACGGGGCCAGACTGGAGGCTACGCTGAGGATATTACTGGGAAACTAGTGTGAAATGCTTCTCTGCAGTACGCTGCATTACTGATGAGACAGAGACTTTTTCAATTTGTGAGCCCTGAAGGATAGCTCTCCATGAAAAATACAGTGCTCATAAATTATGCAAAAAAAAATGTCCATGCATTCATATTATTCTAGCCAGCATGTCCGCATGTGCCCCATTAGGATTAAAAGTGGGCCACTTGGGTGCAGAGTAGATTTGGGCTTGAGATGAGGAAAATGACATGGATCCCATGCAGCTTTAGTATAATGGACCCAAATGGGACGGCTTTGTGGGTAAATATAGGGGCACAAGTTAAAAGGAGCAAATTGTGTGGCTCCCATATACTGTAGTTTTAGTAAAATATGCCTCAAATGAGTAAATTAGCCAGATGGTCTCCACCTAAAATCCAGGTAGATGCCACTCAGAGCTCATCTGAGCAAACACAGGCAAGATCAAGATGGGGCCTGAGGAGGAACCCGTGTGGGACCCATTTCCAGCTAGGGGTGAGTATCGGCAAGGACCTCACAATACGATATGTATCATGATACTTGGGTCACGATACAATATTATCATGATATCATGATATATTGTGATATTCTACCCAGTTAATATCAAAATTAAAAGTAGAGATGAAAAATCAAGTTTCTGGATATGTTCATCAGATGATATTGATCATTCAGAGGACAACTTGGGTCAAAACCTTTTGCTTTAAAACAACCTATTTATTGTTTATTATTAGCGTTTTTGCACATTTAAGTCTTTTCCTAAAAAATCAATATTAGGAGCTGAAAAATCAGTGTTATATTGGGCAGCTGAAAATCACGATATATCAAATCGCCAAATCGATTTTTTTTCACACCACTAAACTCTATCATGATAAAATATCAATTTCAACTGTCTCATAAAGGGACATTTGACTATTTTTTAATTCAGACCAACTCAAAGAGCTAGTTTGGTTTTGCACGTTTTGACCAGCAAACATCATGGCAGATATCGTGATAAATTGCCAAATCGATTTTATTTCACACCCCTATTTCCAGCTCATATGGGAACATATAAATGCTGGCAGGAGTCAGACCTGTAATGTACTACATGTTCTATCTAAATTCACATCAGTTTCCGCGTCTGTACATGTAAATGAACCACGTTACATTTTGCCGAATACAAAAAAGGCTTATTACCGGGCTGCCGGTGCAGAACCGTGTCAGCTCGGCGATTTTGATGAATTGCAAAACCGAACGGCGAATTTACAGCATTAAAACCCCAAATCAGCCAAGCGGCGCCAGTTAACGGGGCCGGCGCGAAATGAGATGCCAGATCGGCTCTGCTGGCTCGTCCGACCTGCGTCTGTCAGATAAGCCGTCGTTTTAACATAAGAGATGGAAACGGAGTGAACCGCCGGTATAAATGTGGCTTCGGAAAAATAAAAGTCACGCAAAACATATAAAAACTGACCGGGAAATATTCTTAAAATAGAAACCTTTTTAATAACTGGCAGCTACTCATTTATATGAATATATTTCATCCATCTCAGGTATATTTATCCATTTATTTGTTAAAATGGCACGACAGATATTCAGCAGCCTTGCAGCCCGTGACTCGGTTGTACCGGAAATCTGTTCTCATCTCCTAATCTGCCTCGTTGTCATCGACTGCTTAAAGAAATCTTATATTCACTTTATCTAAATGGACTGTCTGTTCACATCTGAACTCTGGCCAAAGAGCTCAGTGTCTGCGCTCTCCTGTTGTATCCTTCTGAAGAGAGTTTAATCGGTTTACAACTTCCACATCGCTGGCTGTTTTATAGACCTGCTATTATAACGGCGCTGCCTCGCGTATTTCCGTGGGAAGGCAGAGGGCGGATAGGTAATTAGCATCAACGCTGATGCCTAATTAATTGTTTTAAGTAACATGTAAAAGCATCAAACCGTTGAGATTTAGAAGTTGCAGTTCTTAAAATGTGCATATTATCAAGAGAAAGGATGTCAATGTGGACTCAATTAGCAGCATCTGTTAAAGCTTTCTCTCATTTTTTTTGACCAAATACTGTCAGAATATATTAAGGAGAAAAATCAAGATTTAAAAAAAGGCTTTGACACTTTTGAGAATTAACCTGAAGGGGAAACACACAGGCGATGCAAAAATCTGCTCTCACCGTGATGCGACTGCGACAGGTGGCCCTGCTGGTGGTGCGACTGGCCCAGGTGGGTGTGGCCCAGGTGCGTGTGCGCCAGGTGCGAGATGTGGGCGTGCGCCAGCGAGTCGGCCAGCCGCCCGGCGTTCCCGCTGCCCCCGCTCTGCGTTGACGAGGACGAGGAGGAGGTGGAGCCCAGGTGGGCGGGGCCTAGCTGGGAAGGGCGGCTCATCCAGTGCTCCATGCTGGACATGTCGTCGCCCGGCCCCCCCTCCTCCTCGGAGCCCGACGACGAGTCTGAGCACAGGGGGGACAGGCCTGGTGAGAGTCGGCAGCCGCCGTTATTTGTTAATAGGAAAGTTTCACACAACAGCTGAAATAACACAAGATCAACAGAAGCAACAGCTAATAGAGAAAACAAACAATAAAATTCAACAGTTTGGGAAAGCTGCTGATTTTTCTTTGCATGAAGAGTTTAAATCTCTAAATTTCTCTGTTTCCGTGTGATTTGAACAAGCTAAACCTTAATTAACGATCTTCAGAGGATTGGTACAGATAGTTTATTCGTTTACATGCTGAGATAACTGTCTCAAAACACGACAGTGCACCGATCTTCTGTTCCAACTCTCAACCAATAAAAAAGCAAATCAGCATATTTCCGAAAATGTTGATCCACGGCTTTGATGTGAGACGGTTCTGCGATTCACAAATTCAAAACAAACTTTGCACTCTGGTTGATGTTAATGACCAATTTGCTGTGAATTTTATCTCACAAACACAAAGTATAACAGAAAAACGCATGGATTGTAATTTTTTGGGGCCAATTCTTTTTTTTTTTCCCTCAAACTGTCTTATAAAAACATTAACTTATTTAACAAAGAAAGATAGCAGAGTCTGCAGGGTGCGTGCTTTATTACTTTTAGCTTAGCTTTGTTAGCTCCATGACATCAGGTTTAGAGCGATGCTTATGAGTGCTGGATTTAGTTTGTTCTGGTTGTTTCTCATCCATGGTTTATTTTTACTTTACAAGAACTGTCATATTTGGGTTTTTGGTTACTGAAGGTTAAAATCTGAGATGTGTGGACGTGCTTCTGGGTCATGATGCTTTATTACCACAATTTAAAAAAAAAAAAAAGTTGTATTTCTCAGTAATTTCATTTGAGACTGCATCTACTGACCTGGAAAAGATAAAATAGAATAAAATTGGCATCATCGACACTGAGATCGGCCAATCAACAATCAGAACCAATCTGCTGGTCAGCTGATCGGTCTCCATGTAAAATATAATAAACTGACGATTCATGAGCAAAACGTCTCCTTGATAAGCACCCAGAAGCGACAAAAAAACAAGGAATTGAGAGAAGAATTAGTTCTTGCATCTGGCTCGTTTGAATAAATACATGTTAAAACAAATTAAGCTAACTGCTAATGAACACTATTTCCCCTAAATCCGTCCAGTTGAATTGTCTGGTGTTAGAATATCTGACATAAATGTGACGGCACTGATCTTATTGAACATTCCCACTGAAACAATATTGTTCTCTTACATTAACAACCCAAATCACTTCCCTGTTGTCTCCTGTCTAATAAAGGAGCGCTGCGTTAGCTACAGCAGCTTCAGTTTCACACTGGATCTAAAGATTCAGTCAGTTTTCTGTTTCATCGCCCTGTTTGGGCCCTTTGGCTGGAATCACACAAAATGACCAGACTGGGTTCCTAATCAGTGTTTGTCTCTTAAAACACTGTTTCAGCAGGACGTAAGCAGAAATCCCTCCTCTGATCTCTGCTGTGATGGACACTGTGAACATAATCCCATAAATAAACAAGACTTCAGGCTTCAAAGAGAGTTATTCTTGTACGACGATGTTTCATGTTCACTTATCGCTCTCCAGCTCCGCACTTTTACAAATACGGCTGATCCCAGAAGATGATTTCCAGCCAAAGGCTTCAGCCTTCCCGCCACCATGAACAGAATGACGCAGCAACAGAGACTGGATGGATGGCTTCAGGCTAATGGCACATTTGTGGCTCCGAGCCGGTGAAAGGGACAAAACGGGACTTCGGCGGAGCACGAATGGCAGAGCAGAAGTCGCCGCAACCGCCGTTACTTTGCAGCACTTTTATGTCCGTAATGGTTTCAGCTTTTATTGCTGTGCTTTTGGAAGGATTTGTTGGAAATTCACAGAGGACCGCGAGGATTTATGTGTTCTTCTGCAGCGGCGCTGAGCAGGACCCGGAGAAGAAACGTCTGGACTGCAAATATCTGCAAATGCACCCGGAGAAGCTTCTTTCACTTCACTCATGATAAAATATACTTGATTTCTGGCATCCGGGCTCCAATCAGCCCCCATTTAGAAGGCTTATGTGGGGATATAGGGGGCGACGAACTCGACTCCCCCCCATATAATCAGAGGCCTACAAGTGGAAGCTGGCGAGGAAGCTGCAAAGAGTATGGTCGTTCTCTTTCGAAATCAATTTCATATTGTGTCTGATGTAAAATGATGTTGTTATTTTGAGAAGTAGAGACGTAAAGTACTCTGAAGTTTGGGAGTTGGGAAAGTGAGCCGGGCCGTCTCATCCAGCATCAATAATGGAGCTCGCTAACGTTCTTATGGGTGAAATAACTCAGCATAATGTGACATCTATGTCCACAAACTGTTGGCCACGTGGTGCAGGTAAGTATATAAATAGTGTAAAAATTAAACATGGTGGCAGTTTGTTGTGAGATTCACTTCGACGTCCCTCAGACTTAAACCGGGAGTCGTACTTTTCAGTTTCCTGCTCTGCAGTTTTTTTTTTTTTTTTTAGCAGAACACCACAGGAACTAATTTACTCTCGACTGGCTTTAGGCTGCACTTTCAAAAAAAAAAAAAAAAAAGACTTCTCCGAGCATGAGTTCATCGTGTGAGCGCAGAAGATCAGGCACACGAACCCTAACGTTTGGACTGAGATCACGCGACATTGTTGTCAGAGAGTGAGTTCAATACTCTTGTCACATGAGCTTTTATGGAGATGTCAGGAACACTTAGGAACTTTGCCAAAGGTTAAAAAGCCAATTACCGGGGAATAAAGTTATTATACTCCCTTCATTAAAATTCAATCAACACCAAAATTATGCCATCAGCTCTGATCACGGTCAATCTGGCGAGCGGTCACGTCTGAGCTAAAGGTCGGCCGGCTCGACTGTTCAGCCAGAACTGTGTAGCTGCAGAGCGAAGAAAAACTCTGAAACGGAGCTGGTAATGATAATTAAAAACATGTTTCCTGCTTTCAAAGGAGCGCTGTAATTCCAGCTGTCTCTGGGTTGATTTTAGAGCAGATCCATCAGTTTTGCGTGACTCTAAGATGCTCAGATATTTAAGCAAGCAGAGACGCAGTCTTACAGCGTAATCCTGACTGGGCACAGTGTGGGATCTTGGAGGTCAGAATCAAGGCTTATGACAACCTATTTCATTTGGCATTTCGTGTGTGTGCGTGTGTGTGTGTTCCTGTTAAAACCTCACAATCACTGTCAAAGGAAAAAGATGCATCTTTCTCTCATTTAATGGCTCCCATTATAGAAAATAAATGAACCTGAGCCGATAAATACAGACCTCAGCAGACGACCTAATCCAGCACCGCATTACAGTCTACATCGTACACCGATCAAGCGTAACAATGTGATGACCCGCGTAATAACGAGGGTGTCCAGGAGCACCGGGACGTTACCAGTAGATCCGCTCGCAGACGCCATCAGACTTGTGTCTGTGGGGTCCGAAGACCAAATGGGTCCAAAAGGACCTTGCAATACGATATGTATCATGATACTTGGGTCACGACACGATATTATCACGATATGGCGATATATTGCGATATTCTCCCCAGTTAATATCAATTAATATTTGCTTCAAAACAACCTATTTATTGTTTATTATTAGTGTTTTTGCACCTTTAAGTAACCATTACGACATACTGACAGCATTGTAACCACTGTAAATTTTTTCCTAAAAAAATCGATATTATATTGGGCGGCCGAAAATCGCGATATATTGCCAAATCGATTTTTTTTCACACCCCTAATGAACACCTCAGGTTCTTTGCTGTGTCCTAAAGAAAATCCCCTGAGGGGTCCACTGCCGACCTCCTGGGAGGAGGGCAGCTCTCGTTGGGGAAGGTGTTGCCACGTGCGACTGTGGTCTGCAAAAATCTTTACGTACGTAGGAAAGCCAGGATGCAGGTTTTTTGTAACGAGACAAGTGCCGTTTACCCGCGTCACCTGTCGGTGGTTGTAACGTTAAGCTTGATCGGTGTAGGTCAAAAAGGGATTACTGGTGAAGCGTAGGGCGTTCTGTGTGTGCGTCGTCACCTGGAGGCGTGTATGCGTCCATGGAGGTCTGGACCACCAGCGAGCGTCTCTTGGAGGGCATCGGCACCGCCACCTTCCTCTCCACGTGTCGCGCCAGCACCGCCTGGACCGCCTCCGTGTGGACGTCTGGGAAACAGGCACAAGGTGATTTACATGCAGCGGCGGAGGATGCGTCCCGTTTAAATGCAACCGTTGGTGTGTTGCATTTTTACACACGAGATAAAAAATTAAACATCACGATGAAATATTGAAACAACTCTGGACGGAAACACGTGTTGTGACACTGCGTAAGTTTGATGTGCATACTATCATCCAAATTAAAGATGTTGTTGTTTGTTTCAGAAGTTTAGGAGTTTAATATGTACTAAAACTTAAAGGAAAATGGGTGTAAAATTTAAGGACACTGGAGAAGGTGCTTCATCTCTCGGCGAAGGGCCTCCGTAAGACCAAAATTCTTTTAATGCTGAATCGTGCAAAAACACTCAGAGTCTCAGTTTAAAGCAGCAAATAAGCACAATGAGATTCTGCAAAGCTGTACACCCGGTGGAGGGCACATTTAATCATCTACACCATTAAAAACTGTGGCATCACATTTAAGTCAAACATCGAGAACACAATGAAATATGCTTGCAAGCAAATTATACTATTCTTGCAGAGAAGTTTGTTGCTTTTCATCGCAGAGCAAGACAAAAACAAGGCCTCATGCGCAAAAGAAATCCTGTTTTGAGTCCTCAGGATGTCACGAGGGCCTGATTTCCCACCAGAGTAAGGCTTTTCCACTCTCACATTAATTTTTGCTTTCTCAAATCAATCTGACTTTTGACAGTTTTGGGCGCGGACACCAATCACTGCATCATAAAGCTCATGATTTTGCACAACCACCACTTTCCCCTCTTAAAGAGCCACCTGTCTGGATACCAGGTGATGATATCTGTTCATCACAGTCTGTGTGGGTGAAGCAGCATTTAAAACGACCAATCACGAGCTGGTCGATGCTCTCGATGGTCTCCAACCCCAAACTGTCAATAGTCAGAATGAATGGAGCAATCACAAATCAACTTTAAAAGAAGATTTAGCCAAGATGGCACAAATGTCCTCTGGCAACAGCCAAGAAGAAGCTCTGGCCCTTCTTATAGGAGCCACCCAGGACCTCTCCCTCTCATCTTAGCTCTCCTCTCTC
>JAGFBZ010001215.1:0-30653 GCA_018398805.1 Hirundichthys speculiger
TAATACTAATATCCAGTATGAATGATTGTTTTTTTTTTTCTTATTAACCTAGGACAATAAGAGAGGTACATCTGTACTAAAATCTGAGGTCTTTGTGCAAAATATTTATAGCTCCATGCTGCATGAATCTGTCCCCATCAGTGCTTTCTGGTGCACGTCCAAGCTCATGAACTACGGCTGAATGTGCAGAGTAATTGAGCAAAGTGAAACTGACTACACTTGTAAGAACTCTGAGTAATTTCTATTGTCTGACTCAAAATCAGTCACACACCGACCAACACAAATGAGATTCTTCTGGACAGAATGAGCTTAGTTATGTTATAAATGGCTAGGAAGTGTGAAGTTTTGCATTTGAATGAAAAGTACTGGACCCAGCATAGATATGTAAAAACTGCTGTTGAATATTTACAGTATAAAGAATTTAGGGAGTTCCTCACCAGTTCTCTCCTGAGCCAAGTGAGAGCTTCATCGATGTTCTCAAACCTCTTCAGCACACCGGATGGCAGCTGATGCTGAATCTCATTTGACTTTGGTGTAGCCTCTTTGTGCATGATTGGTTTCCCATCAGGTTCCACTTGGATCGAGTATTTTCCAGTTCCTGACTCTCTGAAGCACTCTGAATCCAGTCTGGCTTTCCACTCCAGGTAAGAAGGCCTCCGGGTCTCCAGTCTTAATTTCGCTGCCAAAGCCTTCAGTGTCATCAGATGATCATCTGTAGGCAGACCTATACCTTCCCCACAGTTTGCTTCATCCAGTCCATTTGGTCTGTCCACTACAACCTGTGGAGTTGAGTCCGTGTCCATTTTCAACCTGCTAAGAAGCAAAAATGTGTCAAAAAAAAAAAATTCTGAACTTGAGTTGTGGCATTTATGGACACTCTTATGTTTGAACATGGTGTTTGTTATGGACAAACTGGGCTGAGCCCGGCTGGGCCCTATGGGTAAAAGCCCGGCCACCATGTGCTCCCAAACAAGCCCCTCCCCCAGGCCTGGCTCCAGGGTGGGGCCCCGGAAAACCTTACCCGGGCGACGGACATCGAGCTCTCGTTTTTATTTTCTTCATAGAGTCGTCTGAATCGCGCTCGGTCTGGCCCGTCCCCCAGGACCAGTTTGCCTTGGGTGACCCTACCAGGGGCAAATGCCCCCGACAACGTAGCTCCTGGGATCATTCGGGCACACAAACCCCTCCACCACGTTAAGGTAGCGATTCAGGGACGGGGTTATCAATATGTCTCAGAAAAAAATAAAATATCAGTCTACCTTATCTTTAATACTGGAAAATGATTTAAACCAAGCACTTGGCATCTAAAATATCAAATAATAAAGGCTCAGCACATATTTTTTTTTTTTTTTTTTTTTTGGGGGGGGGGGGGGGGGGGGGGGGGCACTTGCAGGATTTTCATTTAACAGAAACAAATTGTCTCCATAACAACCAAGCATAACAATCTAAAACAATTTTCCACCTCATGTTCTCAGAATTTATTGCTTCAATCCAACCTGAAGAAGCCACAGGGAAGAATAGCTGGTAGCAAAAACATGTAACATTAATATTGATGATTCTGAAATTATTTTAACGGGACACATGATCTTTTTGTCACTTTGACTTTGAATAACTCTGTTTCAATAGTGCTATATAAATAAAGTTTTATTGCTTGATTAACAGATGTCATGTCATGCAGAAATCCCTTACCCTACCTTTAATCAATTCTGTTTTGAAGGTAAAGGTGTTTAACACCTTTAGCATGTTCACATACTATAATTTTATAATTAAGGCTAAACCCCCAAAACAGCCTGAGGTTAGTAGAAAAGTCACTCCTTTTGCAGATTTCTGGTCTTAAACAAGAATCCTAGACAAGTTAGAACATTCAGCCGGTGATGACAGTGGAGGCAAAATCCATATTTTTAAGATTCAAAGCATCAATCTAATAGCTTTCATGTGTATTTCCACTCTTTTTGATATTTGCAGATCTTTGGGTTTCATAAATATCTGTGGTTTATTTTGCAAGTCTTTGTGGTCGGTGATGAGATATTTTCAATCAGATAATTCATCTGAAGGTATCCTCACATGATCATCACCAGTGCAGAGATATCTCACTTGCAAAGTGGCAGACTAACTGACGACAATGCGAAACATCCTTCAATACACAAATAATTTCCACCACAGAACACCGCGACCACATAAACATGACCCAGTCTCAGTTTTCAGTCTCACTGAAAACTGAGCATATGCCCACAGAAAACTACAGCAGAAAATCATGAACGAAATTATTTATTCTCCCTGTTGCAAACATGAAAGCAAAAGCATAACAATCTAAAACAATTTTCCACCTTATGTTCTCAGAATTTATTGCCTCAGTCCAACCTGAGGAAGCCACAGGAAAGTATAGCTGGTAGCAAACATGAAAGCATAAGCAGAGTTTCTGCTCCATGTCCTCTTACTAAATGGTTTGTGCTCAGTTATTCCATAATGGGCAAGGCAGACCAGCAGTGAAGTCACTGCCCTTGTGGCTGGTTTAATGATCAGCTTGGCTGTTCTGCAAGGTAAAATAGGCCTCTGACTGCGCAAAGTAGCTGACTTATGACTGCCTGCGTGTGGATCCGCTTCTTATTCTTTAAAAGAAATCAATCTTGAGACTGCGCTGTTGGACGACAGCAACAAAGGGAGTGTGTATTTTTGGAGAATCTTTAAGGACTGTGTGACTACACTGACAAGGTGATTTAGACTGTGAATGGGAAATGCAGAGCAAGAAGGTGTGCAAGCACAAATAATGAGTGATGATCATATTCATAAATGTATTAAAATCCTAACAACAAAAACCTCAGGCCAGTCACTTTCACAAGATCAGCAAGAACTCTTCCCCTTGTGTAAGCAAAACCATACACATGGAATATCAAATACAGCCTGCACATACAAAACAAACAAACAAACAAACAAACAAAAAAAAATCTCACATGCCAAGTTTTTAAACAGACTTCATGATTCCCTTGGTTTAAAACTCCATTTAGTTCACCAATGAAATATAGTTTGTGGCTTGGGATTTTGTGAGATGCCAAAACTTGGTCTGACTGAGCATCTAAGGAATTCTGGCTCCCCTATGTGGATCATATAGTGATGTCTACATAACAAACACGACCTACACTAGTGGTTGTTGTTAAGCTTTGAATTTGAGTGTATACAAAATAGAATGAGTAATATCCATATTATGATCAAGCTCTTGACAAAATTCAGCATAACCTCATACAACACATTTTAAATAGTGCCGCCTCCATATACATGAGATGCCAACAGGTGTTCTTCTCAGCTGTATTTAAACAAATGAACTACACCTAAACAAATTGAATAACTTCACATTATAAACTGAGCAACATCACACCAATAGAAAAGTCTATTCTCGCAGTCTTGTGTTTAAGCAGTCACTGCAGCTTCTTCTTGCTTTTCTATCAGTAGACTGCGGTGGGACACTTTGACAGGAACATGTTAATAACGTATGACTCGCTTACCTTGCAAGGGTCTCCCAGCAGCAGCAGCCCAACTTGCCATCGTTAAAGCCAGTAGCCTCATCAGCGAGCACCGTAACACAGCGGTCCACTAGGTTTTGAGCGGAGAGCTCCCGGAGGAGGGGCGGAAAGCTTACGTCACGTTCTCGTTGCTTGGAGACGCCTCAGGAATCCCTATCAGGCTTCCCGATGCTTGGATGTTGTTGCATACGAGTGTCTTAGATAGGCAAATTATCACTAATTTAAAAACATTTATTCATTTTTCATACAACAAAATACACAAAGAACAAACTATTTGAAAAAAAAAATACAAAATCGATTAATTGCGTAACGTAATATAAATTATAAGAACTCAAATTACAACAAAAAACGGGAGGATCATTTTAAATGCTGTCATTGAGATTAGTGCTAGAGAAAAAGGACTGTACTAGGCATTCTGGCGCCCTAACATTTACCATTTCAGAACCTGAAATTAGCCGCTTTTAATGTAGTTGTTACTGTGGGGGTGATACGGAAACTGTTTTACAAAATAATCATTGTAGTCCTACGAACACTCTTCAGATGAATTGTCATCAGCATGATCTATTAAACTAATTGTAAAAAACCTTATATTATCTTTCACCAAATAACAACAGAGAAGTACACAAATATGGCAAAAAATTATATATACATATATATATAAATGGACAGTGACATATTATATGGACATATAATATGTAAATATGTGATGATCTGTCATGAGACTACTTTCAAGCTATATTTATTGGAGATTTTTTTTTATGTTTTACAAAGTGAGCTCTTCTATTTCATCATCAAATGAGGTGATGGCACGGATCGTAGGTTTGCTGTCTGCAACGTGCAGTGTGTTGACGGAGGATGCTGGTGGAGTTGAAGATCCTGAGTTGAAGTTAAGCAGTTGTTTCCTTCTTGAATGCACTCCGTTGGAGGGCGGAGGGCTGTTGAGCACCTCCAGCCCGTTGGATGTACTCAGAGCATCACTAGTAGACAAGGCCTGGGCACCAAATAGCTGCTGCATGAGGCTCAACTTCCTGTCCTTCCCTTCTCGTTTTTCTGTGTTCTTGTTCTTCTCTGTCTCCACTCCTTTGATACTAAAAACCCCGATGGCTTCTAATGCAGAGTTCCTGTCCTCTTCTGTCGGAGGTGGAGGGAAGCCAAAGGAAGCTCGGGATGCTGACTGTCCAAAAGAAGGTGTATAGCCTCCAAATGCCAAATCATCACTGGAGGTTTGGGACCTGAGACCTCTCCTCCCTTTTCCTCCTATAACAGCTCCACTCTCTAATCCTGGTCTCCGCCTTCCATTTTCTCTACTTCCAGCATGTAAACTACCCACCTCCTCTGTTTCAGTGAGGTTGAAAATTGAAGAATTACTGTCCCTCTTCTCAGGTGGATGTGGAGAAGAATAACCACTTGTACCCTTATTGGATTCAGAAGAACCTGAGTCCTGGGCTCCCTGGTTTTGACGGTCTATTTCACGCATCTTAGCCAGCAGGAGCTCTTTCTTACGCCGTGCTTCCTCAGCTGCTTGTTGATTGGACAGAGATTCTTGGTTCCACTTTGCCACCTCCTCCTGAACATGGACACTTTTACAGCAATTCTCTTCTTCCTTCTGGCTGACCATGAAACTTGTGCTCTGTCTGTCTTTCTCTTCATTCTTTTCTTTCTCCAGGCCTGAAGAAAGCATGTCAGAGGTAAGAGTTAAGATAAAGTTGCTTTTTATATGGTTTATATGTATTTTCTAAAAGCAGCAGGAATGTATATAACAGGGCTTGTGCTAAATTTCACTGAATCTTGAAGATTTAGCTGGGATAATGCAGGAAATTCCCAAATGGATTTACAGTTAACTAATTTAGCAAAGTTCAACCAATACAGGCAATGGTGGAGTGGGCAAGAGGATTAGACAGAAATGCTAAAAGATGGACCGACTTGCATCCTGGAGAGTTTACTTTGCATATTCTTTCTCCTTCTAGCTGCTGTTGCTGCATATTTCTGGTACATAGATAGGATGATGGACACGAGCTTGTCACTGGAGCATTCGGGGCTTTGGCCCCATAATCAGCAAGCTACATTTAGACTGAACAGTACAGTGACAATAAATGACATACGTCCACCATATGTAATTTAGAGATGCCCACATGTTTGGGAAAACCAGTAAGATGCTATTTAAAATGAGAATAGGACAACATAAGACCCACAGTTGAGGTCACAATGTCCATAAATTCCCCCTAATGTAAAACAGACATTAAAAGAATTCCCCATAATTTCAAAAATAGAATTTCAAGCCTTGTATACACCACTTTACTTGTCATTGGCCTCTTTTTACCGTTACTTATTCTCTTTTCCTTGTCCTCAAGTAATCTTGGCTCCTGGTTTGGTTGGTATTTCTGTTCTTTTTCCTTTACCAACTCTTTCTCTCCATCTCTTCCTTTGTCTCTCTTCTTCTCCTCTTCACAGCATTGAGGCATGTCCCTTGCATTTGCCTGCTTCTCTCCACTCTGTCGAACTCCTGTGGACAGAAAGTGATTAAGAGGAAGAAAGACTATAGCATGCTTATGAAACAGTGAAGCCAAACTGCTGTATGTTCCCTTTACCTTATCTCTCTCTGGATGTATATAGTTACACACTTATCATTCCGTATTTTTATTTTATGGTACAAGTATATGTATATGTGTGTAAGGGTGTGCTTAAGTATATATGCACAGGTGTGAGGATGGTGCGTATGAATATGCACATGGCTTTGCTTATTTGTTGCACCCATTTTATTTGTACCTTTTCAAAAGTAAAAAGAAGTGGACTATAAGTTGATATAACAGGAAGATAGGCTGAGAGACAATTCATGTATGATTTCAGCACCTCTGGAAGTATATCCCTTCTCTCTTTCTGTTCTCTCATGTTTGGAGATTGTAATATTTGAGTGCACTTCGAAATAAAAACAAAATTTAAAAAAAAAGAGGAAGAAAGACAAGAAGCATATGACAGCAAGGGTGAGCAGTAAAAGATGAGGGGCAGACACAGAAGAAAATAAAAAGCTGCGCAACCTTAAGGGAGAGGTACTCGTCAGGTGCCTGTTCACTGCACTCATATGCGTCGCTGATAGCAGGGGGAGGCGTCGGAAAATCCAGACTCAACATCCTGTCTTCAGTCTGTACTACTGCCTTCTCATTGTTGGGGGCTGAGTGAGGAGCATATATTAAACACTTTGTGAAAATAAAACAAACAAACAAAAAAAAAACATCCCCCTTTGTCATCCTCTGTTCACACGTAACATCTTACCTTTCCTCTTTGTGCCACTGTCAGCATCTTTTCTCACTGAGGTTTTTATCATGCGGTTGGCATAAATGTTCTTAGCATCTAGTTCTCTCTCTTTTTCCTGAATAAAGATTACAAAATATGTTGAAATTTCATCAATGAGAACTGATCTTTATGCTCATTGATGATGGTTTTTCTAGGTGTTAAATGAAGTCTATTTGGATGCTGCACCTTGAGTTTATTGGTCAGTCGTTCCAGCTCTTCCTGCAGAGTCCTGATCTCCTCCTGAGCACTGATGGTCTTTTTCTTCTCTGCAACCAGCTGCCTCTGATAACTGCTGCTACTGAGCTCCAAACTTCGTTCCATTTCCTTCAAAGACACATACAAATTCAAAGGAGCCTACTGGAAGAATGGAAAGCAAAATTCACAGTGCCTGAAAAAAAAAAAAGAAATTATTTAACCTAATTACTGTTTCCTTTCTTTGGGTTTGTGCATGGCACTGTGATACTTGTCTGAACTTTTACATCCTCACACTCAAGTCAGAACAATGAGGTCCACAAACCAGTTGGTCTTGGTTATTCCTCATTCCAGACTCAAAAACAAACAAACAAATAAACAAAAACAGAAGTCAAAGAATCCTCTAAGTGGCACTTCCATAATCTGTGGAACAACCTACCCTTCTACTTATACAGATCTTTTTCATTTACTTAATTTTTATGATGTTTTTATTGCTTATTTTTGTGACTGATGAGTAAATATATTGGTACGGCTTGTACAGCACTTTGGTCAGCCGAGATCATTTTAAATATACTATAGCAACTTGCTTTTGTACATGATATAAAATGACAAAGATTGCAAAAAGATTACAGAAATGTAAGTATGTATAATAACCTGCAAATAACTGTATACATTTCTAAATCACACACCCAAATTTCTTAGCAATATCTAACTATTTATTTTTTCAACAGTAAATCTATTCTAATTGTATATTTCAAAAGAGTGACATGAATGTCTTCATTTAGGCAATCAAAACAACTTTAATAAGACAGAATAGTTGGGAAAATGGCATAATTCTCTTTAACTTTGAAACCATGCATAACCACCACTAGTCTAGAGTAATCAAATAATTTATGCCTGTGTTAACAGTACATTTATCTCAGATGCTAATCTATTTTCATGAAGTTGACCACATTTTATTGAGTTAAAGTGCACTATCTCCTAAAAATGATTAAAAAAAAAAAACTAACAAAAAAACAATAAATAAATGTACCCTAATCCTCCGCTCCGCCTCTTGGGCCCGTGTTTTCTCTTCTTCTAGCCGACGGGTTAGCTCGTCTCTGGCTCCTAATTCTCTCTGGTCGACCAGCTTCTTCAGTCGTGTAATGGTCCTTTGGCTTCTGTGCAGCTGCTCCTGACTGTCCTTCAACTGCCGCTCCGCAGCTCGTTCTCGCTCCTGCGTACGTCGGAGTCTCTCACGCAGGACGTGGATCTCGTTGGAATGGCGAGACAGTAGTTGGGAAATCTCACTTTCTGTGTCATCATAACGTTGCAGAGCTTTCTCTTGCCGCAACTGAAGCTGCAATATGAGGAAACTATTTTTAAGTCCCGTGAGCGTTGAGGGTGAAAATAAAGCAAAGGAGTTTCAAGATAAAATATGATTATTTTTTCCTCCAACGATTAGTGCTGATTCTGCATGTATCTCTTTTTTTTTATTTTTTTATTATTACTTTAAAGCAGCAGCAGCAATGTTCACTGAAATTTCAAATTATCCAAACCAGACATAACTGGAAAGTTCGACCCACCTGTCTGAGAATTCGATTCTCCTTCTGTAGTTCATCGGTGCGCTGTTGCAGTTCAGCCAAAGAGTTGCACAACTCATTGATCTTCAGGAGGCGGGCTGACAGCATCCGCTTGGTGACCAGATCCAGGTCTTTAGATGGTGTTGACTCTTTGCTTTGTGAACCCACTCCCCTGCGATGCTGCTGGGTCAGGGGAAAGCCACCTGGTCGCTGTGGCCGAGACACACTCCAGAGCCCTACGCCAGCTGGAGGGTAGAGAAACATAGTACAGAAGAAAAATTTAAATTGGAGTTTAAACACTTACTTTAAGAGGGCATTAAGGATAAAACACACAGGCATTATCATTAAATGCATCCCAGTTTAATAGATGATATAAATAAAAAAAAAAAAAAAGATGACTGACCAAAATTCAAATATATCTATTTAAATAAAATACCATGTTACTAAAAAGGAGCAATTTGGTGCCTGTAACAATTCATCTTCCACAAAAACTGTTTTTAAACATCTCTTTTTCATGAAGACGAACGTGTTCATTGGGCGTACAGTGCCATCATCTGGACATTTAAGTAAATTTAAACAGCAAAGTTAAAAATTCGTTCATTTCTGTTAAAGAGAGCCGGTGAAGGACACATTCACTCCTGAACTAACATCTGCTGCAATATCAAACTGATTGATCATGATGTTAAAATGTGGACAGCATGATGAAAAGGACTGTTAAAATACAAACTGTCATGGAACCAATACATTATGTGGTCAATTCATGGATGAGACACTTGTGATTTTTGTGATAGTCACCTTGTTTAAGAACAGAATGTTACGCAATAAGTAAGAAACACTGAACAGTTGGACATGTGCATTCAGAGGTTTAGAGAAGGTAAAACTGAGTTTACCTGTAATGGCCGTATTACATTTTCTATCTATCTAGCTATCTATCTGCATATTAGGGCTGGGCAACAATTAAAATTTTTAATCTTGAAATCACATGATTTCACTGATTAATCTCGATTAATCACATTGTATATGCAAAATCAAATAATGAATTCAAAAGTAGTGTAAAGGTCACTTTTATTTTAAATGTTCTGCTGCCATATGAACTAAAGTGCTATAACATTTGTTGTTCAAACACTTTTAACATCAGTAACACACATTTAGTGTAAATCTCATCTTAAAAATTGAAAAATAAAGTAAAGCTGATTGCCACTGCCAGGACAATAATGTTATACTGTTTTTTATGAAAATTTAAAAAAGTCTACCAACAAAATCCTGAGCCACAATCAGAACATTAAAACAGGCAATTTCTGAGTTAACAGCAGAAACTTTTAACAGGGATTTCAACTTGGCAGTGGTTTCTGTCGAATCTGCCATCTGGGAGAACTTTAAAAATGAAAATGTCCATGTGAAAGTTCTGTAACTTTAATGTCTGATTTAGCTTTTCCACATGTTTTTCCGCTAATTCTCTTCCAATTCCGCAGCAGCCAGTAACAGACGAACAAAACGAAAACATGCGAGCAACATGCATTAATGCGCAATGAAATAAATGTTGGCGTTAATAAACTAATGATTTATTGGGATAATAACACGTTATCTTTCCCAGCCCTTATATATATATATATATATATATATATATATATATATATATATATATATATATATATATATATATATATATTATATATAGATATATATAGATATATATATATCTATATATATCTATATATATATATATATATATCATATATATATATATATATAAATAAACCATTGATATATGTATATGCAGACAGTTGTTATAAAAAAATAAAAGAAGATAAATCAAACAGGATTCGCACATTTATCTGATAATACTTGACCACATCTTCACTTCACATACCTGTTTTGTGGAAAGAGCTTCTAGTAATCCGTTTTGCCCGCATCTGCCTTCTTGGGCTGGGGGATGGAGTACGAGACTGGGAGAACGATGAAAGCGAGCGCTCTGAAGGGCTGTCGTTCTCATAGTCCTCAGAATAAAATGAACCATTACTTCTCTTTTCCTCTCCGTCTGATAACTGGTCCCGATCTGGATCTGAATGCCACGTTCTTGTTTTTGATCTGCTGTCGGCACAGCTCTCTTTCTCATCCGCACTGTGAATCTTTTCCCGAACGTTCCTTTTATGCTTCTGGAAGGATGATGCTCCAGAATCTTTCCTTGTGCTCTGATGGGACTGGCGACTCAGATCCCGGTTATCTTTATCCAGATCAGCTGTATTTTCAGATTCCATGTTGTCATTTAAAGATGGGCTGAATTTGGGTATAAACAGAGAAGACTTTAAATTACTTTCACATTTTCACTGAATATAGCAGTAAGACATTCTCACTTGTTAAAGCGCCTCTTTGTAGCACTACCACTTCTGACTACATGGGGGCAGCATATCATAGGAAAGTTCATGTGACTGGCACGTCTAGTGGGACAAACTGGCACCTTTTAAGTACAGTATTGTCAGAGGCTCTTCTGTCAATACAGCACATTTACATGCTCCCATGTGATCAGAAGTAGTATTGCTACATAGGGTGGCTTTAAGGAGGCTTTAATGCACATGATCCTGCAGACTTATATTAAAAGCCCCTTGGTAAACAGACCTCAACATTTTATATTGTGCAAGCAAAGAGAAAATTCTCTGGACCTACATAAAATGTAACGTGCAGTGAGGCTAACTGGCTTCTCAGAGGTTTTCAATATTATGTGTCTTGGTTACTGAGCCACGATACATATGAGGTGGAACTTTCCATGAGACAGAGTTCAGTATGATATCACTACCCAACCTCACTGCTTCTGTGGTGAGGAATACCACACTGCCCCCATGTGCCCTAGTCACTTCTTAAAGAGCCAAATTATAACTTCTGAATTACAGAACTATGAACATATCCACATAAAGAAGAGAACTGAGAAATAAGTCAAAGTATTCCAGGTATGTGTTGTATATTTAATAACTACTTCCATATACTTTCTGTGGATCCCAGTGTGTATTATCTGTTGCCTTTCTTGGCCATGTGATTCTTGCAAGAGATTTCAACCCTAAAGAATCATTTTTTTCCTTAATAAATCAATAATTGTTCATGAAACAATTATTTATTGAGGTCATCCAGATATGTGACCCTTTTATCAGCCCTGCTAATTACAGGACCACTTGCTGGGCATGTATCTATGGCAACTCCAGTACACGGAACAACAGTACCATAAATGAAGAACAGCATCTTTGTACATCAAGCACTTAAAGCTCCATATGTCAGGGTTTGGTGGTTTGGTTTGTCTTTTGGGGATTTTTCTGGGTTCCCCTTGTTTCTTTTCTCCAGTTTTGCCTTGAATGTCTGTTTGTTTGTGCACTGAGTCATGTTTTACTGTCCTGGTCCCATCTGCCCTGATCATTTTCACCTGTCTCCTCAGCCCTTGTCTGTATATTCTCTTTTCCCTGCCTCCTTGCTGGTCTGTCTCTTCACTTAAGTCCTGTCAATACTCTGTTTGTTGGAAACTTTGCTTTGGTGAGGTTTTTGCACTTTGGCAAGTCAAGGACATTTGTTGACTCTCTTGCATTTGGGTTTGATAGCACTTTCAATGACTTTTCTTTCAAACACAACTTTCTGATTAAAAATAAATATTTTGACTAAAATAGATTAAAAAAAAATAGCACTAATTATGACATAAATAATGATTACATTTTTTCCCCATCTATGAAAATCATTCCAAAGTAAGATATTATACTTACCACATGAATCATATCACCTCTGTTTTCATCACGTTTTCTGCCTCATCTTATTGAGCTCGATTTACAATTGTTCGTCTCCACATTACCTTTTTTAAAAATGTTTTAATCCGTGCAGTCAATCTCAAGCGCTGAGGCTAAAAAAAAAAAAAAAAAAAAAACGAAACATTATTTGTCATGACAACGGTAATGAAGTGTGTTGTGTGGCGCAGTGATTGGATTAAAACAGGCCTTTGGCCGTTGACAGGTGAAGTGCTGTTGTCAAACTGTTTTCCAAGAACCAGTAACAAAACGTAGCGCCTGAAGCTACTTCCAAATACGAGAGCATACGCTGCTTGTATATGTATGATTAACGTAATGAAATATATGTACAAAAAACTAATAAAAGAGAAAAGAAACTAACAACGGCACAAGAAACACCTCGACGATAAAAACATTAGCAGATGTCTTTCAGCAGCCGATGGTGAGAAACAGCTACTGGTGCTAACATGGCAACATAACGATAATCAACAGGTGGGGTGTAGTACATCACCAGCGTTGGGGGTCTTTTGGTACCAACCTGTCAATTTCCGCGCTTATTTAAAACATTGACTGATGTTTGGTTCCCACAAAACTTCCACACATTCAGCATATTCTTGTCGGCTCAGACGGCTAGTGTTAGCTTAAAATACGAGCAAGCTAGCGCGAGCTTCAGCTGACTTAGCTTCCATAAAACATTTATGAATGCTTCGTCGTTCACTCTCATAGGAAGAAAAAAGTAACGACTGACGTCTAAATGAACTAAGATGAACGTCTATAAGGCGGAAAAGCAGGTAACTCGTTTCTTTCAATCCACACCGTCCTTTTTCTCCAATACGCTTCTGACGCCGTACCATGGCAACCGCAGCCTCCTGCAGTACCCCTAAATCTCCAGAGTGGCGCTGTTGTACCTCGTTTCTGTTTCTTGGGGCTGAGCATTGCATTTATTGTTCCAAAGGTTCTTAGAAGGAAGAGAAAGAAAAAGCACACAGTGTAATTTCTTTCTAACTGTACAACAGTTAGAAAGAAACACACAATGTATTTGTAAACCAAAACTGTATATTTTCTTTAAATATGTTTACTTTGAAAGTGATTCCGGAAAACAACAAAAATGAAAGTTTCTCAATGTTTTCCAAGTTTACAATATTACAAAAGAATACAAGAAAGTGGAAAAATCTCTTCACTAATTACATTAATTGACGTAGTAACTTTAGTAACATGAAAGTGTTCTCAAAATTTGGTTGATTTAATCATCTGTGGAATATAATATCAGCAAGCCAGAGAATGGGGAGAAATAACATAATATATGATGGAAGAGTCCTGTGATGGATTGGTGTACCCCTGCCTTTAGCCTAAAGAGAGCTGGGATAGCCTCCACCAGATCCCCGTGACCCTACATAGGACTAAATGTGTATGGATAATGGATGAATGGATGATGGAAGAGAATGGACAAAGAAAAATCAATATTCAATGGCACTATATGAAAAACAGGAACTGTGATTTTTCTTCTTTTTTTTTTTTGCTCTGTTGTGGAGCATCAAGAGCTCATTGTGCAAAGAAGGATACTTAAATTTCTTAAAAGAGTCATGATGGTTACAGCTGCAGGCAGGAAGGATCTGCAGTGGATCTAAAGAAGCCTCTGACTGGAGACACTGATTTTGAATCACTGTGTTTTAAAGATGTTCAGGGTTGTCAAATATGTTTTTCATTATATAAAATAACAAAAAGTTACTACAACCTTGAATTTCCCTTCAAGGATAAATAAAATACTGTTGAACTGAATTGAAGTGATATATTAAATTAATTTTTAAAGTGTGAATATCCACCTGCTAAAGAGAAAGGGGACCATTTGGCTTCTTTTTAGTTTAAAAGTGAAGACAAAGACATAAAAACCTTGAAAATCTATGAAGGCCACCACTAAAGCTAAATAAATGGTAGCTTATTCAGCAACATAACCTGCTGTCACCGAATACAATACGTAAAAAAAAAAAAAACACTTCAAACGGCTAAACTTTTCATGCAGCCAAGCAAACTCTGAAATATTGTCTGCAAACGGCTTTAATCAAAGAAAGCTAGAAAGCTACACACAACTTTCTTTTACCTGGAAAAACTGTCAAGCCAACGTACATAAGCATAAACAAACCAGGCGCAGCAGGAAGTAGAAGGCTTTTCAAAATAAGTGGACAATACTTGACGTAAAACTAAATCTGGGAATCTGGGATCAATATAAGAACACACACACACACACACACACACACACACACACACACTATTATACTAAGTGCTAAGTAGCTAAAATGATGACAGCAACAGCTGGTTCATATAGCCAAAGGCTGAGCCAATCAAATAACATCCAGCCGTTTGATTGTCCAGCTTTCTTGCTTTGTATAATTTTTCCTCGTGTGGCACCAAAAACAAACAAAACAAAAAAAACAAAACAAAAAAAAACTCACAGCCCTGTACAGTTTTCACGGATGTCAAATATAATTATAAAGACTAAAACCCTTTTTTCTTGTAAATATGTTTTTGGGGGATTTGCTCTGTTTTGGTTCCAGTACCGAGTGTTTTGTCGAGGAGCTGTAATTTTTATTACATCCCGGAGTGGCTTTTACCTGGAATTAGTGATATTTACGCTTGTCATTTTATTCTTTTATTCTGAAAGATGTCCCGGAAATCCAGTTTTTCATTTTGAGGTGTGTTGTGTTCAAAGCGCCGTTGATCGTCATAAACCGCAAGCGCACGTTGTTTTGTTTAAATACTGGAGCCGCGTTTTTCTCCCCCCCCCTCACATCTAAACCCCATCGTCTGTTTTCAGTATCCTGCCGTTCGCAGGAAAATTAACAAATAAACGCGGCTCGTTTTCTACCAAACTGTCATTCGACAGCTTGGCATTAATTTGGGATTAAAATGGTCATCAAGGTTTACATCGCCTCCTCAAGTGGCTCTGTCGCGGTGAGTGTTTGCAAACGTCTCATAAAACTTGCTGGCAGTTGCAACGTATGCAGGCATTTATCATCCTTACAGATCTTTAAATGTAATTATGTAATCGGACTTGGTGCGCCTGTCGGTGATCTCAATCTTAAGCGTCATTTCAGACAGGTGAGATAGAGACGCATGATTTAATGTATCTGCTCTGCTCTTAACCGTGTATGTGTCATAGCAGCCTGTTAACTTAGATGCATTTCTATAAAAAAAAAAAAAAAAAAAAAAAAAAGATTGCAGCAAGTCCTGACGGTCCACTTGCACCCCATCAGGTTTTATTGGGATGAGCAAAATAATACCATCTTCTCACTGCTTTTATTTCAGCCTCAGAGTAACCATATTTGTTTCCCTTAAGCATGAGTGACTCTCATCCTGGCATCTACAGCCAAACCTCTGAACCTGTTCATGAAGGGAAGGACTCCTAACTGCTGGCTGTCCTCTAAACTCTTAACTTTTATTCATATCAGTGCACTTAATCTGACAAGACATATACTATGGATGCTGCAGTGTTTGTGCTTGTCGGTTCTTGAATGTGAGCATTTTCACATAACATTTAAATGTTCTTATATCAAAGTTGCCTCAGCTCTTGTCCAGCTGTAGCCTCTTGGTGAAAAAACTGGAAAAACTTTGAGAAAGCTCAGTTGATAAGAGCAGAATCTCATCAAACAACACTCTTGCACGAATGCTTATAGAATTAGGTAATGGTAACAAACGAGGAATATATTTATTCTATCATGCCCAGTTTCTAGAAAAGGGCCTCTCCAATCTGCAAGTGTTTATAAAGGAGTTATTTTTAACCCTATGACACATACATCCAAATCACACAGACTCTCCTTTTTCTCTCTTGGATGCGCGGACACAAAGAACAGTCATGCACGCTTGAACAAGTCCACCATTCGGGCCAGTTATGTGAGTGTGGCGCCCATGTGAATGTAATTCACTCTGAGTCCTTCTGAATTGAGTTACAGGCAACTGAATCAAAAAGGGAAAGGTGAGACTGGATCCTTCAGTGGATTTAATGTGGGGTGTATGCACGAAAACGTGCAGAAATGCGTTTCCACAAACAGGACAAGCACGGAAGGGAAAAATAGTAATAAGACTACATTGTGGCCCCATAAAAACATAAGCAGTTTAAAAATCAGCAGATTAGTGGAGCGGAAGTAATCACAAAGAATGGATGAGATGTAAATTAGGTTAACCCCCGCTCTTCATTAAATAGATGTGTCATGTTGGTCTTATCTACATTTACATTTTCTAATTCCTGTTTTGAATGAGGGCTTTATAGTCTGACACAGTGATAGGTTTTTGTGTAATCTGTCCTCATAAATTGTGAAATAATAGTTTTAAGGCAGCACGGTCATCCATTTTCTTGACAAAGTGTTTTCCGAGTTGAATGTTGTTTATAGGGTTAACCTGTTTCTTAACAATAAGACAATGTATCATATACTGACTCTATTTTGTTATTCACAGTATGCATAATTTGTCCCTTTTTTCTGTTTTAAGTCGTCTATATTTCTTTTTCTCTGTCTGTGGCTAAAGGATTAGCTCTCTCTTAATATTGATCTAATCCCTACATATGAGAAACCCCCCAAACACGACCAACAAGCACTCAAATGTGAGTGTTTTGATGTCCTAAATACCACAAGCACCAGACAAAACCCCCCAAATCTTAACTCCTCCATCCTCCTGACACACTGACTTTCACTCGCTCTCACCAGGGGCACATTCATTCATTATTTAGAGCCGTGCTGTCTGCCTTTCACCTCAGAGGACAACCATATCATTTATACTTTGCTGTTCTCTGTGACACGTGCTGTATTCTACTGACGGTGGTCAAAGTTTTCAACTTTGATCGACACTAAATGACTTGTCTCTTGTTAAAACACTCACTGTCATCATTTACCTTCTTCAATGACTCAGATAAAGTAGTTTTTTTTTAAAATTATATTATAAAGAGGAGCATTGAAGATGATTGTGTGTCCACAACAAACTGTCCAGGACGATACTTCACTGTCTTTCATCTTAAGTTTCATTGTGGCTCATGGTATCCCTAAAATAATGTGAACTTATGCCTTATTTGGACATACTTTTAAACTGTTTTTCATCTTTTCCCTCAGAGACAGAATTCTTTGAAATGCATTTTTTTTTTTAACAACTGCAATATTGCTGATTATATTTAGTCATGACAAAGCCCTTACATTTGAATTTATTCTCACTGTCTGGGCCCTGAATTGTTATAACTTAAAGCAGCACAATAGTCTTTGATTCATGTTACAATACAGTGATCCCTTGCCAATTCGTGGTTTAAGTTCCGCGGTTTTAGTTATTCGCGGATTTTTCAGAAAGAAATATATAATATGATTTTAAAAAAATTTTAAAAATCGCGGAAACATCACAGGATGTTCTGCACTTTCTCTCACAGTGAAGAAACACTGTGAGCCAGCCTGGCCCCTTTAAGAAGGTGGCCTTATGGGTAATGATGTGGCCTTATCGGTAATGTAGTGTGTGTGTCATGGGATGGCAGAAGAAAAATGGGGTAAAAAGTGGAGTGAGCATAAACAGCAGCCCAGCGTGTATAGATTTACATTCTCTGTTAACCAACAGGAGCCCAACAATACAACCTGTGTGATGTTACAAGTTCCTGCAGTGCCAGAATAAAGTGCTTGTTCCATGCAGAGAAAACCAGACTTTTTTTTTCTGTTGTTGTTAGCGTGTTAGCCGCTAATTACGAGCCAAAAATAGCACAATAGCAGCAGTTTCTTTTCTACGGTTCAGAGACCAGAGGCTGTGAAGGTAACAGAAAGACCACAGTTGAGCCTTTGTCTTGTTTCACTGCAGTGCTTCGCTACTTTTGGGGGTTTTTAAACATATTTTAAACACATTATTGAGGCTCAGGGGGGCTCCAGTTCGTGGATTTTGATTTATGCAGGGGGGTGGCGGTCCTCATTAACCGCAAAAAATAAGGGATCACTGTAGTTTCAATTTCATTTGAAGGACTATTAGATATACAAGGAGGACTGTTGAGGCCATCCTGAACAATCTGGACCATCCTCTTTATAAAACATTTGAGGATCAAAGGAGCAGTAGTTCCCATCGCCTCTTTAGTCTCTCCGCTGCAGGACAGAGAGACTGAAAAGGTCTTTTGTTCCTGCAGCAATTAGACTTTTTATTTCTTCTTTTTATTTATTTTTTTTCAATCTGTTTGAATTATTATTAGTTGTGTTATTGATAAGCTGATGAGATTTTGAATTTCCCCCTTGGGAGATCAATAAAGTACATCTAATCTAATCTATTTGCTTAGTTTTAGGAATTACCATCCAGCCCTTGGCGTCTCCTATCCCTATTGTCAACAAAAACCTGTCAAACCTCATCTTTTGCAATGAATGCATATCGCTTTAAAGCACTTTGTTATCAACAATGAAACTAGTTCACTGCAGAGGTCACTTGGCTACATTCACACTGAGATCTTAACGCTCAGTTCAGATCTTTTTGCCAAGATCCAAATTGCTGTGTAGTTGTTCACATTAGTATTTTACATGTGACCTATATCAGACTCCCATTGTGAACTGGCTACTGCTTTGACGTGACGCGCATGCACAGAAAGACGAAGTGACATCAAACGGAGTGCGTCAGGTTTACAAAAGTAACGCAGCAGCAGTGAGGCTGTATGATTTATTTTTGATGTTTTTGCGCAGCGGAAGCAGATAAATTCATAACCGAATTATAATGAGAAGAGGACTGAAGAAAAGGAGTGCAAGAAAAGCTCCCCACAATGCAGAGTTGTGACGTCAGTCGCATAACAGTGACGTCAAAGACGGATGAAATGCGACTGACGGTTCACACTGAAGTCGCCTCAGAAAACATCAAATCTGTTTGATTTCGGACCACATGTGAGAGTGACCTGGGTCTGTTCTGAAAAAAATCAGATTTCAGACAGCCATAGAAATTTAGACATGGGCAAAAAAAAAAACAACAAACAAAAAATCTGATATCTGTCACTTTTGTCAACTCAAAAAAAAAAGAATAAAAACATGAGAGCGGGACCTTGCAAGAAACCAAATACTCTGGTGTCTTAAAAGCCAATTTGCCTCCATGGCTGTAGGGGACTTGCTGTTCTAAACAGTTGAAAAATATCTTTTTTTCTTTCTTTCTTTTTTTAATAGAAAAAATGCTGTCTGTTAGCATACCTTGTGCATTTACAGTTCTTATGCTTCATGACTCATGTTCAGCTGAGATCCCGATCACTGACAGATGTCGTGACATTTTCCTTTTGAATTGATTTGCTATATTTTAAAATCTATTGTATCGTCAGTGATGGTAATCGGTCCTAACCCAGGAACAGAAAGAGAGGTCCAAACCATGATACTACCACCGCAATGTTTCACTGATGAGACGAAGCTCTTTTGGTGGCGTGTTTTCCTTTTTCCAAACATGAAGGTTTTCATTTAGACATAAAAAGGAAGCATTCTGCCGTTGGAGGAGATATATTTCCATGTAAGGTTGTTTCTCTTCATCTGCTATGAAGTATAGAAAATCCCAAATTGTTTACATTGTTTTGAGCTTTGCTGTAAAAAAAAACAGTTGCAGGTTTAAGACTCTCTTTTCTTGTATCTAATGGATGTTCAAGTACTGAAGTCTTCTGTCTTCTAAAATTATCTTTGGGATGTTTTGTTTCCCACAAAACTCACAAACATTGACATACAGAGGTCAGCACTCGAGGGAGCTCTTGCATCCATCCAAGATCACAGCTGGCAAAGTTTCTTCCATTTTAATGCAGAAAGAAATATTATCTTAAATATGTTCTTGTGGTTTTAGGCAGCAAGTTTAATTTATTAAAGGCTTCTTCATTAAGAACGGCCCTTTGAGCAAATGCACCGTTTAATTCTGCTTCAGTTCAGAGCAGAATTAGAGCAGGAATTAGAATTCTAGGACTTCTTATCGGTTCCCCTGCTCTTACCAAAATAACTGTAGGTAAAATATGACACCTTTTATATTTGCTACTGTTAATCAGGGAATGTTAATAGTAACTGGTAGATCAATTAATAACTGTTTTAAGTGCATCTTCTGTATTCTAGTATGCTTAATTAAGATAAGGTTTATTGATGCATGGATTTATCAGCTGGTGATCGAAGTCGACATATTTTTAGCTGATTGATTACGAAGCACACAGACTACAGCCTCTGATATCAGGCACTAGCTGATTAAGAATCAACTGCATCCAGTAATATAATTTGTAAGAAAGAAAGGAAATAAAATGGAATCAGCCAAAACAGGTATGACCAGGTCAGACCTTTAAGAAAATCTGTTTGGGAAATGGCCAGAAAAAACTGCATATGAAAAAGCACTAATAAGGTCAGTGCATACCATTAGGGTGTCAGCTTTGAGATTTTAAATCTAAGCTCTGCCACCAATTAATAATCCTTAATGCATTTGTTGCCAATGAAGGCTTTGTGCAGTTAGTGGATTCCAAGTGCTAGAGTGTGTGTGTGAGAGAGCTGGGGCGCCGAAAAGGGGGGGTAAAGGATACGGATTATAAGGGCCCATGATTGAGGGGGGCCCAGAGAGGCCCCTAATGATGATCAAAAATGGCATCAACAAATTTCGCCGCTGTGTTGGGGGGCCTGGTAAAGATTCTTTTCATGGGGCCCAAAATCCCTAGCGGCGCCCCTGGAGAGAGTTATACACACATTTGTTTGGTCCAGGGATTCCCAAAGTGTAGGCCGCAGCCCCCTGGTGGGCCGTCGTGGTACTGCAGGTGGGCCGTGAGAGGTCATTAAAATTAAACAAATATGTTTTAAATACTCGATCTTTTTAAAATATGTTTTTAATTACTGTAAAATATTCATGACACAATTAAAAAAAAACATTAAGAAGTAATATAAAACAGTTAAGTGTTATTTTATTGTCATCTTAACTTACTATGTCTAAGTAGCTATTAACATTGGAACATATCTTCTAGTCCTGTATGTTGATCACAGTTGTGATTAAAGGTTTGGGTGGGCCGCGAAGATTTTTCACATTTCAAATTGGGCCTTGGTGTTCTGAAGTTTGGGAATGGCTGGTTTGGTCAATAGCAGTGTCCAGTGACATACAGTGACACAAACCAGGGACAAACTGAAGTTTATGCACATTTGTGCATAATGCCCATAGAACTTAAGTTTGTTGTGTGTAATTTGCATTTTGAATTCCTTTTGGTTCCCTTTTGTCTGAATAATTTTAGAAGTGTGTTTTGTTAAGACTTTTTTTTTCTTTTTTTAAACTGGCCCTTCCTCATTTGTTGCCGTCCAGGTCAAGAAGCACCAGCAAGCAGTGGTGGGGTTCCTAGAGGCCAATCGAATCAGCTTCCAGGAAGTGGACATTACCATGCTGGAGGAACAGAGGCTCTGGATGTACCGCAACATACCCACGGATAAGCAGCCAGAGAAGGGCAACCCACTGCCTCCACAGATCTTCAACGAGGACCGTTACTGTGGTGTATGATGGAATCACTTTATTCATTTACTATAATGTCAACACATTTTGAATACATTTCCAAGCTCATAAAACCTTTGTATTTTTGAGAAGTGTGCATGGCTCAGCAAGTACAGAGTGCTGCAGGGGTTAGGGTCACTCCTTCACACCACCTGAGAATGTGAAGGAGTGAAAGGAGCCACCATGACATCCGCTGAAGGTTTGTGATCTGCTGCTTTGAAATCTTGAGTTGGATATTTGATTTCCTTGATCTATCTCTTCCTCTTTTGGAGCCAGGAGTGACCATACTTGGTTGGGGGGAAAAAAAATGCCAGTGGGAAGTTACATTTGAGACATGGTTGGGAAAAAAATTCTCATTTTTGAGGCCTAAAATGGCAGCATTTTAATGCACATCAACATGAGTGGAAGGTTAAGCTACCTCTGCTGGTGAATGCGTTTGAGCAGTTAGAGCTTTCCAGTTTATTTCCTTATCTGAGTCGCACGCTACTCTGTAATCCTTTTGTAATCCAGTTTCATGGATGAGGCAGATTATGCGCTCTGTCTGCCATCACTCTCACTGGCCAAGGTAATCCAACATTACCCTGCACTGCCATGCTCAACTAATTTTATTTAAAGCATAGCTGAAGGGTCTCTTTTTCAGAGAAGTTTCACAACCATCTCTGGAACATGTAGAATTTAGATGACAACCCAACCTTGTTATTTTGTTTTCCCCTCAGGACTATGAAGATTTTTTCCAGTCAAAGGAGAACAACTCTGTGTTCGCGTTCCTCGGGCTCAGCTCCCAACCCGCTGTAAAAGTAAGAGAACAGAGCCACACTGAAACATAATGCTATCTGTGGTGTTTTTTAATCAAACAGCAGTGTGATTTTAAATAGCAAACCACTTCCTCAAACTATGCAATCTGCCTCCGCAGTGCTTGATCAGCAGCTGTCTCGCAAACATGATTCAGTGCGTGTTGGTATTTCATGCACGCTACCATTAATACTGAATATTAACATCAGAAATGTTTAACTCCATATGTGTATCAACATTATGTTTTTTTCCCACGTAGATTCTTTACAGAGTTCTGACATCAACCAACAGTAGAAAGTGCAGGGGTGATATTAAGAGAATTAAAAGAACAACATTAGTGCAGCTGTTGATCCAGTTGTCAAATATCAACATGGCTTATTTCCAAGTATCATTGGAGAGTTTTTATTCGACCATCCTCCAGTCCAGTCTTTTTATGTTCCTGCTCTAGCGGTTCATTGGATAACTTGGTTGTAGGTGATGTGATTATGACGAAGCCTTGAGATTCCTGGCATTTGTGCCATTTTTCTGTCCGTCCTAATTTTAATTTTTTTCTTTGATTTCTTTTTTTTATTTCCAGGATTCAGAGTCCTGAATCAAACTACCGGCTTGCATCCTCCACGAAACCTTAAAATCTGCATCACTGCCTGTGTTGCATCACCTCCTTCCTGATGATCCCCCTTGGACAATGCCAGCATTTTGCCAAACACCGGCCCTCACTGGTGTTTCCTGTACGACCTCTTCTGACTTCTGTCAACGCTCCGACAGCACCTAGAGTCTTAAAAGTGTCTGACTGTAGCCATGGTGACTTAATGGAGGAGGATTAACTTCACGATGGTTGCATTTGTGTTCCTCTTTTATGCTTAATACACTGTGAGAACAAACTCTTTGTTGTACAAATTCTCTGTAAACTAGAGGACCATGTAGCAGCTTTTGCATTAGTGCCCTTTGGATAATCTAAAAGCGATGGAGGGGAAAAAAAATGATTAGGTGCAGCTGAGCACTGTGATGCACCCAATTACACACTTCTTTGTTTGTGTGTGCGTGCGTGTGCATGGTTACGGAGTGTTTCTGAGTGTTTGCCTCAGTCAGCAGCTGTTGATTATGGCCGTGTTAAGTGAAGGGTACATTCAGAGTAATCTGAAACAAGCCAAGGCTTTGCCACTGTGCTTGACTATATGTGAGGCCAAATGCAAAAAAAAAAAAAAGAAATCTTAAAATGTTCTAGTTGTGTAGAAATATGCTGAACATAAGTAACCGCAGTCATCAATAAAAACACGCTCTGCTTTCGTATGACTTTGCTGCCAAACTCGATGGATTAAAAAAGTATGTCTTGTGGTATGTATTTTCATTGTTTGCAACCAAACCTCACGAAATGTTCAACACATGCAGTCGCTTTGTCTGACCTTCAACTTCCATATCTGTCTCGTCTTTGGCATAAACATACAAGACTATTAAGTTCCACTGATGCTCTAAATCAGTGGAACTAATTACACGCTTTGCGCTCCTGTAAACTGCGTGATATACTTAGCGGTGTGTCATATTGTCTTAAAATAATCTATACTAAAGAATGCAGAATTACATCATCCAGAGAAGTAATGTGGCATTAAGAGTTTAATTAGCAATGGGGATTCATTGTAGACGATCCATAACTGACACTTGGGACTCAGCTATTGTACACGTTATATTACTGCTCCATGTTTTATCCAACTGATACGACAAAGCTTCAGACTTACAACCTGCGTTTCCCTCCAAATCACATGCTAAAAAAGCAAGGAGACTGCCCAATCTGCATCTTATGTTCTTAAGATTGTCCTTCTCTATTTTCAGGCATTCAGAACAAAACTAAAGACTCAATGTCAACAATTCTTTTTGCTGATTCACTTCCTCAGCTGTGGTTAAATCATGAGATGAATTTATTGTAAAATATTTGGAATTTTAACAGGCGAGCATGCAAGAACTCAACATGACAATATTATGCTGCAGCTCCCTGCTTGTCACTGTTGATACTAATTAATATATTTTGTTCTGTTTGTAAAAAAAACCTTGCGACAATTGTGTTCAGTGTCACATTAACGTATGGCTATCCGTTTCAAGTAGCTTTCTTCCAAAAGCAGAGTGTAGCATTAGTTTTATAAGGGTACTGTTTTGTAAACGGACCCATTTTTGTAAGAGAATAACCGTAAAGTCCCTTGGTCATGAAGAGGAAAAAAGCTTGAGAAGTGAGGACAAAGTTTGGTGAAACAAATTTTCAAAGTCTCCACGTTTAATCTGCCAGTCATGGATAAAGTCAGACTCAGCTCTGGATGGATATCGCCCCCCTACAGTCTCACCTTCGTGCTGCCGCTGTGATGTCTGGCACCAGAGAGTTGCAGACGCAACAGAGAGCAGTTTTTATATGGTCAAGGACATCCTCAAAACCTGTTGATGCAAAGGGAGTTGAACTGAGCAGAAGCAACCATATGCCTGAAGCGAAAGCATATAAACAAGAACCTTATTGGAAATACAGCCATATGAAAAAGAGCAAACACCTTCTATAAATCTTTTTAATCTGGTCCCTACCATGCCTTAACAATAGGTAAATAAAGTAAAACCTAAGATGAACAACAATGTGTAATATTTTACACTGACATTAAAGTGAAAAAAAAACTAGGCTTTTCACTTGTTTTTTTTTTTTTCATTGCAGAATGATGGACTGAAATTGTGTGGAAACGGCCTTATAACCCTTCTCATATTGATGTGCATCTAAGATGTTAGATTTATTGCTGATGTCTTTCCTCTTTTTTGGTGGCACTGTGTTAACACACCTGGATACTCCAAATACTCCAAACCAGCACACTGCCAAAACATCTGTAGGCTTTCTCTGTCCTGTCCTTTCTGGAACTGGCCTCATATAAAAGATGAGTGGTGTAAAATAAAATGCATTTTTCAACTTTCCACTGAAGTTCTTCTCATACTTGGCTCCAAATTTTGTGAATTGTTTACTCACTGCATCTGCTGATGACATCATAACATTGTGTGAGTTGGTGCCCACTCTTTGTGTTTTGTTTTGCGTGCTCAAGTGGTCAAGTGCCAAAAAAGACAACTCTTTAGAGGAGCAGAGAGGACAAACGCTTCTGGGATGCTTCTAAAACTCTCCATTCTGCTTTTAGTGGGACCACTGTGACTAGAACGGTTGTAATGTACAAACAAACGCGGTGCTTCCGTGCATGTTTCGTTTTGTTTTCTCACGTGACTGTTGAAGACAACAGATTGCATTGCTATTAGGAGAACTGGTGCCTTTCTGTGTCTGCAGGTTATCAGTTCCATAAATGAGTTCACTGCAGTGGCAGCTGGTGGACAAATGAGGGATGGTAGAGCAGGTGATAGTGGAAAATAGAGAAGATGAGTTGGTGTGTGTAATATATATATATATATGTATATACACTGCTCAAAAAAATTAAAGGAACACTTTGAAAACATCAGATCTCAATGGGGAAAAAAATCATACTGTTTATTTACTGATATGGACTGGGTGATGTGTTAGGAACAAAAGGATGCCACATCATTTGATGGAAATGAAAATTATCAACCTACAGAGGGCTGAGTTCAAAGACACCCCAAAAATTACAGTGAAAAAATGATGCAGCAGGCTAGTCCATTTTACTGAAATTTCATTGCAGCAACTTAAAATGGTTTTCAGTAATTTGTATGGCCCCCACGTGCGTGTATGCATGTCTGACAACGTCGGGGCATGCTCCTAATGAGACGACGGACGGCATCCTGGGGTATCTCCTCCCAGATCTGGACCAGGGCATCACTGAGCTCCTGGACAGTCTGAGGTGCAACCTGGCAGCGTCGGATGGATCGAAACATAATGTCCCAGAGGTGTTCTATTGGATTTAGGTCAGGCGAGCGTGGGGGCCAATCAATGGTATCAATTCCTTCATCCTCCAGGAACTGCCTGCATACTCTCGCCACATGAGGCCGAGCTTTGTTGTGCACCAGGAGGAACCCAGGACCCACTGCACCAGTAATGGGGTCTGACAATGGGTGCAAGGATTTCATCCCGATACCTAATGGCAGTCAGGGTGCCGTTGTCTAGCCTGTATAGGTCTGTGCATCCCTCCATGGATATGCCTCCCCCAGACCATCACTGACCCACCACCAAACCGGTCATGCTGAACGATGTTACAGGCAGCATAACGTTCTCCATGGCTTCTCCAGACCCTTTCACGTCTGTCACATGTGCTCAGGGTGAACCTGCTCTCATCTGTGAAAAGCACAGGGCGCCAGTGGCGGACTTGCCAATTCCTGTGTTCTGTGGCAAATGCCAATCAAGCTCCACGGTGCCGGGCAGTGAGCACAGGGCCCACTAGAGGATGTCGGGCCCTCAGGCCACCCTCATGAAGATGTTTCTGATTGTTTGGTCAGAGACATTCACACCAGTGTCCTGCTGGAGGTCATTTTGTAGGGCTCTGGCAGTGCTCCTCCTGCTCCTCCTTGCACAAAGGAGCAGATACCGGTCCTGCTGATGGGTTGTAGACCTTCTACGGCCCTGCCCAGCTCTCCTGGAGTAACTGCCTGTCTCCTGGAATCTTCTTCATGCTCTTGAGATTGTGCTGGGAGACACAGCAAACCTTCTGGCAATGGCTCGTATTGATGTGTCATCCTGGAGGAGTTGGACTGCCTGTGCAACCTCTGTAGGGTCCAGGTATCGCCTCATGCTAACAGTAGTGACAGGGACCCTAGCCGAATGCAAAACGGGTGAAAAAGAGTCAGAAAAGATGAGGAGGGGAAAAAAATGTCAGTGGCCTCCACCTGTAAAACCATTCCTGTTTTGATGGTCGTCTCGTTGTTGCCCCTCTAGTGCACCTGTTGTTAATTTCATTAACACCAAAGCAGCTGAAACTGATTAACAAACCCCTCTGCTACTTACCTGACCAAATCAATATCCCAGAAGTTTAATTGACTTGATGCTATACTCTGATTTCAAAGTGTTCCTTTATTTTTTTTTTTGAGTAGTGTGTGTGTATATATATATATTATATATATATATATATATATATATATATATATATAATATATATATATATATATATATATATATAAAACACCAGGCATGTGTGATGTTAGCTGATGAATTAGAGGCTGAACCACACAGATGTGACATCTCCAAAAGGACAACAGAGATTCAACATGTTAGAGGTGACGTAAAAGTCCACAAATTGGAAAACCAAACAGTTGCCAGGCTGACAAGCCACATCAATACACTAAGGTCAAGCCTTGAGATATCATTTGAATATTGCTATCTCAAGGCAGCATTTGGAGTGCTTAAGAAAAAATTACCAGTGATTCTAGAAATCCCTCCACCATCAAAAGATTCTTCTCGTCTGTTGGCCAGGCCATGTCCAAGCCCTTCAAGATGGAATCAAGACAGGAGCAAGGTGAACCCAAAATGAAACCAGCAACAAATGCCCTCCAGCAAACATACAAAGCCCTCCAAGAGCACTTTGACCTTCAGATGTATCTGTGGCTGTAACCCTCCCCCACCTTAAGTAAGTCAGCATGTTATCTCAGCATCTGCAAGGTTTTCCTCCAGGTGCTCCGGTTTCCTGCATGCGAGATTGATTAGTGATTCTAAACTTGAAAATGATTGGATAATAAGAAAAATTAATAAATCTGGTTTGAGTCATTCCCAATGCAACACAAACAGTGACCACTACATGTAAACCTTATTTTACTATTAATTAAACATTTGATTCAAAGACTGGCCAGGTTTATTTCTGTCATAGCCATGATTCAGTGCATTTTAAAAGATTGTTAGACACCTTCCTTTACCTTAAACTAAACATTTGATTCAAAGACTGGCCAGCTAACTGAGCAAACCTTTCCATTTGGAAAAAAAACCCCGTCCAGTTGTTTTCACACATTTTGGTGGACACCAAATCACATATATAATTTTTCAGTTAGTTTGGTTCTTGTTTTTTATTCCATGATTCACTCAACTCACAATGCAATTCAAATCACGATTTGAATCATGTACAACACAAAATTAATTTATAGGCAAATGACTGATTTTTTTATTTTTGTTATTATTTCTCTTACACAAATCCAGCCTTCACCTTTTTAACAATACTGTAGTGTTTTCTCTTAAGCTCTCTTCAATACAGTAGATTAGAACTAGCAGCAAATGAAAAAAAAATGTATCTTTCTTTCTTTTACAGTACTGTTTTTTTTTCTTATCCTCTTCATACCTGCATAGCAAATGAATGGAAAGTGTTTTTTTTTTTTTGCGAAAAGCAACTCTTATCTCTGTTTCCCAGTTCAAAGATCAGAGCAGCTCTGTCAAGTTGGCTTCACATCGGTGCACCTGTGGGGAAATGACAGAGTAGCTGTTGCTAGTCGCTAGGAAATATTCTAGCTTTGTTGATTTTACTCTGTCCTTTCCTTTCTATTTTCGTCTACTAAGCACACCACATTACAATTATCAGCAGGAGAAAATCTCTGTTTTGTCGGCAGCCGTCTTGATTCTGGAGCAAGGTTACCATGTGGCCTCGCCTGCCATCTTGAAGCTCTAATCGTGTGAGTCGGCAGCCATCTTGGTCAGGGAGCGCGGCTACCACGTGACCTCGCCCGCCAAGTTGGAATTCCTCTCACGCGCTATAAAGCTATCTTAGTTTATCTCTCACATACACACACACACACACACACACAGACACACAAACATACATCCATAGTTCCCCAGCAAACATGTGCATATATATTGACACCTTTTCCGTTTAATGTTTATTTGCTTATGTTAGTCTATTTGTCTTTTAGTTAGTAGATATCAGAATCTTGATTCAAGAGTTTGTTCATTCTAATACTTGTGCTAATAAATTCTGATATATTCTAATGAGAGAAGTTGTTTGTGGTTATTTCACACAAGTTGGTAACATTTGCTGGTTGAGGAGGTAGGTATTTGGCTGTGGCTGACCTCCTGATCTCCTCATGATTCCTGTTTGCCTGCCCCAAGTATTTGTAGCTGTCCTAACATCTACTCTGTTGCTTTCTGATACTTCAATCTCTTCGGTTCTGATCATCCTTCCTCTCCGAGAAACCATCCGTCCACACTTATCTAATCCAAATTATATCCTGAAGTCACTGCTGTAGATCCTGGTCAGGTGAATCAAGGAGTCAATGTCATGCTCGTTCTTGGCGTACAGCTTGATGTCATCTTGTCATGGATATTTTACAGCAATTAAAAACATATTTTAAAAAGATTGAGGATATAAAAACATATTTGTTTAATATTAATGACCTCTCACTGCCCACCTGCAGTACCACGATGGCCCATCAGGGGTCCGTGGTCCACACTTTGGGAATCACTGACGTGGAGGATGGTTGCCCCATTTAAGAATTTGTACTCATAGCCACTCTTGTTGATGATCTGACTGAGGGGGTTCAGGCCTATCCAGACCTATCTCCAGGCCTATCTCACTGGTATATACTACATTTAATGCTCACCTGTGCCACTGGCTTTGAGTGTACCTCCAAAGATGTCTTCCACAGCCTCATTGAGTTCTGGATGAAGGCAGTCTCAGTGTCTTTATACAGCTTCAAGCACTCCAGTATCCATGTGTGTGACATTGAGTCATAAGCTTTCTTGTAATCAATCCAGGCATGTGTTGTATGCCTTAAAAGCCAATTTAAAGTAAAGTTGCAGCATTTGTCACTCAAGGTGTCCAGCAAGAAGAAGTCACCTGGTGTTTCATTGATTAAAACATGAGCCAAAAACTGGATACGTTTGTTACTGATCTAAGTGTGCACAGTCAACAGATCTGAACTGTGTGCGCCTGAACGAGGATAATCATCTCTTTAAAGAATCAGTTTGGATCAGTTCTGGTTCATACTTGCTTGACCGTTATCCTGTTTGTCTCTCTGAGGCCTCCTTGCAGCAGATGGGCTGTAACATCACTTCCCGTTAGAGGAGGAATCGTAGTCCCAAGCCTTAATGATTTACCAGAACATCAATATGTATTTAACCTATTGTCCTTTCTGAACTTCACAATTTTCTTTTTCTGTGAATAGCAGAGAATGCTTGTACTGGATATTGGGAAGAATATATGGGA
>JAGFBZ010001216.1:0-24778 GCA_018398805.1 Hirundichthys speculiger
GGAGAGCAAGACCTCCAAGCACAACAGTTCTCCCATATAGTGATTTACAGATTGTGATAAAATCCGCCTTCTGGATCAGATCCGGATCAGCCTTTGAAATTTGATAGAGGTCCGATTGTCAATCCCTGAGTCAAATTTCATGAGTTTTGGGAAATAATTAACAGAGATATTGAGAAAAAAAAAAATTTCGGCCCCATTGACCGCAATGTTATCAAAAATTTGAAATTGATCCAGAATCCAGGATTTCTTCTGGATCACAGCCAGAATGAAATCAGCTCTTCCTTTTCACATTTCTGACAACTCCTGAAAATTTAATCAAAATCCATCCATAACTTTTTGAGTTATCTTGTACACAGACAGACAGACAGATAAATGCCGGCAAAAACATAACCTCCTTGGCGGAGGTAATCATATAAAATATCATAATAATATTAAAAATAATATGAAACTTAAATGAATGAAGCCCATTAAAGCTTCTCTCATCTCGTACTGATGATCGTTTGAAGCTTCTAGGCTTCATTATGAATTACAGCAGCTGCTTTATAATCTGACCGAGGTGCAATCACAGATTATTACAGTCCCAGCTGTGTGCAGCGCTGCATGCCTGTTAATGGGTTTTAAGTTCCCCAAGGGAAATTCATATTTATTGGAACTTAAATAAAAGTAAAGATTCAGCGTGTAACATTGTGTGACACCTAGTGGCGGAGCTGCAGACTGCAGACAACTGAGCGACACGTTCACCTACCAAACATGTCGGAGAGGCTCCTGATCCATAAATAAGCTCGATGGATGAGTGAATGAAGCCCTGTGAAGCATCGAGGCTTCTTTCATTTGTTACTGATGATCATTTGAAGCCTCAGGGTTTACATTACAAAACATTATTACAGTCCCAGCTGTGTGCAGGAAAACTCATTCAGCGCTGCCTTCTTACTAATGGAGTTTAAGTTCCTGAAGGGAAATTCATATTTATTCAGGCCTCTTTGGTGATTTATTATGGATGTTGTAGCTGTGGGCGGGAAGGATCTCCTGCGGCGTCTGTGCTCCAGCAGATATGAAGAAGCCTCCGACTGAAGACACTGCTGCTGAATCAGTGTGCTGTAAAGAGGTTCTCCATATGAAGCATCCTCCGTGGCTCCAGAACAGAGCCGGCCTTCTCCATCAGTTTGTTCAGTTTCTTCAAGTCACTTTAGACGAAAACATAAAGCTGCATGTTTGTGGCTGGATTTGCCTTAAGTGAGAGAAAAGTTATAATCTTTATTTGCAACCTGCAGAGGTACACCAGCACATATTTTCAAAGTTAAATAATGTTATATTATGGTTTTCAGTATATGCGCCCATACATATGGGTCTAAATTAGGGGTGAGTATTGGCAAGGACCTCGCAATACGAAATGTATCATGATACTTGGGTCACGATATTATCACAATATCATGATGTGTTGTGATATTCTACCCAGTTAATATCAAAATTAAAAGTAGAGATGAAAAATCAAGTTGCTGTATATGTTCATCAGATGATATTGATCATTCAGAGGACAAATTTAGTCAAAACTATTTGCTTCAAAACAACCTATTTATTGTTTATCATTAATGTTTTTGCACATTTAAGTATTTTCCTTAAAAAATCAATGTTAGGAGCTGAAAGATCAATATTATATTGGGCGGCTGAAAATCACGATATATTGCCAAATCGATTTTTTTTCACACCCCTAGTCTAAATAGTGTTTTTTGTGTGTGATGCCATATTAGTGAATGATGATGGAAGTGTCAGTAGTTGTGTTTGTAACATGATCTTTGTAAAAAGTGGCAGTGCTCTGCAGTGAAACGTACTGTAACGCTGAAGCAATGAAGCGCGGAGTGGAACAGTGGTGATTTTCAGAGCTTCAGACGTCATCGGTCATGTGATGGTATTTTAAGTGAAGTGTTTCAAATCTCTCAGCTCCAGGAAGGGTGGTACAAGCTCTGAAGACTCCTTATCATTTCCCTTCACTAAAACACATAAACATAAACACACTATTAAAAACATGATAGACTGAGGAGATGCAGCCTGTTCTGAAGGGAGAAAAAAAAGACATTTTTGTAAGCTATTGGGAACCAAACATTTCTTATTTTTTATTTAACTCCGCCCCTGTTTCTGGTTGTGAACGTTACTTTGCTTCTCTGCCGTTGGTTGGCTCTAAATATTACACACCAGACTTCACACTGCACGCCAAAACATTGTAATGAGCATTTTAAAAATGATTATTTTAGCCCAACAAATTAGCTTTTCTTTTTTCATTTTTTGCCCTTGTTCTCACCGTGGTTGTCGTCCTCAGGCTTTGGGCCTGCCCATCACAGACGCCCAGATCCAGGAGATGGAGAGCCACGCAGAGGACATCGACTTCGCCATGGCGGCTGAAGAAGAGCGTAAACTCAGGCACGACGTCATGGCTCACGTCCACACCTTCGCCCACCGCTGCCCCGCTGCTGCTCCCATCATCCACCTGGGAGCGACCTCATGCTACGTTGGAGACAATACGGTAAATATCATTATTCTTTTGATTACATCACCAGTTTGTAGCTGTTTGTCTTTGAAGACGCATTCATTTTGGACCTTTTTTTGTTTTTTCTTCCTCAGGATCTCATCATGCTGCGTGATGGTTTTGACATCCTCTTGCCGAAGGTGACGCTTCGCCGTCGGCCTGAAAACACACACATCCATCTAGCTGAACATCTGTTAAACTGATGGAAATAGTGGGATGGTAACTTGGCCTTTTTAGTAAACCTCAGCTGTCGACAAGTGAAAAAATGTAGAAATAATGACTGAAATCATTTTATTTACGCTGTTTCCACATCATGGGGCTTGTAGAGTAAAAGTCAAGCAGTGTGTCAGTGAGCAAGCCAGTGTTTGAGAAAATAAATCTTCCTTTCTGCAGCTGGCAAGAGTCATAGACAGGCTGGCAAACTTTGCAGAGAAGAACGCTGACCTCCCTACACTTGGCTTCACACACTACCAGTGAGTCTGAACGTGTTTTTATCCGTCTGCCTGGAGCTTCCTGCTTTAGATTTTCTGGCCAAAAAACAAACAAACAAAAAAAAAGATTTCCATGAATGTCTTGATCTGCTCTCTGCACAGGCCTGCCCAGCTGACCACAGTGGGGAAGCGAGCGTGTCTGTGGCTGCAGGACTTAGCGATGGACATGAGGAACCTGCAGCGGGCTCGCGATGACCTGCGTTTCCGGGGTGTGAAGGGGACCACCGGTACCCAGGCCAGCTTCCTGCAGCTCTTCCAGGGGGACCATGACAAGGTTAAAGAGAAACCGAGGATCAGTAAACCAGCATCACTGATGACATGATGGATTTAAACATGCCAGCTCACACTCTCTGTTTCCAGGTGGAAGAACTAGACAGATTGGTGACGGAAATGGCTGGCTTCAAAAAGTAAGTTTCTGCCGCCAGAAATGGAAGATTAAATGTAAAAAAAATTATAAACCAAGTTTTGGGCAAGCGCCAGCCTCCAATGCAGCAAAATGAAGCTACCGTAATGTGGAGGTTTTTAATAACTGCAGTTCCTCGAGTGGCCACTTGAGGCTGCCTGGAGTTGAATTTTTATGTGACGGGTTAGTTATCCAGGGGAGAGGGTTCTTAAACCACATATTGCAAAAGCATTTGTAACAGGTGACATCCATGACAACCAGCCGTCTGTTGTTCCCATCTTACCCAGAGCCTACTTGGTGACTGGACAGACGTACAGCCGGAAGGTGGACGTAGTAGACTGTCTCTCCAACCTGGCCAGTCTGGGAGCTTCTGTTCACAAGGTAAACAGAGGAAGATATTTAGGGAAATGTCTCCACCAAGTGGTGTTAGATGGAGGCTTGGTGCAGTTTAACATTTGACATGAATGCATCTTTTGATCTTTAAACTGTCACAGATCTGTACAGACATCCGCCTGCTGGCCAACTTGAAGGAAATAGAGGAGCCTTTTGAGAAGGAGCAGATCGGTATGTTTGTCCGTTACTGGTCTCACGCAGCTGCTTTGAAAGTGAAAAATTGTGCTGAAGCGCGACGCATGAAGCTGCCTCCTCGCCGCAGGTTCCAGCGCCATGCCGTACAAGAGGAACCCCATGCGTGCAGAGCGCTGCTGCAGCTTGGCCAGACATCTGGTGGCGCTGATGGCCGACCCGCTGCAGACGGCCTCGGTTCAGTGGCTTGAGAGGACGCTGGACGACAGCGCCAACAGGTCCGCTGAACCAGAAACACATTTTCTCTGTTTTAGGATCAAGCCTTCTTCTCTGCCCACTCCTCACCTCAGATGCATATTATCTAGCGATATGCAGACAGCATGAGCCTTTTACAGCCGTCGGGATTGAATTCAAAGGAATACATTTTTGTTGACATGCAGGAGGATCTCCCTGCCTGAGTCCTTCCTGACAGCAGACATCATCCTCAGCACTCTGCAGAACATCACAGAGGGTCTGGTGGTCTACCCAAAAGTCATTGAGAGACACATCCGCCATGAGCTGCCCTTCATGGCTACAGAGAACATCATCATGGCCATGGTGAAGGCTGGAGGGAACAGACAGGTAGGAGAGGGTACTGTTGGAGGGTCTCTGCTCAGTGACTTTCTATCTCTGTTTATTTATTTATTTATTTTGTTTGTCACTGTCTTTTGGCTTCACGTGTTGAATAAATATTGATTATTTCACAACCAAACTGGGACAAAAGACATCTCCTTCATCTCTCCTTCAGGACTGCCATGAGAAGATCCGCGTCTTGTCCCAGGAGGCAGCAGCTGTGGTTAAACAGGAGGGCGGGGACAACGACCTGCTGGCCCGAGTCCAGCGAGACCCATACTTCGCACCCATCCTGGGTCAACTTGATGCCCTGCTGGACCCCAAGACCTTCATTGGTCGTGCTCCCCAGCAGGTACGAGAGTAGCGCTCCTGTCCAGCTGCTTCTCTGCCTCTGAGCATGCAGCATTTATCATCATGCTAAGCTCCAAGCTCAGTTTATGTTGTTTTCCTCTCCTCCAGGTTGCCAGGTTCCTGTCTGAAGAAATACGCCCCGTGCTGGAACCTTTCAAGTCCAAGATGGATGTCAAGATTGAACTGGAGCTGTAACACGCCTGCATACCTACACTCACTGGTACGGGCACAAAGCCAGGAAAAATGCTCAATACTGGTCTTTGGTCCAATAAAGAAGGTTGTTGAATGAACTTCTTGTCTGACTGTTTTCATTTCTGCATGTTGCATTTAAGCACAAAAGAATAAAAGCTTCTTATTATGGATGTGTGGTATTGAAGTGATGTAAGAGATGTTACTTTCCTGTTTATTCAAAGGCAGAATAGCAATAAGAATATATTGAACCTTTGGAGTTGTTTTCTGCTTAAATTTACCGTAAAATGTGATCCAGTCTTGATGAAAGTCAGAATGAAATACAAAGTGTGCTTGAGCAGAAAACCTGGACACGTCCATTAAACAGTCATAGTGAAGGTGGATGAACATCTGTCTTGAGGAGTTAATGTCTGAGTGAAGGATGTTTGATTATGGAAAAAAATATATATTTATTTATTTATTTGGTCAACATCGAAATCAGGATTATTTAAAAATTTAATGAACACACCCACTTTACTTCAGTTTCCACAAACCAGGCCCTTGTACATCCATTTACTGTCTCTAATGCTGGATGGTATGATCCACTTGAAGGGAAACTGCTAATCTCAGCTAGTGGGGCCTTGTCAGAGAGGAGAGAGTGTTGACCCTGTTACCTAACTCAGGGACTGATGGATAATTAAGCTAATTCCCAAAATGTCGTAGTATCCCTTAATATTAAAGCTGAAATAGCTCGGCTGTCTTATTTTAAATCCATTTTGATGGACGCCACTGTCCAAATACTTCTGAACTTTAATGTTGTATAGAAACTTTATTTATATAGCCCTTTTCACAAATAAAATCACAAAGTGCAGCAATATAGATAAGTAATAATGTAATTAAGATGCAGTAACATAAAAGAAATACAAAAAAAAATGAAAATGGTTAAAAACTAAAAGTCAGTCAACCGGATCAACTAAAGGCCTGACTAAATAAAAGTGTATTTTAGCTTTTAGCAGAAGTTCCTGTTGCTGCAAGATTTTGAATGATCTGGAGCTGATGTTGAGTTGACCTGTAAAAAACAGAATAACAATAATCAAGCCGAGAAGAAATAAAAGCATAAATAATCAATTACAGATCAGCACTTGACCGCTGTGAAAATTTGAAATTAACTGATGGTCATTTTCTTGTCCATGCACGACTGATCATATGAGTTTATCAAAGCAGCTTTGACCCAAACAGCAGTAAGTAAATTCTACCACATGGGGGCAGCATTCATCGCTCCATCTGCAGTCTCCTTCATTTAGATTCAAAAACAGCTCTAAAAGTTGACCTTGGCACCGCACAGACTTCTCTCTCTCTCAACATCTAACAGAAACTCTTCTTCTTACATTTTTACCCCACGGACGCCTTGTAGTCCATCTGCTCACGTGGCCTTTCAGCCTTTCAGACTCAGCCAAGTCTTTTTCTCCATCATGTGAAATGAACCCATTATTCCTGCGCTAACTGTGAATACCAGGAAAAGTCTGGTCTTTTTCCTCCTCGGCCTCCACCTGTCAGCTGTGTAACGCAGCGGAGGAAGGAGGGCAGAGAGGGAGAACAGAGGTATGACCGTGGGAAAAGGCTTTCTGATGTTATAGTACAGAAGAAGATGTGTTTGGATTTTAATCACTGATCAAAGCTGTGAAAGCTAACTCAACAGTACGTGATCCTGCAGCTCCACCCTGACGCTCATCTTTGTTGGGTCCCACTGAGAAACAACCCCGTCCACCAGGGGCGATGTCGAGCAGAGCTGGTTTCCTTCACTGATGGGAAAACTCATGTGTGATCAGCGCCAGCGTGTTTCTGGAAGACGCCGCTCGTTTAGACAGAGGTTCTACATTCAGCACAATTTGTCAGGGCTATTTAAGAAGAGCCAAACAAAAGAGCTCTCATGCCCACGCTGACGGTGGGAGGGGTCCCACTCTTGGCTCCGGCGTAGAAACTCTCCCTCCAAGTCACTGTTTACTTAAACACAGTGACTCATGTTGTCGTCATAGTGACACTTTGTGATAATCAGCTTTTCGGTTTGGTTTTTATGTTTTATTTATGTCGCTAAAAAGCAACAGAGATATGCTTCAAGATGGGAATACCGAGCCCCCAGAGTCCTGCTATGTCCTGGCAGCATTCTTTCACACACTCCCATGCTGTGTGACGACCAGAGGGGGGCTTTGATGCGCGGGCCCGCGGACCGGACGGACAGCCTGGAATTCTATGGGACTTTCTCAAGTGCTGTTGGTTACCCGTGTTTCTGCTGCTCCCACCGCTGCAGCTCAACAAACGGTCTCCGATGGACTCATCTGCTGCATCTGAGTTGCAACATGGAGTCGAATTAACCCATATTTTCTATTCACAATAGAATCATATCAAAAAGTGAGACATTTTACCATCTCATGCAACCCACTGGCTCATTTTGAGTTTGATGGCAGCAACAGATAGCAACAGTAGGGAATGGGCGGGAAAAGCTGGAAAAGCAAGTAGTGATAAAAGGATACTGCTAATCAGGTTATTTGGAAACAGGTCAATGACATGACTGGGTATAAAAAGAGCTTCAGAGGTTTACCAGTGTGTGACAAACTGAAGCTCCAAATTATGGAAAAAAAAATGTTCCTCAGTGTCTAATTGTGATGGTTTTGAATAGCTCAGGTGCATGACATGATGTCATCAAAGGCTTCAGATAATCTGTTTGCGTGGGACAAGGCTGAAAGTCACTGCAGGACGCCTGTGAACAGGCGTGTTTCTGTAATGGGAATCACAGCATGGGCTCAGGAACACTTCCGGAAGTCTCTGCGTAAGAACACGGTTCATCTCGTCATCCAACAAATGCATGTTAAAGCTCAACGAAGAAACAATATTCAAACACGACCCAGAAACGTCACCACCTTCTTTGGGCCAACGCTCATTTAAAATTGACTGACACTAAATGTTGAAACTATTGATGGATGTAATGGAGATAATCTGGTCACTTTTCAAAATAAAACATAATTTATTTGATTTAATAAATCAAACAGTAAAAATGTAAGTGAATTTTTTTTTTTCTCTGCGGCCCCCAAATGACCCACGGACCGGTACCGGGCCGGGGACCAGGGATTGGGGACCTCTGGTCTAGACCTTTCACCAAGGCTATGGTCCGAATCACCCACTTGAGCCCTCTCTATTTTGTGTGTATTTTAAGTGTATTCATACAGTAAATGTTGTCATCGTGCAGTACAGAGCAGTACCTGGGTAGTGAACTGAACTAAACCCTGGTTTATGTGCCGTAAGCTACGTCAGACCCTGACTTTTTTTTTTAAATTTAGAAATATACAAAAAAAATTATAAGATAACATTGTCATTTAAAAAAGGAAAAAATGCCAAGGGTTAAATTATAATAGTTTGAAATAAGATAAAGCTCCGTAAGTCTTTTTTGCTTTTTTGTTTTTAATTTTATTCAATGTATTGCCAAATTGTTTAATCTCGTTTATAAAATGTTCAACATTTGGCTTAGTTTTGGACCACTTTTTTAACATGAATTTGATATCTTCCGAATAAAATGAAAAGTTGAATAATAATGTATATTGTAGTTTTGGAAACGAAATCATCTTGTACAAAGAAAAAAACTATGGGCCCGATCTTGCGCCAAACCTCCAAAACCTGCTATTAAGGGATAAAAGGTATTGGGAGGGGCGTTCCCCCACGAAGAACGCAATCTTCCACCTCCCAAAACCCACGATCTCACCTGCGAAATCCACGATGTCATCATGCACACATTATGCATGGGAGTGGTTAGGGCGTTCCACCTGTTTAACCAATCAGTGCGTCAGTAGCCATTACCTTTAAGAGCAGGTTGCAGTACCTGCAAACTGCCATGGAACGTCTTTTCACCCAGATCAGAGCAGCTCTCATGGACAGCTGGTCTGGGACTGTGCTGTAGAGCTTCCTCCTCTTTTTTCCTCCTCCTCCTCTGCACTGATATATACATAACTAGCTTTAACTAATGTGGAGCAAATGATTTAATCATTTCTTTTGTACTCCAAGAAGTTCCAACAAACTGCTCAGAAAATAGAGCCGGTGAGCTTCCAGGAAAGCATTTATTAACTAGAAAAGCAATCGGAGAGCGCAGACCTCCGCCAAGCACAGCAGTTGTGGTTGCTTTAGGGTTCAAGAAACAACTAAACAGCGCAATGTTATCGAAAATTTGAAAGTGATCCAGAATCCAGGATTTCTTCCGGATCACACCCAAAATAAAATCAGTTCTTCCTTTTCATATTTCTGACAACTCCTGAAAATGTCATCAAAATCCATCCATAACTTTTTGAGTTATCTTGAACATATCCCCTGCGCAAAGACGCACAGCTGCGCCAAGACGCATAGTTGCTGGGAGCGGTGCTTTTTTCACAACAGAGTTCTGTGATCTCCTCGTTTCCTCCACAGCAAACATCTGAATGAGATCATGTCACAGCTGTACAGACATCATCTGCCCTTAAGAGAATAATGTATGAAAGTAATACAGTGATGCATAATCGAGAGGTAGAGCCGGTTGTGCAGTCCACATGTGACTGGGTGGACGCGCAATGACAGGATTTGGACGCGCTCTTTTACGCGCCGACATGCCAGTTGCGCTTTCCACAAACTCGGTATCTTGCGGTACTGGTGTCTCGCAGATTTTGGGTATTGGGTAATGGGTGGTCACACCACCCATTACCCAATACCCAAAATCTGCGAAGTACAGGTACCGCAAGATACCGAATTCGTGGAAAGCGCTAGTGACACGCCCATTGCCGCGCCCACAATGTGCTTAAGGGAGACGGCAAAATGGGTTTTGGGTATTGGGAGGTGGAAGATTGCATTTCGGCTCCTAAATCTGTGATTTGCAGGTAATGGGTTTTGGGTATTGGGTAATGGGAGGTGCAAGATCGGGCCCTATATGCCAGACCCTGACGTCACGACGTGTCACGTGGACGCAGACCGGAAGAAGAGTGATTGGTCGGCTTGGTAGATTTGCTTTACTTCGTCTTCTTATTTCCTGCAGCTACTTCTTCAGCTAAAACAATGTTTTTTTTTATGTCATTACTGATGCGCCACATTTATTAGCATCAACTCACAGAGAATATGTTATTTGCTCTGTTGCTAAGTTTGAGCTACATAAAGGAGGTAAACAAAAGGAAACTCAGCACTGCGAGCTACAATGTTGCAGAAAAGAACCCACACTGCCCTCTAGAGGTTGGTGGTGTAATTACAGAGTGACGCAATCAATAACACACAAGTATAAACGCCAAAGACGGCGTGCGTAGCCTCCGTGTATATTTGCATAGCTTTATTGGAGAGGCACCTTTTTGCCATATTTTCCATCAACAAGTAGACAACGATCCATCACTGGTGCCGAAGATGGTGCAGCTTTAATCTCATAAAAAAGGGAAGAGACTATACACGTGATGAAGGGATCTGGGTTAATTTTATTTGGGGGTAATTGAAGCAGCTGAAGAGGAAAGTTTGCTGTTGTCATTTATGGGCTCAGTGGCACAGTTACACTGGGACCAGCAGCAGATTTTGGTTTAGGTGTCACAGGGCATTTTAGTAGGGGTGGCATGTGTGTGCAGAAAAAACAAAACAAACAAACAAAAAACTAATTACACATTCCATCAATTATATCCTTGCATTGATAATTTTGCAGCCCAAGAGGGAAGTGCCTGTCTATCTGGACCCCCCCACCCCCCCGAGTCTGAGCTGTCAAGACAGCAGGGTGTCTGTCAGACAGCTGTCACACTGAGCAGGAGGTGGGGAGGGAGGGGCTGGTGCATAATACATCAATACCAAAACCCAAAATTAATCAAGTTAACTAAATCAATGTCCACGATACTCCATGTTTGCTCCTGGAGGGGTTTGTCAGCTACTCTGCTGATGCTAAAAAGAAGAGAGGATGCTTCACCATTTCAACATCACCCTATCCCAGCATTTTTGAAATGTGTTGCGCTGCAAATTAAGAATTTAAAAAAATTGTTAAGATGGTCTCACTTTCAACATTTAATGTTTTCTATCTTTGTGGTGAATAAAATACGGGTTTATTAGATAGCAAAGCATTTCATTTTTTTCATATTTGTGTCCCAACTTGGTTGGAACTGAATGAATTGGATAAAACCTGTGCACTGCAAATGCTGGGAATATTTAAGATTCCTCCCAAACTTCATCCCTGCTCTTTACATGCAACGTTTATAATTCCAACATGCTCTCGAATCATACGGGTCATTCAGAGGAATTCAGAAGCAGCTCTTTGGCGCCATAATACTGTTAACCCTGCTGTTTTCATTAGTGAGAATAAAAGGCTTCTGACAAAGTAGTAAAACTCATAAAATCACCAGTCGCGATGTGCAAAGAAGTGGGAGGCCCTCGCTGTAAATGTCAGAAAAAAGGTCTGGATCTTCTATTGAAGTGTGAGAGATCACGGTTTATGTGACACCCGCTTTGTTGCTTTTGACTTTGATACGAGAAGGAGGTATTAGCAGACTTGTCTGGTAGGCCTGTACCGTAATCTCTCCTAACACCTGCTCGTGCCCTACTCTTTCTTATCCACGCTGCAGCTTTAGAGTCGAAACAAAAGCAATGCCTTCCTATCACGCAGTGGAGCGCTGCTCTGCATTATCAGATATTAGAGTGGCAGCCCTCAGCCGCCCGGCTTCTGTGTAACAGCGTGACCTGTCAGCTCTTATCATCCGAGGCCCAAATCCTGCGCATTCCACGTGGAAAAGGCCAACTTCTGTTTCTGCAAGACGGAGGACGGCGAGCCGAGCGCGAGAGAGAGAGAATGGCTGGCAGGGATGACAGACGCAGAAGAGAGATGGGATTGTCCACATGTCAGAAAGCTAGATCCAGAGACAGATAGGGAGACCTAGTGAGGGGAAAAAAAACAGAGAGTGGGCACCAGCAGCCGTGATATCACCCTCCGCTCCTCTCTTTGGCACTGGCTCCCAGAAAGCTGCCCTTTTGCTGAAAAATGCCAATTGCACCACATTCCAGCGGCCACACAAAAGCCCTCCCTCGTCTCAGCTGCATGGGCACAATCAGACAAGGGATAATTATATAATTAGGCTGGCCGGCACAGACAGGGACCCTCGCACTGAGTTGGTGTGTCATATTTATGTTGTCGGACAATAAAGAGAGTTTGGCCTTATCGGAGGTGGCAGGAGAATGTGTGTGCGTCTGTGTGGAGGAAGGAGGGCTGGAGGGGGGGTGGGGGGGGTCTCCAGCTGTGGCACTTGGGAACAGATTATCATGATAGAGAATAACGCGCAGATGGAATGGCATTTAACTTGTGGTGTGGCGGGGATCAGGGCATGTATTGTGGCGGTCCTGTGATATGTGAGGAGGTGGGGACTTTCACGGCTGCGCCAACCAGCTAATTAGCTTGAATCACTCTGAACATGTACAGTCATGTGAAAAAGAAAGTACAATCTGTCATTTTGTGTCATGACTTAAAAAAAAAAACCTACCTGGTTCTTAGTTCTTGTCACTATTACCTGGTTCTTATCACTTTGAGAGCAGATGTTTTGGCGCTTTGCTGGTCTGGAGCTTTCAGGAAAGAGTTAACACAATACCAAGGAGAAAAGACATCAGCAATAATCATAGCTGTTGCTGCTCATCAGTCTGGGGAGAGGTATAACAGCATCTCCAAACAATTTTGAGTCGATCAATAAATTAGATTATTCAGTCGTGGAAAACATTTAGTTGCCAATCCACCAGTTGATACAGTACAGACTCTCCAGGCCTTAATGCTTCTGTGTTGAAGTAACGGCAGACCTACACCATAGTGAGTGAGCCCTACACTGGACACTGACGTGCAGGTCTCTCCAAATGTAAATGTGCGTAGTGCTGAACATGAACTGCAAGAAATGCGATGGGTCCGCTTGATAGATTCGTTTTTCTTTGTCTTTGTATACCCTACTGCTACTTCTTTTTCCATCATTTTCAAGCCTAAATGATAGTATGCTTAGTATTTGCTCTGTTAATTTTTGAGCCACGCAAAAGAAGCAAACAAAAGGAAGTTCAGCACTGCAAGCTACAGCGCTGCAGAAAAGAACCTGCACTGCCCTCTAGCAGTTCATGCATACAACAGCGTAGAAGTGGTGCGTATATGTGTAGCATAAATCAGACTTTAGTTAGCATGCTAAATGCTGATGTTCACGACAGTATAATATGGAAAGGACTGAACAAGCATGGCTTGTTAAGAGCTGCTGCCAGGATAAAGTCTCTTTCTGAAATAAGAAAATGGCTGCATTGCTTAAATTTTATCTGAACAAACTACAAGACTTCTGGATCAAAAAATTTTGACAAACCAGACAAAAGTGGAAAAGTTTGGCATCAGGACCAAAACCACGCTTACTTAAAAACAAACAAAGCATATCAGCAAAAATACTTTGCACCAACCGGTGCACCAAATGGTGGAGGGTTCATGATTAAGGCTTGGACTGCAGCCACAGGAGCTGTACCATAGGCGGATCTAGGGGGCGGCTACTTGGGCTCAAGCCCCGAATGTTTTCCAAAAAGCCCCGGATCTGAAAATATGAGTATTGTCTATGAGCGTCTATGAGTGAGTGTAACGTGTAGTACTGGAGTTCACCAGAGAGGGAGCATGAGCGGGAAAGCAGCCTACGTCGCCTGCCTGCGCGGTGTTCTTCTTCTACTACAGTTATACTACGGTTTACAGTTTGCGGTTACTACCAGATACAGACTGAATGTAGCGCCTCCGTGCTAAAATGGACATCAGAAGGTTTTTCAAAACTGCTGCTAAAGAGACTGATGTTTCAGGTTTGTGAATCTTTGACTGATATGGTTTACTAGCTGGCTATCAGTTATGTCCATGTTTAACAGCAACTGCACTGAAAATGAAAGATAGCAAGGTCAATGTTGCGTTACATGATAATAAAAAAGCCAGGATTATTATGAAAAATAAGATTGAATAACAGGCTGCTGGTCTTTGATATTTGCTGAGTAATCAAGTGACAAATTGCCATGTATTTACTCAAGTTAAAGTTGGCTACTAATATAAAAATACAAATCAAACCCTTCATGAAGTAAATTGATTAGTATTACCAGCAAACTGTAGGCTACTGAAAGTATCAAAAGTTGAAGTATCCATTGTGTAGTAAAAAATCCCTGTCAGTGATTTATATTATGTATGATGTTTTTTGGATTAATATTACTGCTGCAGATGTTTAAACTTGTGCTCATGTTAACTCTTTTGTATATTTTGGATGGTTCAATCTACAGTAAACAATGCATTTTCAGCTAATGCAAGGGAGTTTAAAGTAGCCTATTTCATTTATTTGAAGAAGTAGGAGAATTTTCTAATCTCATAAAGAAGCAATCATTCAGTGTATAACAATTAAAATCAGCACATGTAAATATTTTCACATGAAGGATATGAAAAATCGTAAACTGAAAAGTAACTAAACTGTCAAATAAATTTAGTGGAGTAAAAAGGACAATATCTCCCTCTGAAATGTAGTGGAGTGGAAGTATAACTTAGCTTAAAATAGAAATACTCAAGTAAAGTTTAAGTATATCATATTTGTACCAAAGTAAATGTACTTGGTTATTGTCCACCACTGACGTTAACCTTATAGTAAACATGCAGAAGCCAATGAATATATATACACATGTAACTTACAGCCCACCCTGTGTGTGTGTGTGTGTGTGTGTGCGTGTGTGTGTGTGTGTGTGTGTACATAATGTATATCTTGTAATATAGGTCAGCTGCCATCCTGCAGCAGTGCAGAACCACCAGAAACAGATGCTGTTTCAGGTTTGTGAATCTGCAGGTCTAATTTTCTTTTCTTTTAGTAAGACTATGGGTCCAGACCCACTCCATATGAAAAGTGTCATGAGATCATTTCTGTTCTTAATTTGAGATACATATTATTAAATTAGATTTACTTCACTAATAGTGAGTTGATGAGGTAAGATTTAACAATTTTTAGTTGATTTGACTGAATGTTAGGGTTTTGTTTTTTGTCAAACAGATAACACAGCTACATGTAAGGAGGACCAGCAAGGGACAGCAGGTGGACAGCCTGATACTGATTTAGGGACGCCAGAAAGTGGCCCAAAGCAGGTGTCCCTCCCCCAGTACCCTCTCAGCCAGTTTGGTACCCAGCAGAGAGCATTTAACAAAAGCTGGTTTGAGCAATTTAAATGGATGGAGTACTCTGTAACCAGGAACTCCACATTTTGCTTTTCATGTCGGCTGTATGGAAGGCAGAATACTCGCACCAACAAAGATGCTCTCCTCAGTAGCTCTGGCTTTTCAAATTGGAAAAGGGCTTTGGATACCTTCCGTGAGCATGAGAAAAGTGCCCTCCACATGTCAAGCATGACCTGTTGGCAGAGCTTTAAAAGCACGCAAAGTCATGGGGATGTGATTGAGCAGCTGAATACTGCAAGCGCAGCAGAAGTAACAGAGAGGCGGCAATACCTTCAGCGCATTGTGGGTGTGACCACATTTCTAGGGAAGCAAGGCATCCCATTCCGTGGCCACGATGAGCAAGACACCAGCCATAATCCAGGAAACTTCCTAGAATGCATGCAACTCCTAAAGGAATTTGACCCCTTTCTCCAAAAATACAAGCCTCCATCTAATGCCACCTACCTCTCCCATTCGACCCAAAATGAAATGATTTCCAGCATTTCTCAGGAAATAACTGAAAATATCTCAAAACAAATTAAATTATCTAAAATGTACTCTGTGATGGCAGATGAAGCCAGAGACCACCACACAGAGCAGCTGGCTGTTTGTGTCCGTTATATCACAGAAGATGGCACGCCAAAAGAGGCTTTTCTTGGGCTGCAGAAGCTAGATGGTTTTGACGCAAAGTCCATTGTAGATGGAATAGAGGCAGTGCTGCAGTCTCACAACCTGAGTGACCTCATGTGTGTTGCACAAACATACGATGGAGCATCAGTGATGAGTGGATCAGTAGGAGGTGTTCAGGCCCGGTTCAGAGAGCGACACCCTGAAGCTGTGTATGTACACTGTTATGCACACAAGCTCAATCTTGTCCTGTGCTACACATGCAAGGCTATACCTGAAGCTGCCACATTCTTCGATCTGCTTGAAAACATGTACACATTTTTCAACAACTCTCTTGTTAACCACAACAAGTTCATAGAAATCCAAAACCAACTGGGATTAAAGCCATCTGAACTTGTGCAGCTCTCCACAACAAGATGGGCTTGCAAGGTGAGGTCTGTGAATGCTGTCTTGACCAACCTTCCTGCCATTCTGGCATGTCTCACCACCACCATGAAGACAGCCATGGCCAAAGGGATCCTGTCAAAGCTCTGCAAACGAAAGACCATCTACCTGCTGGTGATGTTTGCCAAACTCCTCGGGATAACTGAAGGGCTTCACCGCTACCTGCAGGGGGAAAGTTTGGACTTGGGTAGAGCAACTCAGTACAAGATAGCAACTGTCCAAACTTTGACAGATCTCCGCACAGATTCTGGGGCTGAAGATGTGTTCAAGAAGGCCATGACCATATGTGAGGAAAATAACATCCAGCTCCCTGTTGGTCCCAGGCAGAAGCAAAAAAGATTGGAGGAGTTTGTGGTGGAGTCAGCCAGTGGATCAACCTCCAATCCTACCACCTCAGATGATTTTAGACATCAGCTTTTTTATCCTTGCCTAGACAGGATGATTCAGGAGCTCACCCATCGTTTTTCAGATGTTGGAGAAGAGCTCATGTCAGGCATTCAAGCCTGTAACCCATCCACAGTGACCTTTCTCTCTGAAAGTGCTCTCAAAAGCCTTGCCATGCACTACAAGATTGAACTGAAACCGGAAGAACTCTTAGTGGCAAAAAATTTCATTAAGAGAAAGATGGAGAAAGAAAGAGTCCCTGACACAGCCACTGTGTACAAGTTACTAGATGGAGACATGTTTCCCAGTCTGAAGGCAGTGCTTCAAGTGGCCCTGACAATTCCCGTAAGTAGCTGCAGCTGTGAACGCTCCTTCAGCGCCTTGTGCCGCCTTCACACTTGGTTAAGAAGGACCATGGGCCAAGACAGGCTCAATGACCTAGCCATCATGTCCATTGAAAAGGACCACCTGCATGCCATAACCCCTGATAACATCATAGATCGATTTGCTCAAATGAAGCCACGCCGGCACAGCCTTATGTTGCCACCACAACAAAAAAAGTAAAAAAAGAAAACATATTGAGGGGGAAGGGTTGGGGGGTAGTAATTGGAAAAAGAAGTTGGGCTGCACAATAAAAAAACAACCAAAAATTAAACATAGGGTAGGAAAGTAAAAAGGAGAAAAGGAGTCGAATGGACAGAGTATAGTTGTTTAGGTATTTGTTGTTATATATTTGGTTCTTTCATCTTTTAAGTATTCAAGTTTCAAGTATGTAAATAGTTATTTTAAATTTTAGTAATGAGTGGGTGAAGAGGAAAGGACAGAAACAGTCCTATACCATTCAAAAGCAGAAGAGGAGGCATAATAAGAGGAGAGAGATGACGAGGGGAAGAAATGAGTGAAGAACAGAAGTTGTGAGAATAAAAAGAATATAAATGTGTTACAAGTCAGGAGTGGAGGATTATAGAGAAGAGGACACATCTGGAATGTTTTATTTAAAGAGTGAGGAAGACAAGAAAGAAAGGAGTGAAAGAGTGAGGAAAAAAGGAAGAAGAAAATGAAGAAAAGTTGTGGAGAAAGCAGATGAAAAAGATTGAGAAGATTGAAAGGGTTGAGAATAAAGAACTGAAGAACAGAGCAGTAAAGGATAGCGGAGGTGGCAGCCAGGATCACAGGTAGCTGCACTAAGAAAATAAGATGTATGTTATTGTTTTTTTTTTTTTTTTTTTGCTTTTTCCATCTTTAGTTTATGTTCAGTCTTAATACCTGTTTTGTTTTATATTTTCTTCTTTCAGTGGATGTGAGGCATATATTCACCACAACAAGGCTGCTGACGGTAAGACATTTGCACTGTTAAAGAGTCTGAAGTTTAGTTTCAGTGCGCATGGTAGCAAAAAATCCTTTGGGCTAAGCCCCGGATCACCTAGAATTCTAGATCCGCCTCTGAGCTGTACACTTAAAAACATTGAAGCAACCATGAACGCCTCTGCATACCAAAGAAATCTGGAATAAACTGTCAGCTGTTAAACAACTGAAAAAGCACTTTTGACAATAATCTGACACCTGCCAGCAAATGTACAACAGTATGGCAGAAAAATTAAATAATCAAGATGTTCCAACGACTCTGTCGAAGTCCGGAGCCCAATCTGACCTTAGAGAGCTGTGCATGAACAAGTGCTTGTAAAACGTCAGTGAACTGAAGCAACATTGTAAAGAAGAGTGGGCCAAAATTCCTCCACAACCATGTGAACGGCTGCAGTTTTCACACACCACTTCTTCATTTTAGCTTAGTTTTATATTTTCTAAATAGATAATGAGAGTGTAGTATGTCATGTTTTTTTTTTTTTCTTATCTGAGGTTGTATTTACTTAAGCTTAACATGTTGTAAGAGGCCAGGTTGTTGTTTTTTTTTCCAACCATGACTTTCTTCTTAAAATGACTGTAGAGTTCAGGAAAATCTTGTATTTTCCAAGTCGTCTGACGATGCAGAAGTTTCCCTTCTAGGTTTAAGCTGTGCTGGTCAGAAAATCTTTGCACGAAATGACAACTGCAGTTTTCGGCCCAACAGATAAGACCTCAGCTGTCCTCCTCTGGCTGCAGGATCCCCCCCGTCCAAGACGAGAATTGAGCCAGTGTCTCTCTCAGCTGGCCGGCGGCCAACAATCTCCGCTCGCACCGTGGCCTTGGCTTTGGGTGTGTCTCCAGTCGCACGGGACAGCACAGAATAGACTATTGTTGCTCGCACAAGACAGACAGGCAGGGGAAGAAGGGGGGGTGGTGGGGGGGCTGGAGATGGTGGGAGGAGTAATAAGCTTTTAACGAGCAAGCAAGAGGCACATGGACAATGAAGCGTGGCTCCCTTCCCGTTCACATGCAAGAGCACCGGTGCAGAGCCTGAGGACATTTATTCACTCACAGCGTTAATCCAGCGACTACATTTAGTTAAAGGGAGCATCTGATACGCAAACACCTGGCAGCTGAACACCTCAGGTGAAGCTGGAGAGTTTAAATAAGTAACGGTGTAAAACATTTTGGGATAAGTGCTTATACATGTTGTAGCTGGCGGATATAGTATATAAACACAACGACACTCTTATGTCTGTGTGACAAATCTGTGGTTAGTTTGGTTGGTACAAAGAACAAGAATGGGCTACTTTGGCTCTGCCCAGGTGACCGGATTACCACTAAAACTAAACGTTTGTTGTCAGTGAAGTCATGGAGACTTCATCTTCCTGGTTGTCTGTCTTACAGCCAGGAATAAAAAAAAAAAAAGAAAAGGAATTATGACCGTTCCTCTTTACACAACTGCTTCAGCTCGGACACATTTGTTCTGATGTGAATGACTGTCTTGAGGTGGTTCCACAGCATCTCAGAGGGGTTCAGGTCTGGTCTCTGATGGCTCTCTGAAGCCGTTCTACGGTGGATTTACTTCTGTGCTTACCCATCTTCTACTCAGCTTCCGCTGGTGGACATTCATTCTGATATTAAGATATTCAATAATTTACTAAATAAATTTTCCCCTTAATACTGACAAGTGGCCCAAGCTCTGACGCAGCAAAGCAAGACCAAATCATGACACTCCTGCCTCCAGACTTGACTGTCGGCATGATGTTTTGATGTTGGTAAGCATTTTTCCTGAACAATCTAACTTTTGTGTCATCAGTTCACTAAACATTTTCCCAGCAGCGTTGTGGATTTCCAAGGTAGTCTATGGTGAACTTCAGGGACGCAGCAACGTTTGGTTTTTGGAGAGCAGTAGCTTCCTCCGTGTTGCTCTGCCACAGACAGAACAACATCTCATAAATAGAGACGTTTCCCAATTTCAAACACCTTGAAGGTATCAAACTTGAGGCCTGTGGGCCAAATCCAGTTTGCAGCCTATCTGGCCTGCACAAACACAGATATAATAACGTACTTACAATGCAGTCCTTTACTGTTTTAGAGATGTACGTGTTCCATAAATACATCTCTATGAAATCAATGCTTTTATACTATTAAACACTACAGCAATTATTTCACTATTTTCTAAATTAAAGAAGATACATTTTGATACATTTTTAGTTGCAGCTGGTACAACTGGTTTTTGACGTTAACCAATATGCTGATGGAAGAGAGCCTGACATCCCTTTAGCTGTTCCTCGTGGGTTCTTCTTCACCTTATTTAGGATTCTGTGTTGTGCTTTTGGACTCATATTGGCTGGCTGTGCATTTCTTGGAAGAGTATTCAGGGAACTAAAATATATTTGTGTATGGACAATTTTCTTTGCCACTCTAAAGATGCAGCAGCCTGCTCCATTTATTGGTTACGCAGCTGTGCCGGGTAGCGGAGCTGCAGGATTATAAGTGAGAAACGTTTTTGTTCAGGGAGCTTTATCTGGTTTTTGAAGCTGAACTCACTGGGGAAGCAACACAATTGAAGTTAATTCAATGACCACTAGGGGCTGGCTCCAGGAGTGAGTCAATCTCCATTGAACCGCACATTAAATTGACCAGCTCTGTAGGAGAAAGAAACATATTTACAGAGTGCTTTTGGTCTCCGTTTCTAGATTTCACATCATTGAGAACATTGCATGAATTTTGATGTACTTCATCTGGTAAAATTATATGAAACCAAAATACAGTAATGCTTTTTTTTTTTTGGGATGGATCGTCTGTGACTATAATGTCAAATGGCTAGCTGCTATCACGTTAGCTACTTAGTACCTTCAATGAACTTCTGAGCTGTGAATAAAGACCTGACACACCATATTCATTCCTATTGTAAAGGTAATATGGTTTGTCGTGCTGTTGACTGTACTGAGAGACTACTGCTACTGGTTTGTGGTTGGCCTGGAAGAGTTTGTAGGCAAAGCATCCTGAAGCTATCTCACCCTTGGTTGAAGGCTGCTAGCCAGGGCTAACTGGAAGATGCCACTTGAACTATAGCTCATTGACTTTGACGTCTTGCAGCAACCGGGTCTTCCAACCAAGGTTTGCCTCAGAACATTACAGGACCCTTTCAAGTTGAACCCACTTCGGTACCCTTTCCTACCTTTTTCTTTTAGGTCAGCTGGGCCGCTAGGCTTGGTCAACCCAGAAGACTGCTGCTATTCATCATTTCAGTCCTGGCAGTTTTCATTTCGTAAGCTGTTTCAGAAGAGACATCTGAAATAAGGAATATTTGGACAGATGCAATCAGAACGAATGTAAGGGAGCATCAGTTAGAGCAGACCTGGGCAAAACACGGCCCGCGGGCCACATCCGGCCCTTTGTGCGTCTCTGTCCGGCCCGCACGAGGCCAATCATAAATTAAATTTGATTACAACTTAATAATAAAAAAAAAAATCTATGTCGTGCGTGCAGTACAACTGTGGTGCTTTTATTTTGAAAGTCGTAGTACTTCCGTGTAGCGTACGTGCATGAAGGTAAACAGCGCTAAGTGATGCTGCCGTTAAAATGTGTGCTGACGCTAAGAAAAGAAAAGTTGACAAGGAATGACGTGCTTTCAACAAGACATGGACCGCTAAGTATGTCTTTACAGAAATTAAAAGGTGAAGCCGTGATTTGTGCTACACAGATCGCTGTTTAAAGATTATAATTTGAATACGCACTACACGACCAAGCATGAAGAAAAATACAGAAATCTGTCTGATAAAGAGCGCGCAATAGAGGCTGATGCATTGCAAGCAAAACTGCAAACCCAACAAGGAATTGGTAAAATGAGGTGGTAAACATTAAAACAATATTCATTTAATTGATGTGTTTCTATAGATGTGTTGTAATTCACAGTTTGAGGAATTTAACAAGTTAAGAATAAATTGGACTTATTAATTATTTTTGTTTTTTTACTCGACCTATACGCCACAATTTCACAGAGCCTAATATAAATATCTACAGAATAATTGTATTCTTCTAATTACCAGTACCAGCTATTTAGAATATATAATTTAATGCATTTTACAATGGAAGAAAGTTGAGCAGGATTAAGTTCAAGTTATCGTTGATGTGGCCCTCTGACACACTCAGGTTTTTCATGTGGCCCCTTGTAAAAATTAATTGCCCACCCCTGAGTTAGAGTCATAGGTTAGCATAAGCTAAACTAAAGTAGCTAACTTGTGGTAACTGAGCCTTTTCCAACTGGTTCAGAGGTCTGTTTGTTCTGACCACTTCTCTATTCTTTCACTCAATAAGGTTGGGCATCTTTAATTAGAGAGATTAGATAAAGCTTTGTTAATGCCTTGGATAATTGAGTTCCCATACCGGGAGTTGAACCCGGGCCACCTGGGTGAAAACCAGGAATCCTAACCACTAGACCATATGGGAAGCTGTAGCTGCTGTTAGAACCAAAATGATTCTGTGTACAGTAAGCACTCTTCATAAACTCAATGAGAGATGTAACATGGGTTTGTCCAGTTCTTGTTATACAGTCTATGTTCTTGTTCAGTGTAATAAATGATTTGTGTGCTGTACAAGGCAGCATCTGGACCTTTCCTTCTCTGTGTGATGAGGTTTCTGCATCCAAGCGAGGACCTGGATCATGAAGCTAGCTTTGTTGTGGTTGGACCACACCAGGACACCACAACCAAGACTCGATTTCTGACCGTGATACTGCTTCTTCTTAGTTTATAAAATCTAATCACGTAAAAAAATACATGTAAACTTAATTCTGTAATATTGGCTGATAATTATGCTTGACTTCAGGTTTTTTCTCTTTATTCCAGTTGTTTTAAACTTAGCTAACAGCTTGTTAAATGACATATTATGACATTTGCTTTCAAAAGTTGACACAATTTCCCAATTTCTTAATTAAATGTCTGTCACATATTCTGGTCAAAATATCACAGAAAAACAATGCAAAGCAACCTTTTCAAACATTTCTCTCCACCTTTTTTTGACTCTCCATTCCATGTCCCATTTTCTTCTCCACAGGGTGTGCCTCTTGGAGCTGGTCGTACAGCTTTGTGCTCCACACTTACTGGATGCATCAAATGCACTATGATGTGACGCAGGGTGGAGATAAAGATAGGGAGGCTGGATAATTCAACTGTGATGTGAATCTGCAATGCCACCGTATCCTGCAAATCTGAACAGCTCCCTGAATGACATAATTTCAGATTTATCTGGACCCAAACAAAGAGTCAGGGTTGAGTTAGGTCTGTGTTTCTGAGCTCGTAGTCACTGCAGACACCCAAATATAGGTTCTCAGGCACAGAAAAAGTAATTATTTTCATAATATAGCAGTTATTGTAGCCACTGCAAAACTTTATTTTCAATGTCAGTAAAACCATTGTGAGGTTTTTCAGTGAATCGGACTCTTTACCACCTGAGTAAGAGTTGCATATCCAGTGTTTTCACGTTCTGTAAATTAAACACACTATTTTTCTGCGTGTTTATGCAACATCTTTACAGAATCCACATTTTTTTTAAGCTCACACCTTGACTTTTAGTTTTGGGGCAACTTTCTTTGAAAATTGAACATGACTGGGGTTTCAACTGTAACCAAACATGCCAAACCAGTCTGTGGTCCTACATTTCATTTGCAATTAACTGTACCATTATTTGGTTTAGATACTTGCACCTGATGCACGTTTTCTGGGAAACGTGTATTTAGGAAAACATACCGCATATGTTCAGATGCAGTGAAGCAGATCAAACACTCAGAAGAATTTCTTTGTCTCATCTAAATACAGATGAGTGTTTTCCTAAAACATCAGCAAACAGTCATTAGCACTTACAGGGCTCCAGTTGTCTGTCTGAAATTACAGACTCTCATCCAGCACAAGATATGCACGTGTAACCATCCGATGCACAACTATATATGGTTTTAGAAGTTTTTGAGATGGTGAGAAACTACTGGCAGAAGAGATCTTTACCACGATCAAGGCTCCCTGTTTTTAATCGTGCCGTTTTTAGACTCTGGCAACAATATCGCAAGCTTTGTTTTTCCCCAGAGGATTGCATTGCTTTAAGCTCTGCTAAACATTTTCCAGAAGGACAAACAGGAACTGGGCAGAGGTTATATTTATTGGCATGAAGCAGGAATGTCTTTACATGACATGCAACTAAAAAGTGCATTGTAGAAACATACATTTTTTGTGGCCATCAAAGAGGAATACTTCAAAGTAAAATGACTACACTTACCATTTAGCCTCTTCATTTGTCAGTGACATAGACCATAAAGAGAACTGGACAAACCATCTGTGACATCACCCAAAGGTTTTTGAAGAATGGTTTTGATACCCAGTGGTTGGGAGCTCTGGTCGACACCATGTTGGTAGGACCTGACTCCTCCCAACCCTGGTTGATCCAAAAATGCACAGATGTGCAGAGTGAACAAGGCTGGAAGGTGGCTGAAGCGCACCAGCCTTCCCTCAGCTAGCACATGCTGGCTCTCTTAGCTTTGCTCTTTCTAACTAGGGCCGTAGTGGACAAAAAAACCCCCAAAAAACCAAAGCATGAAAATGGTGATACGTCATAGCGTGGCCACTCAAATGAAACATCATCCCACCGTGCCACTGACAGAGAAAAGCCCAAGAAACTCACTTTTATTCATCTGTTTAAAGGAAAGCCTTCAGTTTTAT
>JAGFBZ010001217.1:0-41372 GCA_018398805.1 Hirundichthys speculiger
GTTGAAAGGTTCTTTTATCTGGTGTCACAAGAGACCAAAAGCAAAGATTAATGCAAAATTTAATAAGCCATGCAGAATATTATCGGCAGATGGTACAGTCTTAACATCAGAGACACAAAGAAAGTGCACACCAATTGTCGAAGTCCTCCAACCTTTGTAGTCACAAAAAAGGGTCTTGCTTCCCCGTCTCTTTCCAGATGGCATTCCACCGTCATGTCTTTCAGGATATGTGTTAATATTGTCACAGTCCAGGAGTAAAGACAATAAAACAGCTGTGTTTATCTGTGAAGTCAAACTTTTTTGAGGTCACGATGTCCCGGTCGTTGGGTCATAAAAACCTAAAGCAGCAGAAGATTAAAGGTAACAAAACTGAGTTTTAAACAGTTAAAAAAGATCTTCTGAGGTAATTATGAAATCCTAACAGGTTCTTTTTAATAATGCAGGAACTTTAACTAAAGATTAACTCCTCCAGGGACAGAACCACTGCGGACCAACTGTTTTGCTTCTTGGTCATTGTGACCTCAGGTTGGTTTCAGAAGCAGAGCGTTTCGTGCTGCTGCCTGTTCAGTTGGATTCATGAAATTACAGTTTTGCCTGAAGTTTTCAAGATCACATGAGAATCACGTAGTAGTCTGAAAATAACACGTTCTTTGTCCTTTCTGGAGGCAGGTTGGGAGCGTGTTTTATCAGTTCATTAATGAGCATAAACCCCATCCGGGGACCACCAGACACCTGCAACGTCTCTGTTATCTGACAAACGTCTGTCGGGAATCCAGCAAGTGCTCCATTACGGTCCGAGTGTCTTAACATATCAAGTTCATTTAAACACTTTATGAAAGACAATCTGAAACCTTATCCATCCAGTAGCTATGCTCGCTTAATCCTATACAGGGTCACGAGGATCTGGTGGGGTCTATCCCAGCTCTGCTCGGGTGAAAGGCAGGGTTTACCCTGGACAGGTTGCCAGTCCATCACAGGGCCACATGTAGACAAACAACCATGTACAATCACAATCACTCCTACGGGCAATTTAGAACCACCAATTAACCTGAATCTGAAACTTAAATATGCAAAATTTAGTTTGTAGTTATGAAAAGTTCAGAACTGTTGTTTATGAAAGCTAAAAATGCATCAATTTCGCTCTGCTCACAGTTTGCTCACAAATCCATTCCGTTTTATGAATGAAACTTCTGAGACCTTCTTGAGTTGTTTTTTAACCTCTGCGAACATAATGATTTGCGAATGTACAAATCAGAGTCTGCTCGTGACGTATTTTATTGATAATTGACTGTGTTACTCACGCAGCTGGTGTGTGTGACTTCCCTCCAGCTCGATCTGCTGTGTGTAAATAGACTCAGTTCAGCCACGGCTGAAGGACAAAACGGACCCGGCTCGTACCTGCAGTGGAACAGAGCAGACGGCTGCTTTCAGAACACTTCTGAAATGCTTCTGGTGGGATCAATCTCATTGATTACAATAGCTGTGATTTACAGCAGCTAGACTGACTCATCCTGTGAGACTCAGGGGGTAAAAACCTTTGGTGGATTCTGGTCCCAGGTACCAGCCAAGTAGCTAAAGACAACTAGCTGCCTAACCCCATTGACTGCAATGTAGCTGTCACTCAAAAAAAAACACGTCTAATCATGCAAATATTTGTGACTATATCACCTCAAGAGATACAATAAAAACTCACCCTACAAACTTTATGGATGTAAATTACAACTACGGAGATCATGTTTATTTTTGCTGTTAAGTTCGACGTTTTATGGAGTGACTCACTTTTGGAGTCGACGCCTAGAGGTCGTTTGAGGAACTGCACCAGCCGACAGCGTCCCCGTGCTTAGCACTGACAGTTGAAGAACTTTTTAGTAAATATGTGCTAGTTGTTGGTGGTGCATCAAGGCTGACCCAAATATATCGGATGATTAATAGCTGGAGACAAAGGTCCAGCATAATCACACCACATACTCGGGCTTTTGTGTGTGCGTCTTCTCCGCCGGTCCACTCCCGGCCCTCACCTTTGCCTGCGCCGTATTGGCACGCGCTCCACAAATCCGTCGTCATCCTTCCTGCATGTATTCCCTGGCTCCTATGAGTGAAGTGCTATTTCAGGAGCAAGGTAACAATCAGCATGGCCAAGATCATTTAGCCTCAGCGTTCCCTGTGGGCCAGACACAGAAAATAACTTTCCCTTTTCCCTGGCATCTGCAGATTCTGGGGAAAATGAAGACATACAGCCCCCAGGTCCAGCGGCCTGCTCAAGGTAACCTCTGCTGTCAGCACACATTTACTGATGCTGCCTGTTGAGGGCAGGGTGGGGGGGGACCGGGAGAAGAAGAATAATATGCCACAGAGGTAATGCCCCACGCTTGACGTGTTAATAGATAAATACCTCTGCCCAATGCCGTTTCATTTCCATGAGTGAACGCAGAGAGGAGAGATCTACCTTGGAATTTTCCAAACAGCATTTTTCATGCAGACGAGGGTCCATTTGGCTTTTGACGCCACATCTTTTTAGCTTTAATGCTGTTTTTGGTCCTATATCTGCAGAAAACAGACAGAACATATTCAAAACTCTAAGACAACAGACTGATCCACAAAAAGTAATTGATTCATTCATGTAGAGACAAAACATTAGTTTATTCCTGCTGATGGACAAAAATAACTGCAGTGGAAACACGTTTTCTGCCGGACCACATTTAAAGGGCCGCATCGGTGGGCTTGAGCCGTGGAACTACATGCACAAATGTGTCAAGTTGAAGAATCAAGTTTGAGTTTTGACTGTTAAGATCTACACATTGACTTGGTACAGGTTTCACATCAGATGAGCTTCCTGACATGACCCTCCCTCTTTATCCGGGCCTGGGACCAGCTCTATGAGTGGCCGGGGCATTGGGTTTAGTGAGGTTTAGACTCCCACCCAGGGACACTTTATCATGTGTCAGGCCTGAGGATCAATCCAGTGACCTTCTGGATGGGGATCAACCACCTCAATCCACTGCTCCACAGCCAATTTATCACAAGGTAACTGTGGAAATCTCTCTTGTCTGACGTTTTAGTGAGAGTTGTCCCAGCCTGTGGGAGTTTCTATAACTGAGATCAACATCAAAAGAAGCTTATTCTATGTAATAAAAAATGATGTTTCTGGTCTCGAGTGTGTAATAACCATGTGTATATAATCAAAAAGGAAAGATACGTACTTTTACAGCCGTCCCTGCCATTTGGGCCCCATCTGGAGGAAAAGTGGGCTGCTTGGGTACAGAGTGGACTTGAGCTTGAAATGGGCAAATATGATGCTTCCCGTATGGTTACAGTGTTCTGGGCCCCAAATGGGAATCCATGAGGGATAAATGGGAAAAAATTTGTGGGTCCCATCTAGTTTCATTCAGCCACTACTTATAAATCAGCCAAGGCCACCATGGAGCCTGCAGACAAACCAACAAGGGACCCACGTTCATTCCACTTTTAGCTCATACACAGCTCGATATAAATGACACAGACCCATTGCAACAACAAAAGTGCAGGTTTTAAACGAAACAATAATTTTTAAATATATGTATGAATTATTTCCAGGTTTTTAAGTTCAAGTTTATTTGTTAGGGCAATGCACATGATGAACTTTCTGTAAATGTGCCAGTTTAAGCTGATAGCAATTTTCAACTGTAGTCCCTGGGCAGGATGTTAATTGCCTAGTGTAAAACTACGAGGTCAACAGGTGGTCACAGAGGTCACAGTCACAGAGGTCACAGGGTCACAGAGGTCAACAGGTGGTCACACAGAGGGTCAACAGGTGGTCACAGAGGTCAACAGGTGGTCACAGAGGTCAGGGTCACAGAGGTCAACAGGTGGTCACAGAGGTCAACAGACAGGGTCAACAGGTGGTCACAGAGGTCAACAGGTGGTCACAGAGGTCAACAGGTCAACAGAGGTCACAGACAGGGTCAACAGGGGGTCACAGAGGTCAGCACAGGGTCACAGGTCACAGAGGTCAACTGCTGACACAGGTGTGTCTCACCTGTGCTGTACATCTCACCTGTAACAGGTGTGCTGGCTGCAGGGCCTGTGGACTCTGATGATGATGAAGACGTGTTGAAGATGAGAGTCCATGTTTTCAATGGTGAAAGGCGGAGTTTCCGGTTCCTGGAAGACCACTGTGACAAAGCTGTTACCAGCATCTCTCCATGGCAACTGAACAACAACAGAAATACAGTGAGATGCCATCGCCATAGAAACCATCACCTTCTCACACTGAAGTTTTCTGCCCCGGATGACTAACCAAGGGTTAGGGTTGATAGTTAGTACTAGTAGTTCTAGAAGCAGTAATGTAGTAATACTAATAGTAATATAGTAGGGGTACTAGTATAAGAAATAGTAGTAACTGTAACTGTAACTGTAACTGTAGTAGTATTAACACTAGTAGTTGGGCCACCCGGTGGTGCAGTGGTTCGGGCAGGTGGCCATATACAGAGGCTCCAGTCCTGAATGCAGCAGTTAAGGGTTCGATTCCCGGCTCGTGCTATCCTCTGCTGCATGTCCTCCCCGTTTTCTCTCTGCCCCCCTTCTTGTCTGTTTTCACTGTCAATAAAGACCACTAGTACCAAAAAGATCTTTAAAAAAAAAACAAAACACTAGTAATAGCAGATTCAGTAGTAGCAAGTAGTCGTAGTGGTAGTAGCAGTAGTTCCAGTAGAAGTATTAGTAGTAGCAGTTCTAATAATAATAATAATAATAATAATAATAATAATAATAACAATGACTTTGTAGATGTAGCAGTATAATGGTAGCAGTAGTAGTAGATTCAGTAGTAGCAGTAGCTCTAGTAGTAATAATAATAATAATATGGTATAAGTTGTAGTGGTAGTAGCAGTAGTTCTAGTAGAAGTATTAGTAGTAGCAGTTCTAGTAATAATAATAATAATAATAATAATAATAATAACAATGACTTTGTAGATGTAGCAGTATAATGGTAGCAATAGTAGTAGATTCAGTAGTAGCAGTAGCTCTAGTAGTAATAATAATAATATGGTAGTAGTCGTAGTGGTAGTAGCAGTAGTTCTAGTAGAAGTATTAGTAGTAGCAGCAGTTCTAGTAATAATAATAATAATAATAATAATAACAACAACTTTGTAGATGTAGCAGTATAATGGTAGCAGTAGTAGTAGATTCAGTAGCAGCAGTAGCTCTAGTAGTAATAATAATAATAATATGGTAGTAGTCGTAGTGGTAGTAGCAGTAGTTCTAGTAGAAGTATTAGTAGTAGCAGCAGTTCTAGTAATAATAATAATAATAATAATAACGACATGGTAGACGTAGCAGTATAATGGTAGCAGTAGTTCTCGTAGTAGTAGTAGTAGTTGTACTAGTAGCAGTAGAAGTAGCTGTAGTTCTGGTAGTAATAGTTACATAGTAGTTGTATTACTATTAATAGTATAAGTTCTCATGGTATTATTAATAGTATTAGTAGTACTATTGTTAGTAGCAGTAGTTCTAGTAGTAGCAGTAAGTAATAGTAGTTGTACTAGTAGTAGCAAACTACCAGCTCATTAAGGTCTTAGCTGTTAATTAAAGGCAGACTTGTCTGATCTGCTAACAGCAGAACTAACTGCAGTACTAGTTACAGTACTAACAGTACCTGTGTAGTACCGTTGGCTGTGCTTGGCAGCACTGAAACGTGGAACATCAGCTCAAAGTCCCTGAAGGTTGTGTACACCGAGGGACTTCCTGTTTGGTCACCTGGCAGGAAACAGACATAAACAAGGTTTACCTGAGCCAGCAGGTGTGTCAACCAGCATCTGTATAAGGAATCCAGAAAAAGGATGCTGATCCTGGATCAGAAACAGTAATTGGTTCTGGTACCAGTCGTGTCCAGTGGGGTTCGGTACTTGAAGCCCTTCATTGGCACCCTGTGGCCCAGCAGGTCCAGGAACTGGTCCAGTGCAGGACTGCTGGTCTCAGTGTCGTAAACGTAGTTTGTGGTTTCAGCAGCCCGACAGAACCACACAGCTACTCTGTGCTGGAGGACCATCTGGAGGAAGAAGAAGGTCAGATCAGTTTGGATGGACCACGTGGAAAAACTACCAACAATAATAAAGGTTCTGGTTCTGAGCAGGGAGGAAACCCACAAAACAGCATCATTTGATGAGGACCACCTCTGCAACTCTAACAGCCCAGCAAAGACACAATCATCGTCATTTAAGTCCTGTTGTGACCCAAGTATTCTAGGCTCAGTTTCAAGGGTCAGAGAAGCTCCTGAGGAGCTTTCACATTTAGAACTAAAACCGTCCCGTTTGTCGTCTCCATCACACACAGCTTTTGAGATTATTCAGACTGCCATCGACCCATGTTCTAGTGGGACAGCCAGCTCACCTCCTGCTGGTCCAGCTGCAACAAAAGTTCAGGGACTCTGGGAGAACCACTGGCCAGCCTCAGACTCTGGACACTGAGTTCAGGAAGCACAAACTCCAGGACGTCCTTCAGAGGAAGACCACGACTCATCCCGTATTTGGATGAGGATGGGACAGAGTCCTCCAGGATGGATCCTCTGAGAGTAGACGGCTGAGGAAAGGCCATGAAGACGTGTGAGATGGTGGTCCAATAGGAAGTACACCGATATCTGTAAAAATATAAGATCATATCATGGTCATCTGATCGACCACCTGAGGTGGATCGATTACCTGGGCGGTCCTCAGGATGACCCGATAGTTGAATTTCATTTCATCCAGCTGCTCTCGTCGAACGCTCAGAGACACTGGACCAAAGTTCTGGTCAACACCAAAGTAGTTCTGGTGGTCTGAGGAGTAACCACAGAGTTCAGAGGACAGACTGAGGATACATATCTTCAGAAATGGTCACAGAGAGATGATAAACACCTGTCAGGTACAAATTGGAGCTGCTCCTCTGATTTGGCTGGTTTCCCGCTCCAGTCTTACCTCTGTCATAGAAGTGTTCCAGATAGTATCCAGCTCCGGTCTCAGTCCTGGTCTACAAGTGTTCCGGGTTATACCCAGCAACGGTCCAAACCCTAAGCACCCAATTTGCCAACTACAATAAGGGCTCAAAATCTGGACCCTGGGAGTATCCCATTTTCAGAGTTGAAAATAAAAAGAAAATGGAAACCAGTAGGGAGCTGCTTGTTTTTTGTTAAGGACAGTGCACAAGTATTGTCCACAATTAATACCCCAACACTGGACCTTAGATACAGGAGGTGGACGCTAATGTAAAGATATTGCCACTGTACAGTGTCCACCTCCAATACATTTGGCACAATGATAAAGACATGTGAAGATGACAGGTCTTGTCTATTTTGAACACCATAATACTGGGCCCAGGATGTGGTCATTATTACAAATATATTACCATAGTACAGCTCGCAGTGGCAACATAAAAGACTGGTGTGTCTGCAAGGTGAAACACTGCCATAAATTGAGGTTGTTCTGTTCCTTTTAAACCTGGCACACTAAAACATTCCCTGGGACGATGATAAAACTTAAAATTTCAGCTTCCACATTCCTTTGGTTTTTGAGGTATAACTGTAAAATCCTTCTAAATGAACCATGCTGAAACTGAATTTCACTCAAAAATTGAAAGTGCTCACTTGATGCTCAGCTTTAGAGCACACTACACCTCAAAGATCAGCCCCTAATAAATAATACTTTTGAGTTACGGTGGTTTTAAGATTGTCCACATATTATACCTGAATCCCCAGTGTGAAGGTATTGTCACTCCAAATACCTTAAAACTACGGATGCACGATAACTGCTTTTTAAAACCGATACCGATAACACACACATACACCTAAGATCATTACTAGGGGTGTCCCGATCCCGATCCCCTGATCGGATCAGCCTTCGATCTTAAAAATTTAAGGTGGATCGGATCGGCCGATCAACCTTATTTTAACACACCGATCTTTTTTTTTTATTTTTTTTTTTTCAAAAAGTGATCCTGATTAACACAAAGTAATAAACTAATCATATTACACAAACAAAAATATTTTTTAAACTATATACATTTAATAATTTGCACTGAAATGAAGTTTCTCAGCAGCCCTTTCTTGTATCCACCTTAAAAGTTTTTAGACCGGCGGCGTCAGGCTAAACTTTAGCAAAAATGTCAGCAGTGTGGCAGCGCTATAAAATTACAAAGACCGACGCTTCAACTGCGACTTGAAACGTGTGAAAGGCTGATATATCATGATGTGTAAGTAAGAAGAGAGTTTACAACACCACCAATTTAATCAGACATTAAAAAAATCACCATCCTACCGAGCAGGATGTCTTCTGTCAGGCGTCGGCACGGCAGCAAACGCTCTTTAAAAAGAAAGGACAAACTCCCGAAAGACTCAGAGAAATACAGAAAAATCACCGAGCTAATTGCGGAATGTATTATTGAGGACGACCAGCACATTCAGTATGTGGAATACAAGGCATTTAACCGGCTCATTAATTACCTCGAGCCTCGTTCCCGTCATTACATGAACGACAAAGGACACAAAGGTGCGCGAACATGTGCAGCGGGTCTTGAAAGAAGTTAAGTTAATATTTTATATTATTTTTATTCTGATGTGATTTCATTGATTGCAAAGACTTCTGCTAGTGTTTTCATTGCCTTAAACTGCTAGCCAAGTTCACCTGCTGCTATTTAAATGGAAGTGCTATGTTCTTTGGTACTGAGACTGTTGAACAGTCACTGTTCTGTAACTAAATGTGTTTTATAATAATTCTCCCAAACAAAAAAGAAAGAAAGAAGAGTGTTTAAATAAGTTATTGTTTATTTTATGAGACGATAAAAGCTATTAATCTCAGCTTGGATGCAGGCCTATTTATTAATGTACACAGGAAATAAAATGCATGGGAAATTAAACTCTGTTTGCCCACTCAAAAAAAGTGAAATCGGATCGAGAAAAATCGGGAATTGGCCGATCATCAAAATTAAAAGATCGGAATCGGATCGGGACCCAAAAAACGTGATCGGGACATCCCTAATCATTACATCATCCAAAAAGTAGTGTGGACTTTTTAAATGAACAGATATTTATTTTTTCCAGTGAAAAACTATTGGCAAACCTCTCAAACATTTTCTTAAAGCTATCAAACAAACCTATTTGATATCTCACATCAACTTAAATAAGGTTCATTACTGACTGATATAAAAAATAAAGGCTCCTTGAACTGATGGAAATACATGCATCAGAATTACTAACTGAAAAAGATTAACATTTAAAGGATTTTGACTTGTGGTTCCATTTAAATCAATACCTTTAATTAAAGTAAATGAGGTTCAGTAGTTTTTGTTTTTTATTTTTTAATCTCATGGAAGCTTTAGATGAGAGGAATGAGGGAGAGGAGACTGCTGCTGGCTTGCACACATTAGCATTAGCTTCCGTTAGCTCACGTTAGCGCGATTTCAAAACTCCATGGAAGCGATTGTTATGTTGTAGGTGGCTGATCAGGTTTTACGTATTAAAGCTTGTGCTTCCCTCCTCGTAGAATTCACTCAGAGGATTCGTCACAAATAACCACCAAACTATCTTCTTCTGAAGCTTTAACGAAGTTCCACGCCGCCATGTTTGTTGTGATCAGCGCTGTGCTGCAGGCTGCATTCAAGGTGTAACGTAAATTCCCACGTTCCCTCGTTTGCTAGTCGTTCTTTCAGCCTTTTCTATTTTTTTCTTTTTTATGTGTAACATGTGGGAAAATACTGCGAATATAAATTAAAGTCAGCAGCTACTAAAATTATGACCGAGTTAAGAAGTTGTTTTCTGGTATGAGGGGGTATTCCAACAAGAACTGTGAGGTGCTTCCCCAATAACAAACCCTGGATCACCAGAGACCTGAAAAAGCTGTTGAACATCAAAAAGAAAGCCTTCAGGGATGGAGACAGGGAGTTATTGAAGACAACACAAAAACAAATTAAAGCACAAACCAGGAAGTGCAAGGAGGACTACAGGAAGAAGCTAGAAAGGCAGCTCCAGCAGAACAACGTGAGGGATGTGTGGTCTGGAATGAAGAAGATCACTGGCTTCAAGGCAAAGGGGGACCAGACTGATGGAGGTCTGGACCAGACTGATGGAGGTCTGGACCAGACTGATGGAGGTCTGGACAGAGCTAATGAACTGAACACGTTCTTCAATAGGTTCAGTTCCCCCCCTGCCTCCAGCCCAACAGACCACACCCCCTCGGTGAGACCACACCCCCTCGGTGAGCCCACAGCTTTCCTGTCACACCTCCACTCTGTAACCCTGCAGCTCAGTCATGGACCAGAAACCAGCATCATCTTTCTCCACCTCAGAGACCTCCTCTGCCTCCCCCTCCACTCTGTCTGTCTCCTGCAATCAGGTCAAAAAACAACTAGAGAAACTGAACCAGAACAAGCTGCAGGTCCAGACGGTGTCTGTCCCAGAGTTCTCAAGACCTGCTCAATGCAACTATGTCCGATTCTCCAGCACCTCTTCAACACCAGTTTGAGACAGAGAACAGTTCCTGTGCTGTGGAAAACATCCTGCCTTGTTCCAGCGCCTAAAAAACCACAACCAGCTGAACCTAATGACTACAGACCAGTTGCCCTGACATCTCACATCATGAAAGTCCTGGAGAGACTCTTACTGGTCCACCTCAACAAGCAGGTCAGCAGCTTTCAGGACCCATTACAGTTTGCATATCGTAATGGGCTTGGGGTTGAAGACGCCATCATCTACCTGCTTCACAGAGCCCACTCTCATCTGGACCAATCAGGCAGCACTTTGAGGGTCATGTTCTTTGATTTCTCAAGTGCTTTTAATACAATTCAGCCTGCGTTGTTATGTGGAGAAGCTCCATCAGTTCCAGGTGGATTCCTCTACAACCTCCTGGATTTAAGACTACCTCACAAACAGACCACAGTTTGTGAGACTGAAAGGTTGTGTGTCTGAGATGGAGGTCAGCAGCATTGGAGCACCACAAGGAACTGTTCTCTCACCATTTCTCTTCACGCTCTACACCTCTGACTTCCAGTCCAACTCTGAGTCCTGTCATCTGCAGAAATACTCTGATGACTCTGCAGTTGTTGGGTGTATCAGCAACGGACAAGGAAGCAGAGTACGAAGAACTGGTCTGTCAGTTTGTGAAATGGTGTAGTAACAATCATCTCGTATTAAATACCAGCAAAACTAAGGAGATGATTGTCGACTTCAGGAGGAGCAAGAATCAACACAGCAGTGTTTCCATCCTGGGAAAGGAGGTGGAGGTGGTGGAGGAATACAAGTATCTTGGAGTTCAGCTTGACAACAGACTGGAGTGGAAATGCAACACAGAATACATCTACAAGAAAGGTCAGAGCAGACTCTACTTTTTAAGAAAGTTGAGATCTTTTAATGTCTGCACCAAGATGTTGCACATCTTCTATAGGTCTGTTGTTGAAAGTGCAATCAGCTTTGCAGCCATCTGCTGGGGCAGCAGCACCAGAACCAGAGACCTGAAGAGAATCAACAAACTGATCAGGAAAGCTGGATCTGTGCTGGGTGGAACTCTGGAGCCGCTGGAGCTGATGTACAAAAAAGATGATGGATGACTCACACCTTCCATGAAGATGATGGAGGACTCCCTTCACACCCTCTCATGAAGATGATGGAGGACTCTTCACACCCTCTCCATGAAGATGATGGAGGACTCTTCACACCCTCTCCATGAAGATGATGGAGGACTCTTCACACCCTCTCCATGAAGATGATGGAGGACCTTCACACCCTCCATGAAGATGATGGAGGACTCTTCACACCCTCTCATGAAGATGATGGAGGACTCTTCACACCTCTCCATGAAGATGATGGAGTCTTCACACCCTCTCCATGAAGATGATGGAGGACTCTTCACACCCTCTCCATGAAGATGATGGAGGACTCTTCACACCCTCTCCATGAAGATGATGGAGGACTCTTCACACCCTCTCCATGAAGATGATGGAGGACTCTTCACACCCTCCCCATGAAGATGATGGAGGACTCTTCACACCCTCCACACGACACAGTGATCAAACAACAGAGTGTGTTCAGTGAGAGGCTTCTTCAGGTCCGTTGCAAGACGGAAAGATACAGAAGATCATTCCTGCCAGCAGCCATCAGCCTCCACAACAAGACTTAACACCTGTTATTATATTATTATTATTATTATTATTATTTGTTGTTTATAAAAAAAAAAAAAAGAGCCCTCGTAATAAATAAAGTATTTTTCGTTTTTTTGAGTAATCTTTTTCTGATTATGCCGACGTCACTTGAACATAACATTCACTGCCGGTCATTCAAGGCTCAGAGGGAGTGAGGCACTGCTGTGTTAACAAAAATATATGTTATCGGGGCTATTCATCGTGATATCGGACTAATCGGGATGACGTCATAATTTCCTGTTATCGGCCCGATAATTATCGTGCAGCCCTACTTAAAATTATGGCTATTCGAAGTGGACACAAATGCAAAGGTATTGTCATTGTACATCCTCATATCTTGGCCCAGAAGCTCCTGGAGTTTGTAGTGATTCTTTCTACGACTGAGATGATTTAGTATCTAACCCTAACCCAGCCTTGCAGCTCCCCCTTACAGCTACTTCCTTTCAGAAGCTTTGCAGGTGACTGAGCTTGACCTCTTTCAATTCACAATGAGAACATCCCACTTTGCAAATTTAATGCCAAAAAAAAATCTCTGGGACGTGTCTCAGATAACCTCTATTGGCTTGGGGTTACCAAAAAATTCAAACTTCAAACTTTATCATCCTTGGAGGATTAGCTCTCAGCCAACTGGGCATCAGAAGAATATGAGAAACGTTTCTTGTATGAGTGGTTCTGGTTCTTACCTCTGCTGTAGAAGTATTCCAGGTAGTATCTGGCTCCGGAGTCAATGTGTTCAATGGCGTAGTTCCTCCCCAGCGTCTGGGGGAACAGCGATGTTTCCCGCCAGGCTTCCAGGATTGACACGGCAGCATTGGTACAGCTGAGCAGTGCCTGGCTGCAGGTGGCGCTGCAGGTGGTGCTGCAGGCCCGGCTCAGGTCCAGGTTCCTCTCAGTTTCCCCCCTCCCATCTCATGAAGGTATGGGGGACAGCGGAGGACTAGATCACCGTCATCACCGACACCATCAAGACCATCGCCTGACACCGGTGCTGTGAACCCCTGATCAGGAGCAGGGCAGCGTGGTTCTGCCAGGGTTCTGGTGGCGGACGGGTGCTGGGAGACCTCTCTGAGATTGAAGAGAACACTCTGGACATCATAGTGAGAGAAACATCTGTGAGGAGTTGAGGCAACGGCTCCATCCTGTTGCTGGACCCGGTTCTTGTCGCTCCTCGGACCCCTCAATCTCCTGAAGATTGACGTCTCCGTCTTTGTCTTCTGACGATGTGACTCTGCTTTGTAAACTGAGGCCTCCGCATATTCGTGTCGCTGCGCACGGACAACGTCGCCACGGGCGATCTGGGCAGCGGCCTGCAGGCTGGGTGATACTGGGCAGAGGGTGTATGCAGGTTCATGGAGGGGTGGAGGTGCACTGGGTTCCAGCTTCACCTTCAAATCCTCAGACAATCTGGAGGAGCTCTGCCGGTCCAGAGCAGAGGTGCTGCCGTAGTGTCTCCTTAGACTGGCTCCAGTAGTTTGGTTCAGATCCAGATCTTCAGCTCCAACATCGCTGATTGTCACTTCACTGTTGCTCCTCTTCATCCTCATCAAACTCCTCCTGTAGGGAGGACTCTGAAGGTCCAAGAACTGGAGTCTGATGTCCGGGCTGGTCTGCAGCTCCAGCAGTCCATCAGAATATGGATGTTTTTCCAGGAAACTCGGGACCAGGCTGTCGGACCGGGGCGGAGGCTCCACCTCACCCAGGTCCTTCTTTTTGGACCAGTCCGACATTCGAGCACGAACCCCCATTTTAGGTAGAGGAGGAGGTCCCTGAACCAGAGGAGGTCCCATAATCCTGAGTGTCAGAGAGCCTGTGAACTCTAAGAGGTCTTCGGAGATAATCAGAACCCTGGACTGTGGTCAGATGGCCCGTCTGTTCCAGAAGGACCTGCTACCGGTGCTGGACCTCTGATCAGAGCGCATGACTCCGCTGAGGGGTGATCCTGAAGCTCTGAGCTCGACACAAGCCAATAAAGCCGGGGACTCCTCATGCACTCAAACCTGAAAGACACAGAACAGTTTTCCATGAGGCCCTGCAGACCAGAATCCAGATGTTGAGCAGCAGAGCTCATCAAAGCACCAACCAGTCCACCACCTAAACTAAAAAACTGTGGTACGAGTACCACCAGTGGTACGTAAGCGCTCTCTGGTGGTGTGGGGAGAACGTCACGACTTTCCACATTTTCACTTTTTTTTTTTCTTTATCAGAAACATACCATGTATTATAAATAGGTTTCAAACGAAATTCAGTTAACAATAAAAAACCCCAATAAGGAATAGCGCCATGTTCAGCAGCCTAAGTCGGACTCACAGACAATTCACTGTTTTTGCACTGATCTGCACTGATTTGCACTACTGTTAAATTGTAGATTACCTACTTTTTTATTTTTATTATATTTTATTTTATCTTATTCTATTTTTTATCTTAGTCTGTGCATGCACAGTATTTTTATTTTTATCTTATTTTTACTCTGTGTTGAATGTTGCAGCGTTACACCGAGACAAATTCCTAGTTTGTGTAATACTGTGTACTACATGGACAATGGCAATAAACCCCCATTCTGATTCTGATTCTGATTTGTGTAAAGCTAATTGATATATGGCTATATATATGTATAAATATATATACAGATCCTTTCCAAAAAATTAGAATATCGTGGAAAAGTTGTTTAATTTCCATAATTCCATTCAGAAAGTTAAACTTTCATATATTATAGATTCATGGCCCACAATTTAATCAATTTCAGGTATTTATTTGTTTATTTTTTTTTTACATAATTTTGGCTTCCAGCTCATGAAACCCACAAAACCAGGATTTCAAAAAATAAGAATACTGTGAAGAAATCACCATTTATTTCTCAGTTTTTGCATAAAATAAAGAAAGAAAAAAGAAATCAATCAAAATATGGTACTTTCTAAATGATATATCAATTAGTGCTGGGCGATATGGAAAAAATCATATATCACGATATGGACTATTTTATATCACGATAACGATATATATCACGATATACCATAATAAAGTATGTTTTCAGTTATTCTCTGAAAAGTTTGACAAAAATTTCATTGCTTACTTTTCAACTTTATTTTGAAAGGACATTTAGCTGAACTGTCACAAACATACATTTTAGTGCAGCAAAAACAGGTAGGTACAGAGGTACAGTAGCTTTCACATTTTTTTAAAGTGCACAACAGTTTCTTAGAGGAAAAACACATTTTTGCACTGAAGTTCAGCTATAAAAAATAAACACAAATTATTTTTCAACTTTCTGAAATCTGTAACCTTGTAGTGCAAAGTTTGCAAACCAATATAAAGTGTCTAAAGTAAACATCAGGGTTGAAGAGAACTCTGTTTAAGGCATTAACCATGAATAAAAGTGCAAACATAAAAGGCTACTTTGTAGAAGTAGATATGATTCTATCAAATTTATCATTGCAGGTTATTTAATTACAGATTTGCTGTACTAATTGATAAAAATTAGGTTAGAAACGATACAAACGATAGAAACGATATAAGAGAAATGGCACGATACACACTTTTACATTGTCCCCACGATATATATCGTCATATTGCCCAGCACTAATATCAATCATCAATACTTGGTTGGGAACCCCTTTGCCTTAATCACTGCCTTGATGCGACGTGGCATTGCATAGGAGTTATGGAAGCCCACATTTCTTGGATGCTTGCTGTCAGCTCTTCTTTGTTGTTGGGTCTGGTGCCCCTCATTAATACCCCATAGATTCTCAGTGGGGTTTAGGTCCGGCCAGTTGGCTGGCCAGTCAAGCACTGTGATGGCATCAAACCAGGTTCTGGTGCTTCTGGCAGTATGAGCAGGGGCCAGGTCCTGCTGGAAGATGAAAATCTGCATCTCCATACAGATCCTCAGCAGAAGGAATCATGAAGTCCTCCAAAACATTCTGGTAGACCGTTGCGGTGACCTTGGATTTAAGAAAGCAGAGTTTACCAACACCTGCGCTGGACATTGCACCCCAAATCATGACTGACTGTGGATATTTCACACTGGACCTCAAGCAGCTTGGGTTCTGCTCCTCACCCGTCTTCCTCCAAACCCTTGGACCTTGATTCCCAAATGAAAGGCACACTTTACTTTCATCGGAAAAGAGGACCTTGGACCACCGGCCAACAGTCCAGTCCTTCTTCTCCTTGGCCCAGTTGAGCCGCTTCCTACGTTGGCTCTGGTTCAGAAGTGGCTTGACCCGAGGAACCCGACAGCTGTAGCCCATCTCCCGGATTCGTCTGAATGTGGTGACTCCTGCCTCAGTCCACTCTTTCTGGATCTCTGCCAGATTCTTGAATCTTCTCTGTGTGAGAAGCCCACGGTCATCTCTTTTGCTAGTGCATCTTCTCCTGCCACATTTTTCCCTTCCACTAGACTTTCCATTGATATGCTTGGACACAGCACTCTGTGAACAGCCAGCCTCCTTAGCTGTAAACCTTTGAGGTTCACCCATCCTATGGAGGGTATCAATGATGGTCTTCTGGGCAGTTGTCATGCCTGCAGTCTTCCCCATATTGAACCGAACCAAACCAAAGCAATTAAATAACACCTGGGGAAACCTGTGCAGGTGCTTTGAGTTTAGTAGATGATTAGTGTGTGACACTCAGTCTAAAACATTCATGCCCTGATGATTTCTTCACAGTATTCTTATTTTTTGAAATCCTGGTTTTGTGGGTTTCATGAGCTGGAAGCCAAAATTATGTAAAAAATAAACAAATAAATACCTGAAATTGATTAAATTGTGGGCCATGAATCTATATAATATATGAAAGTTTAACTTTCTGAATGGAATTATGGAAATTAAACAACGTTTCCACGATATTCTAATTTTTGGAAAGGATCTGTATATATATATATATATATATATATATATATATATATATATATATATATATATATACAGTCATGGAAAAAATTATTAGACCACCCTTGTTTTCTTCAGTTTCTTGTTTCATTTTAATGCCTGGTACAACTAAAGGTACATTTGTTTGGGACAAACATAACGATAACCACAAAGATTGCTCATAAGAGTTTCATTTAAGAGCTGATATCTTACCATTTTCCATGGTTTTTCTTGATTATAACCTAAATCACTTAAGTTTTTACATCAATAGCTATGGGTTGTACTGCCAAAAACACTGCTTTATGCATTCAGTGTTTTCTTTTCTGTCTGTTTTAGTCACATGATGACGTTTAGTGGTACCAGGTATTAAAATGAACAAGAAAGTGAAGAAAAAATGGTGGTCTAACAATTTTTTCCATGACTGTATATATATATATATATATATACACACGTGGACAAAATTGTTGGTACCCCTCAGTTAAAGAAGGAAAAACCCACAATTCTCACTGAAATCACTTGAAACTTACAAAAGTTACAATAAATAAAATGTATTGAAAATCAAAAAATCAAAATCAGCCATCACTTTTGAATTGTTGATTAACATAATTATTTAAAAAAACAAACTAATGAAATAGGGCTGGACAAAAATGATGGTACCCATAACTTAATATTTTGTTGCACAACCTTTTGAGGCATCACTGCAATTAAACGATTTCTGTATTTGTCAATGAGCGTTCTGCAGCTGTCAACAGGTATTTCGGCCCACTCCTCCTCATGAGCAAACTGCTCCAGTTGTCTCAGGTTTTGATGGGTGTCTTCTCCAAATGGCATGTTTCAGCTCCTTCCACAGATGTTCAATGGGATTCAGATCTGGGCTCATGGAAGGCCACTTTAGAATAGTCCAACGCTTTTCTCTCAGCCATTCTTGGGTGTTTTTGGCTGTGTGTTTTGGATCGTTGTCCTGTTGGAAGACCCATGACCTGCGACTGAGACCAAGCTTTCTGACACTAGGCAGCACATTTCTCTCCAGAATGCCTTGATAGTCTTCAGATTTCATTTTACCTTGCACACATTCAAGACACCCTGTGCCAGATGCAGCAAAGCAGCCCCAAAACATTACTGAGCGTCCTCCATGTTTCACCGTAGGGACAGTGTTCTTTTCTTCGTATGCTTGGTTTTTGAGTCTATGAACATAGAGTTGATGTGCCTTACCAAAAAGCTCCAGTTTGGTCTCATCTGTCCAAAGGACATTCTCCCAGAATATATATACACATATATACATATATACATATGTGTGTATATGTATATATATAGATATATATATATATATATATATATATATATATATATATATATATATATATATAGTGTGTGTATATATATGTGTGTATATATATTATATATATATATATATATATATATATATATATATATATATATCTATTATATATATATATCTATATGTGTATATATCTATATATATATATATATATATCTATATATATATATATATATATATCTATATACAGGACCTGCCTTCTTTTCTACTGTAATATATATATATTATATATATATTTACACTCATGGAAAAAATGATTAGACCACCATTTTTTTCTTCACTTTCTTGTTCATTTTAATACCTGGTACCACTAAACGTCATCATGTGACTAAAACAGACAGAGAAGAAAACACTGAATGCATAAAAGCAGTGTTTTTGGCAGTACAACGCCATAGCTATTGATGTAAAAACTTAAGTGATTTAGGTTATAATCAAGAAAACCATGGAAAATGATAAGATATCAGCTCTTAAATAAAACTCTTATGAGTAATCTTTGTGGTTATCGTTATGTTTGTCCAAATGTTACAAATGTACCTTTAGCTGTACATTAAAATGAACAAGAAACTGAAGAAAACAAGGGTGGGCTAATAATTTTTTCCATGACTGTATATATATATATATATATATATATATATAATTATGGCTATATTTTAAAGTTGGTCATCATAGTGGTACTCAGAGAGCTGAACAGTTTCTCAGGTGATACGCAGTATTAAGTTTGAGAACCACTGACCTAAATGATTGCTGATTTATGGGATTTCCATGTTTCTTCAAGCTAAAAGCACTACAAAGGAACCTCCTACGTGGGCGGAGCTTCAGTCTCTGTTACAGCACTGCCTGGAGTCTGGGATGTTCCCGTTCCTGTCTGTTCACATGCTTCACTTCTATGAGGGCTGTATAAGTGACTCCAGAGGTTACTGCTGGGAGGAAGGTTGGAAATACAACAGGACATGACAAAGCCAGAGGAGGAGGTTATCTCATCCATTATCAACATGTCTGCTCTTGTGAAACATCATCAGTCTCAGCTGAAGTGCTACTGCATGTACCAACAATGTACCAGTCACAACAGAAGTACGTGGAATTATTAGTTCTCCAGCTCACAGATAATTACTATTATATTTTGTCCTAAATAATATTACCAAAATATATGTCCCCCTCCTCTCTATTCTTTCTTTACCCAGCTGGTCCTCAGCAGGAAGGTCCCCCTAATGATCCAGGTCCTGATCAGCCAACCAGAAGTCGTTTTCCACGACCTCACCAAACTCCTCCCACACCTGAGTTTTCTCCTCAGAGACCCCCAAAGCTACACCCCGCCGGTACCTGTCTGTGATTCCCACAAGCTAACCAAGCCAGGTAGGACTCCTTCAGTCTGATGGTCTCTCTTACCAGAGGTGTCCACCACCAGGTTCAAGGATTGTCTCCAGGAACCAACAACCTTCCAGCCACAGCTCTGGTCAGCTGCTTCATCAACAGGTGGAGAACGTGGTCCATTCAGACTCAATGTCCTCCACCTCCCTCGTTCCTCCCCATCACCCCCCTCCAGGTACCACCGTCATTGACCAGGAGATCATTGAAGTCCCCCAGCAGGAAAAAGGAGTCCCCATTAGGAGGACTTTCCAGCACCCCCACCAAGGACTCCAGAAGGCTGGGTACTCTGAACAGTCATTCATAAACACAGGTGACAGTCAGAGCCCCTCCCCCGACCTGAAGGAGCAGGGAAGCGACCCTCTCATCTACTGGAGGAAACCCCAACGTCCAGGCTCCAAGCTGGGGGGCTATAAGACCCAACCAGCCGTCCCCTCTCACCCTGGACAACTCCAGAGGAGAATCAGGTCCAGCCTCTCTGGAGGAGACTGTTTCCAGAGTCCAGGCTGTGCGAACCTTCAGGAGCCTTCGGGAGCCTATGGGAGCCTACGGGAGCCTTCAGGAACCTTCAGGAGCCTACAGGAGCCTACAGGAGCCTGCTGGAGCCTTCAGGAACCTTCGGGGACCTTTAGGAGCCTTCAGGAACTTTCAGGAGCCTTCGGAAACCTACAGGAGCCTTAAGGAACCTTCAAGAACCTACAAGAGCCTTGAGGAACCTTCAGGAACCTCCAGGAGCCTTTGGGAACCTCCAGGAGCCTTCAGGAGCCTACGGGAGCCTACAGGAGCCGTCAGGAGCATTCAGGAACCTTCGGGAGCCTTCGGGAGCCTACGGGAGTCTACGGGAGCCTTCGGGAGCCTTCAGGAACCTTCAGGAGCCTACAGGAGCCTTCGGGAACCTTCGGGAACCTTTAGGAGCCTTCAGGAACTTTCAGGAACCTACAGGAGCCTTGAGGAACCTTCAGGAACCTTCAGGAGCCTTCAGAAACCTTTGGGAGCTTCCGGGAACCTTTTATTAATGACATTAATAGATGTATTATCAAGTATGCGCCATGCTTAATTAATGCTTTTCTCATGATGAATTAAACAATTATTCATGGATACCTAAACATGGTTTAGGTATCCAGAATGACAACATAATAAAATACAGAAAGAAACAAGGAAGCTCAATCTGGATGTAGCCTCAGATGTTTATTATTGTGGATGAGCTGCTGTTTTCTCCTCTGCTCTGACCTCAGGGATCACATGTGCAGCCTGAGTAGGACTGAAGGAACCCTGAAGCCTCCCTGCAAAGGACACTGAGTCAGAGTGAATCAGTTCATCTGAGCAGCAGCTTCAAGGTCACGCTGATGAGACCCAGTCATCCTGTCAAAGTTCATGTATTCACAACGTGGAATAAAATCGAGTTTAAGTGAATCATTATAGTTCTCAGATTTTACCACATGGACCTAAATATCAGACAGGGTTTGTTTGTTTGAACGCATCTTGAGCAGCTGGGTCATAATTCAATGAATAAATGAGTCTATTATTATGAAATACAGGCATTTATTATTATGAAATATCTCCCATTATTATGAAAAAATGTCATTATTATGAAATATATTTTTATTATCATTTAATCTTAGTCTAATGCATAATTTATTTCATAATTTTTAGTTGAATGAGTTTTCACATAATTGCTTCGTTTTTCATAAGAATGAGCTTTTACATAATAATGACATTTTACCAGTGGGCGGGGCCAGTGGTTGACCTGCACCCTCATTGGCTGATCCGTCTCCATGCAGTTGCTGGGGGACTCACATCGAGCCTGTAAGGTGCATTCACCTCAGTTTACGGTTAAAAGTTGACATCAACTGAGAAACGTAGCGTGAAATGTAGGGAAAACTTGATTTTGACGGCATGGCGACAGGAGAAAGATCCTTTTCTGACTTACTCCAAGAGTTAGCCAACAGGCTCGATGAGAGTCCCCCAGCAACTGCATGGAGAAGGATCAGCCAATGAGCATGCAGGTCAACCACTGGCCCCGCCCACTGGCAAAATGTCATTATTATGTAAAAGCTCATTCTTATGAAAAACGAAGCAATTATTTAATAACTCATTCTTAGATTTAAAAAAAAAGCCATTCTGAAATAAACTATTATGCATTAAACTAAGTTAAATAATAATAAAAATATATTTCATAATAATTACATTTTTTTTTCACAATAATGGGAAATATTTCATAATAATAAACATATATTTCATAATAATTGGAAATATTTCATAATAATGGATACGTATTTCATAATAATAGACTCATTTATTCATTGAATTATGACCCATATGGGGCTCCATAATGAACATGGGAGTCATGAAATAAATAAATACACTGTGAAATAATTAAATATATTTTAAATAGACGTTTTCTTTAAAGGGATATTTTAGTATTAAAATTCTTTATTTAAAAAGGTAGATTTAATTATTTAATGGGACATTTATTTAATTAATTGCATATTTCATAATTTCATGACATATTTAATTATTTATTGATGTATTTAATAATTTAATGATATATTTGTTTATTTAATGGTAAATGTAATTATTTAATGATGTTTTTAATGAAAATTCTGATACATTTAATTAATTAATGGGAGATTTAAAGATACGTATTTCATGATAGATTTATTTATTTCACGACATATTTATTTATTTAATTTTGTCACTTTTCACCCTCCATATTCATGACGTCAAAATGCTGAAATGTTTGAATCATGTAGAAAGCTGGAGGTTTCAGTGCTGGTGTCTTTGGTGGAGGTCTGCTGCATGACCGTGTCTCCACCATCTTGTTCACCATCTTCACATCAGCGTGATGCTGCTTCTCAGCCTCGTTCCTGAACAGCTCCTCCTCTTCCTCGTTTCTCTTCATGTTTCCTCCCACGAGACGAAATGTCTGGAGGTTTGGAGAACATTTGACCGGAAACCCACTGATCTTCATCATGACCAGCTGTAAACAGCTTTCAGACCTGCTGCTGCAGGAGTCCCACCACCATCATCTCCATCTTCATCAACCGCAGGAATGAAGTTTGGGCGTGGACAGGAACTCCACGGATGGATATCAGCTCCAGGGCTTCCTGTTCCCATCAGCCACTTCCTGGACATCACCTCCTAGAATCAGAGACTGATGAGGTTCCAGCAGTGACCCATGTGACCTGAATGTCTTCAGGAGTTGATTTGGAACTGCAGCTCTTGGAGTTCTTGGAGGCTCCCGAAGGTTCCTGAAGGTTCCTAAAGGCTCCTGACGGTTCCTGAAGGCTCCTAAAGGCTCCTGAAGGTTCCCGAAGGTTCCCGAAGGCTCCCGTAGGCTCCTGAAGGTTCCTGTAGGCTCCTGAAGGTTCCTGAAAGTTCCCAAAGGCTCCTAAAGGTTCCCGAAGGCTCTCAAAGGTTCCCGAAGGCTCCCGAAGATTGCCGTAGGCTGCTGAAGGTTCCTGAAGGTTTCTGAAAGTTCCCAAAGGCTCCTAAAGGTTCCCAAAAGCTCCCAAAGGTTCCCGAAGGTTCCCGTAGGCTCCTGAAGGTTCCTGAAGCCTCCTGTAGGTTCCTGAAGGTTCCAGAAGGCTCCTAAAGGTTCCCGGAAGCTCCCAAAGGTTTCCGAAGGCTCCTGAAGGTTCCTGAAGGCTCCCCAAGGCTCCCGTAGGCTCCTGAAGGTTCCTGAAGGTTCCTCAAGGCTCCTGTAGGTTCTTGAAGGTTCCTTAAGGCTCCTGTAGTTTCCTGAAAGTTCCTGAAGGCTCCTAAAGGTTCCCGAAGGTTCCCGAAGGCTCCTGTAGGCTCCTGAAGGTTCCTGAAGGCTCCCGTAGGCTCCCGAAGGCTCCCGAAGGTTCCTGAATGCTCCTGATGGCTCCTGTAGGCTCCCGTAGGCTCCTGGACGCTCCTGGAGGTTCCCAAAGGCTCCTGTAGGTTCCCAAAGGCTCCTGTAGGTTCCTGAAGGTTCCAGAAGGCTCTTAAAGGTTCCCGGAAGCTCCCAAAGGTTTCCGAAGGCTCCCGTAGGCTCCTGGAGGTTCCTGAAGGTTCCTTAAGGCTCCTGTAGGTTCCTGAAAGTTCCTCAAGGCTCCTAAAGTTTCCCGAAGGTTCCCGAAGGCTCCTGTAGGCTCCTGAAGGTTCCTGAAGGCTCCCGTAGGCTCCCGAAGGCTCCCGTAGGCTCCTGTAGGCTCCCGAAGGCTCCCGAAGGTTCCTGAATGCTCCCGTAGGCTCCTGGAGGTTCCCGAAGGCTCCTGTAGGTTCCTGAAGGTTCCAGAAGGCTCCTAAAGGTTCCCGGAAGCTCTCAAAGGTTTCCGAAGGCTCCCCAAGGCTCCCGTAGGCTCCTGAAGGTTTCTGAATGTTCCTCAAGGCTCCTGTGGGTTCTTGAAGGTTCCTTAAGTCTCCTGTAGGCTCCTGTAGGCTCCTGAAGGTTCCTGAAGGCTCCTGTAGGCTCCCGAAGGCTCCCGTAGGCTCCCATAGGCTCCCGAAGGTTCCTGAAGGTTTCTGAATGCTCCTGACGGCTCCTGTAGGCTCCCGTAGGCTCCTGAAGGCTCCTGAAGGCTCCTGAAGGCTCCTGAAGGTTCCTGAAGGCTCCTGTAGGTTCCTCAAGGTTCCTGAAGGCTCCTAAAGGTTCCCGGAAGCTCTCAAAGGTTTTCGAAGGCTCCTGAAGGTTTCTGAAGGCTCCCCAAGGCTCCCGTAGGTTCTTGAAGGTTCCTTAAGGCTCCTGTAGGCTCCTGTAGGCTCCTGAAGGTTCCTCAAGGCTCCTGTAGGTTCTTGAAGGTTCCTTAAGGCTCCTGTAGGCTCCTGTAGGCTCCTGAAGGTTCCTGAAGGCTCCCGTAGGCTCCCGAAGGCTCCCGTAGGCTCCCATAGGCTCCCGAAGGTTCCTGAAGGTTCCTGAATGCTCCTGACGGCTCCTGTAGGCTCCCGTAGGCTCCTGAGGGCTCCTGGAGGATCCTGAAGGCTCCTGTAGGTTCCTCAAGGTTCCTGAAGGCTCCTAAAGGTTCCCGAAGGTTCCCGAAAGCTCCCAAAGGTTCCCGAAGGCTCCCGAAGGTTCCTGAAGGTTCCTTTCATCATCTCCCAGTGAGGTCACATCTGGATGGATGTACATTTCTGTAGAACCTATAGAGCAAAGAGAACAAACCCTCACTGGGTTTGGATTCGGGTCATACTTGACCATCATCACTGTCCTCTTTCAGAACCCCTGACCTGGACCCCAGTCTGGACCCCGTAGTTCACTGTTGACCGAACGGGTCCACAAAAGTCAGAAGGTTCCTTCAAAGGAGAGAAGGTTCTGTTTGGTTCATTTCTAAAGATTCTGTTCAAGATCCAGTTCTTCTCTCCCTCCTTTATGACACCGAACCCCTGGAACCAGAACCTTCCAGAACAGTTCTAACCCGACACTAACTCCTGGAAACAGAACCAGAACAGTTCTGACCAGACACTAACTCCTGGAAACAGAACCTTCCAGTTCTGACCCGACACTAACTCCTGGAACCAGAACCTTCCAGTTCTGACCCGACACTAACTCCTGGAAATAGAACCACAACAATTCTGACCCAACACTAACTCCTGGAGACAGAACCAGAACCACAACAGTTCTGACCCGACACTAACTCCTGGAAACAGAACCACAACAATTCTGACCCGACACGAACTCCTGGAACCAGAACCACAACAGTTCTGACCCGACACTAACTCCTGGAACCAGAACCAGAACAGTTCTGACCTGACAAAAACTCCTGGAAACACAACCTTCCAGTTCTGACCCGACACTAACTCCTGGAAACAAAACCACAACAGTTCTGACGCGACACAAACTCCTGGAACCAGAACCAGAACAGTTCTGTCCCGACACTAACTCCTGAAAACAGAACCAGAACAGTTCTGACCCAACACTAACTCCTGGAAACAGAACCAGAACCACAACAGTTCTGACCCGACACTAACTCCTGGAAACAGAACCACAACAATTCTGACCCGACACAAAGTCCTGGAAACAGAACCAGAACAGTTCTGACCCGACACTAACTCCTGGAAACAGAATCAGAACAGTTCTGACCCGACACTAACTCCTGGAAACAGAACCAGAACCACAACAGTTCTGACCCGACACTAACTCCTGGAAACAGAACCAGAACAATTCTGACCCGACACAAAGTCCTGGAAACAGAACCAGAACAGTTCTGACCCGACACTAACTCCTTGAAACAGAACCAGAACAGTTCTGACCCGACACTAACTCCTGGAAACAGAACCAGAACAGTTCTGACCCGACACTAACTCCTGGAAACAGAACCAGAACAGTTCTGACCCGACACTAACTCCTGAAACAGAACCAGAACAGTTCTGACCCGACACTAACTCCTTGAAACAGAACCAGAACAGTTCTGACCCACACTAACTCCTGGAAACAGAACCAGAACAGTTCTGACCCGACACTACTCCTGGAAACAGAACCAGAACAGTTCTGACCCGACACTAACTCCTTGAAACAGAACCAGAACAGTTCTGACCCGACACTAACTCCTGGAAACAGAACCAGAACAGTTCTGACCCGACACTAACTAACTCCTTGAAACAGAACCAGAACAGTTCTGACCCGACACTAACTCCTGAAACAGAACCAGAACCTTCCAGTTCTGACCCGACACTAACTCCTGGAAACAGAACCAGAACAGTTTCTGACCCGACACTAACTCCTGGAAACAGAACCAGAACAGTTCTGACCCGACACTAACTCCTGGAAACAGAACCAGAACAGTTCTGACCCGACACTAACTCCTGGAAACAGAACCAGAACAGTTCTGACCTGACACTAACTCCTGGACACAGAACCATAACAGTTCTGACCCGACACTAACTCCTTGAAACAGAACCAGAACAGTTCTGACCCGACACTAACTCCTGGAAACAGAACCAGAACAGTTCTGACCCGACACTAACTCCTGGAAACAGAACCAGAACAGTTCTGACCTGACACTAACTCCTGGACACAGAACCATAACAGTTCTGACCCGACACTAACTCCTGGAAACAGAACCAGAACAGTTCTGACCCGACACTAACTCCTGGACACAGAACCTTCCAGTTCTGACCCGACACTAACTCCTGGAAACAGAACCAGAACAGTTCTGACCCGACACTAACTCCTGGAAACAGAACCAGAACAGTTCTGACCCGACACTAACTCCTGAAACAGAACCAGAACAGTTCTGACCCGACACTAACTCCTGGAAACAGAACCAGAACAGTTCTGACCCGACACTAACTCCTGGACACAGAACCATAACAGTTCTGACCCGACACTAACTCCTGGAAACAGAACCAGAACAGTTCTGACCCGACACTAACTCCTGGACACAGAACCTTCCAGTTCTGACCCGACACTAACTCCTGGAAACAGAACCAGAACAGTTCTGACCCGACACTAACTCCTGGAAACAGAACCAGAACAGTTCTGACCCGACACTAACTCCTGGAAAACAGAACCAGAACAGTTCTGACCCGACACTAACTCCTTGAAACAGAAACCAGAACAGTTCTGACCCGACACTAACTCCTGGAAAGAACAGTTCTGACCCGACACTAACTCCTGGAACAGAACCAGAACAGTTCTGACCCGACACTAACTCCTGGAAACAGAACCAGAACCTTCCAGTTCTGACCCGACACTAACTCCTGGAAACAGAACCAGAACAGTTCTGACCCGACACTAACTCCTGGAAACAGAACCAGAACAGTTCTGACCCGACACTAACTCCTGGAAACAGAACTAGAACCTTCCAGTTCTGACCCGACACTAACTCCTGGAAACAGAACCAGAACAGTTCTGACACAACACTAACTCCTGGAAACAGAACCAGAACCTTCCAGTTCTGACCCGACACTAACTCCTTGAAACAGAACCACAACAGTTCTGACCCGACACTAACTCCTGGAAACAGAACCAGAACCTTCCAGTTCTGACCCGACACTAACTCCTGGAAACAGAACCAGAACAGTTCTGACCCGACACTAACTCCTGGAAACAGAACCAGAACAGTTCTGACCCGACACTAACTCCTTGAAACAGAACCAGAACAGTTCTGACCCGACACTAACTCCTGGAAACAGAACCAGAACAGTTCTGACCCGACACTAACTCCTGGAAACAGAACCAGAACAGTTCTGACCCGACACTAACTCCTGGAAACAGAACCAGAACCTTCCAGTTCTGACCCAACACTAACTCCTGGAAACAGAACCAGAACAGTTCTGATCCGACACTAACTCCTGGAAACAGAACCAGAACAGTTCTGACCCGACACTAACTCCTGGAAACAGAACTAGAACCTTCCAGTTCTGACCCGACACTAACTCCTGGAAACAGAACCAGAACAGTTCTGACCCAACACTAACTCCTGGAAACAGAACCAGAACCTTCCAGTTCTGACCCGACACTAACTCCTTGAAACAGAACCACAACAGTTCTGACCCGACACTAACTCCTGGAAACAGAACCAGAACCTTCCAGTTCTGACCCGACACTAACTCCTGGAAACAGAACCAGAACAGTTCTGACCCGACACTAACTCCTGGAAACAGAACCAGAACAGTTCTGACCCGACACTAACTCCTGAAACAGAACCAGAACACAGTTCTGACCCGACACTAACTCCTGGAAACAGAACCAGAACAGTTCTGACCCGACACTAACTCCTGGAAACAGAACCAGAACAGTTCTGACCCAACACTAACTCCTGGAAACTCTTCTTGCTCGAACAGTAAACTGACCTGTTTCAGATCGATTCCTGAACATCTGTGTTCCTGGTCCACCTTCAGGCTCTGATCCCAGTCCTGGTCTCTGTGAAGACCAAACCCCTGGTCCTGGTCTTCTTCTGTTCGGGGTCCTCGTGGTAAACAGTCTGTCAGCTGTTTCCGGTCGCAGTTCCAGCTCCGTCGAGCTCGTGGTGCGTTCAGGTGACGCTCGGATTCTTTCCTTTCCATGTTCCGAAGCTCTCCGGAAAGGAACCCTGTTCGTGTCTGCAGTTTTTACGTTCAACTCCTCGTGACAGTCAGAAACACGAATCTCCTTCATCATCTTTTTCGTCATCATTACGTCACGTCTGCTCAACATATTCTTGTGTCGAGACATTTACTGGTGGCCTTTAAGTCAGTGATCCGCTGCCTCCTTGTGGACACTCAGAGAACCTGACTGATCCTGATCCTCCGAGTCACAACAATAGTAACAAACCAACTCACATGAACTTTATTAATGCTGCGATGGAGGACGACCTTTATTCTGTTCAGCAGTTAACACATTTAAAGTTTGTTGGTGTTTTTGTTAACATGTTCAGCTTTTACTGAACTGAGTCCTGTTGCACCAAATCAGATCAGGGTTCCTCCCAGGATCTCTCAGCGATCCTGGATCGACTCTTCCAGTCAGCTGGATGAAGAACCAGAACCAGAACCAGGGTTTCTGAAGGGCAGTGGTCTGGACCAGAACCAGAACCAGAACCAGAACCAGGGTTTCAGACCGTTGCTGGTCTGGACCAGAACCAGAACCAGAACCAGATCCAGGATTTCAGACCGTTGCTGGTCTGGACCAGAACCAGAACCAGGGTTTCAGACCATCGCTGGTCTGGACCAGAAGCAGAACCAGGATTTCTGACCATCACTGGTCTGGACCAGAACCAGAACCAGAACCAGAACCAGGGTTTCAGACCGTCGCTGGTCTGGACCACAACCAGAACCAGGATTTCTGACCGTCGCTGGTCTGGACCAGAACCAGATCCAGGATTTCTGACTGTTGGTGGTCTGGACCAGAACCAGAACCAGAACCAGGGTTTCAGACCATCGCTGGTCTGGACCAGAAGCAGAACCAGGATCTCTGACCATCACTGGTCTTGGCCAGAACCAGAACCAGGATTTCTGACCGTTGCTGGTCTTGAGAAGAACCAGAACCAGAACCTGGGTTTCTGAAGGTCGGTGGTCTGGACCAGAACCAGAACCAGGATTTCAGACCGTTGCTGGTCTGGACCAGAACCAGAACCAGGGTTTCAGACCATCGCTGGTCTGGACCACAACCAGAACCAGGATTTCTGACCATTGCTGGTCTGGACCACAACCAGAACCAGGATTTCTGACCATTGCTGGTCTGGACCAGAACCAGAACCAGGGTTTCAGACCATCGCTGGTCTGGACCAGAAGCAGAACCAGGATTTCTGACCATTGCTGGTCTGGACCAGAACCAGAACCAGAACCAGAACCAGAACCAGGGTTTCAGACCGTCGCTGGTCTGGACCAGAACCAGATCCAGGATTTCTGACTGTTGGTGGTCTGGACCAGAACCAGAACCAGAACCAGGATTTCAGACCGTTGCTGGTCTGGACCAGAACCAGAACCAGAACCAGGATTTCTGAAGGCTGGTGGTCTGGACCAGAACCAGAACCAGAACCAGGATTTCACACAGTTGCTGGTCTGGACCAGAACCAGAACCAGAACCAGAACCAGGGTTTCACACCATCGCTGGTCTGGACCAGAAGCAGAACCAGGATTTCTGACCATCACTGGTCTGGACCAGAACCAGAACCAGAACCAGGGTTTCAGACCGTCGCTGGTCTGGACCAGAAGCAGAACCAGGATTTCTGACCATCACTGGTCTTGGCCAGAACCAGAACCAGAACCAGGGTTTCAGACCGTCGCTGGTCTGGACCAGAAGCAGAACCAGGATATCTGACCATCACTGGTCTTGGCCAGAACCAGAACCAGGATTTCTGACCATTGCTGGTCTGGACCAGAACCAGAACCAGAACCAGAACCAGGGTTTCAGACCGTCGCTGGTCTGGACCACAACCAGAACCAGGATTTCTGACCGTCACTGGTCTGGACCAGAACCAGATCCAGGATTTCTGACTGTTGGTGGTCTGGACCAGAACCAGAACCAGAACCAGGATTTCTGACCGTCGCTGGTCTGGACCAGAACCAGAACCAGGGTTTCAGACCATCGCTGGTCTGGACCAGAAGCAGAACCAGGATTTCTGACCATCACTGGTCTGGACCAGAACCAGAACCAGGGTTTCAGACCGTCGCTGGTCTGGACCAGAACCAGATCCAGGATTTCTGACCGTCGCTGGTCCGACCTCTGATCAGAAATAGATTTAATTTTAAACAGTTATTGATGATCCTCTGCAGGTTTGTTTCCTTGTTCTCATGAAAATGTGACAGAAAAGTTATCAATCATCATCAGGGTAAATTGATCTTCTTATCATCTCTAAACTGATAGAAGTTCAACTTTTCTCTTCTAAATGAGCTCATTCCAGATGTGGTTCCAGCTGCAGGTCTCTGATAGTTGGACAGGAACAACAACTGGATGAAACAGACAGAAATGTTAAAGCTTCATCTGGAGAACATCTGTGAACTGATGAAGGTAACTGATCTCAGGTCTGAACATGATCAGCTATAAAGGGATGATTAGAGAGGCAGAGTCTCTCTGAAGAAGAGATGGACAGAAGCTCTGCAATCTGAGAAAGACTGAAGAAAAACATGGAGGAATACTTTCAAAACAATGTTCCTCAAAGGCTCTGCAGATCTCCTCATCTACAGTCCAGAACATCATCTACAGACTCAGAGAAACTGGAGGGACAAGGACGTTAACCCTAACCAAAGACCTTTATTGGATGTCCTTGGTCTTCAGGCCCTCAGAAGACGCTGCATCACTCATCTTCACTATCGTGTCAATGACATCACTAAATGGGTCCAGGAAGACTTCCAGAAACCACCGTCAGTAGACACAATCCACCGTTCCATCTGCAGATGACAACTGAAGATCTACCATCAAACAGCAGGACATATCTGAACATTGTCCAGAAGAGCCTAACCCTGACCCCTAACCCCAACCCTATTTTACCATTTACCTTGAGACTAGAGCTAGCGAGAGTGCGTCGACCGCCTAAGATACAGGGAAGCGCGCGTCAACCGCCTCGGACGCGGGGGAGTGCCAGTCGACCGCCTCGGACACGGGGGAGCGCGAGTCGACCGCCTCGGACACGGGGAGCGCGCGTCAACCACCTCGGAGATGGGGGAGTGCCAGTCGACCGCCTCGGACACGGGGGAGCGCAAGTCGACCGCCTCGGACACGGGGAGCGCGCGTCAACCACCTCGGAGACGGGGGAGTGCCAGTCGACCGCCTCGGACACGGGGAGCGCCAGTCGACCACCTCGGACACGGGGGAGTGCGGGTCAACCGCCTTAGACACGGGGAGCACTAGTCGACCACCTTGGAGACGGGGGAGCGCGAGTCGACCGCCTCGGACACGGGGAGCGCGCGTCAACAACCTCGGAGACGGGGGAGTGCCAGTCAACCGCCTCGGACACGGGGAGCGCGCGTCGACCACCTCGGAGACAGGGGAGTGCCAGTCGACCACCTCGGAGACGGGGGAGTGCCAGTCGACCGCCTCGGACACGGGGGAGTGCGGGTCAACCGCCTCGGACACGGGGAGCGCGCATCGACCACCTCGAAGACAGGGGAGCGCGGGTCGATCGCCACGGACATGGAGGAGCGCGGGTCAACCGCCCTGGAATCGAGGGAAAGAGCGCGTCAACCACCTCGGAATCGGGGGAATGCGTGTCGACCGCCTCGGAGACGGGGGAGCGCCAGTCGACCACCTCGGAGACGGGGGAGAGCCAGTCGACCGCCTCGGACACGGGGGAGCGCGGGTCAACTGCCTCGGAATCAGGGGAGAGTGCGTCAACCGCCTTGGACACGGGGGAGCGTGCGTCTACCGCCTCGGAATTGGGGGAACACGTGTCGACTGCCACGGACACGGGGGAGCGCGCTTCAACCGCCTCAGAATCGGGGGAACGCGTGTCGACCACCTCAGAATCGGGGGAATGCGCATCGACCGCCACGGACACGGGGCAGCGCGCTTCAACCGCCTCAGAATCGGGGGAACGCGTGTCGACCGCCTCAGAATCGGGGGAACACGTGTCGACCGCCTCGGAATCGGGGGAACACGTGTCGACCGCCTCGGAATCGGGGGAACACGCGCCGACCACCTCAGAATTGGGGGAACGCGCGTCGACCACCTCAGAATGGGGGGAATGTGCGTCGACCGCCTCAGAATCGGGGGAATACGGGTCGACCGCCTCGGAATCGGGGGAGCATGCGTCGACCGCCTCGGAATCGGGGGAACGTGCGTCGACCGCCTCGGAATTGGGGGAACGCGTGTCGACCGCCACGGACACGGGGTTGTGTGTGTGTTTAGCTCTGCAGGTGACAGCGTCCAATCAAAATGCAATGTTTTGTCTTCTGAGCATGTTGATCAGTTAATTTGTTTTTAAGAAAAACTGCTTAAAGATGTAGAAGGACATGGTTGTTCTAGAGATGTTTTCTTTGAAATATTCCAGATAAGTGACCATTCAGATTTCACTGAATCTTGTTTTGATGTTTAAAGAACTGTAATTCCAATTTAACATATTTGATCAACTCTTTGTTTCCCAGCATGCACTCTGAGGGATTATTGGTTCCATAAAGGTAAAGGTTGTGGTTCCTTACAACTCCCAAATGTCAAACAAGACAAAAATTGCTCCTTCAGATAAACGAAGAGTTTAAAAGGTGCACTGCTGTTCCACTGGAACCAACATTTATGTCCCTGCTGGACCAGTACTCTCCAAACCTTCTGGAGATGTTCTCTGTGAAGGGAGGAGCAGCTGGGCAGCACGTCAAGAACTGTTGATGGATACAGGTGGAGTAAATCAGGCTGAGAATTATATGTTGGTGGTCTCTGTTGTCTCCCAGCTAGAAGGTTCCTGGTCTGAACCTCAGCAGGTCTTTCTGGGTGGAGTTTCCATGTTCTCCTGGTGCTTGTGTGGGTTTCCTCCAGGTTCTCCAGCTTCCTCCATCAGTCCAGAGACCTGCATGTCAGGTTACCTGCTGGTTCTAGATCACCTGGAGCGGGGATTGAGAGGGTTCATGGTTGTTCATCTGTGATGGACTGGAGACCTGTCCAGGTGGAGACCTGACTTTTACAATATCACTTCTTTTTGACATTAAATTATGTTTTGTGTCATGAAAATCTAAAGTTTTACAAAAAAAAAAAAGTTTGACCAAAAAAATCCCATCTTTTTTTCATCAAGTTTTTGTTGTAAAGAGAGAACACTTGTCTAGTTGGAGGTAAAGGGGAGGAGCCACCTGTGTAGTCTCATGGAGAAGTCTTTCGTTCCTCAACTGAACTTTGTCTCTGGGACAGATTAATGGCAGAGGACAGACAAGAGGACGACACATATGAGACGATAAAGACAGCAGACTGATGTTCATCACATGTCTGACTTTATTAAAACCTTTCAGGGTCAGCTTAGCAAAACTGGACCAATCAGAGCAGGAGCCATAGTGGGAGGACCGACGGGCACTCAGGTGTCATTCAACTTTGGTCCTTCGTACAGCTCCAGGTAACCGGTCCTGCAACCTGGACACACGGAGACAGTTGATCAGCATCTGTAACTGTGGAGACTGAACCTGTTCACTGGTCAATAAATGGCACTTATTTGTTGCTGTTTAGACACCGTCATGGTGGCACCGTCATGGTGGCACCGTCATGGTGGCACCGTCATGGTGGCACCGTCATGGTGGCCCAAAGGGTTCGGAGCCCCAAAGGACTCTACAATGGCCTCTCATTCACACCAATGGGGGACTTCTGCCAGGTGCAAATTAGGATTCAGTGTCTTGCTCAAGGACACTTCGACATGTGGACAGCCATAGCTGGGATTGAACCACCAACCTTTTTGGTGATTGGACAACCCGCTCTACCAACTGAGCTCCAGTAGTCCCACTAGTGAACCGATTACTGATCCACTCACTTCTGCAGCGTCTCCTCCGCCCTGGATCGAACTGAGTCGATCGCCTGATCAATCTGAGTCTGGACACAATCACAGAAACTCAAACTGTTTCAGGAACTCATGACAACGTCTAAATTAGAGAAAACTGAGAACGTGAACAGGTCAGGATGGTGAGAGGAACATACCTTCTTCTTCTGGTAGATCAGTGGCGTCGTAAAGAAGATGACATCAGCTGGAGAAAAACACAGAAAGCAACCATCAGCATGAATCTCACCTGGACTCGGGACTGTTCGTCTCCAAGAGGACCTAGCAGAGTAGCTGGAGACCAGACAGCGGCTCTCATTTATGAAATCTTCATAAATCAGCCCTTTACTAAAACTTCTCCAGGTTCAATGAATGCTTCATTGTAAGAGCACATCCAAGTTAATGAATGCTAAATGCTCGCTGGTGGGGAGCGCGCTCACAAAGCTCGTTAACTAATATAACCCCACCCAGGGACCACCATATACGGAGGTGTAAAGGTGCCGACAACCGGTTAAACTCCTCTTTTCCTGTAGATGTAGACCAGTGAGGAGGTCAGAGACTCTCCTGTAGTTATAGACCAGTGAGGAGGTCAGAGACTCTCCTCCTGTAGATGTAGACCAGTGAGGAGGTCAGAGACTCTCGTCCTGTAGATGTAGACCAGTGAGGAGGTCAGAGACTCTCGTCCTGTAGATGTAGACCAGTGAGGAGGTCAGAGACTCTCCTCCTGTAGATGTAGACCAGTAAGGAGGTCAAAGACTCTCCTGTAGTTGTAGACCAGTGAGGAGGTCAGAGACTCTCCTGTAGTTGTAGACCAGTGAGGAGGTCAGAGACTCTCCTGATGTAGATGTAGACCAGTGAGGAGGTCAGAGACTCTCCTCCTGTAGATGTAGACCAGTGAGGAGGTCAGAGACTCTCCTGTAGTTGTAGACCAGTGAGGAGGTCAGAGACTCTCCTGTAGTTGTAGACCAGTGAGGAGGTCAGAGACTCTCCTCCTGTAGATGTAGACCAGTGAGGAGGTCAGAAACTCTCCTCCTGTAGTTGTAGACCAGTGAGGAGGTCAGAGACTCTCCTGTAGTTGTAGACCAGTGAGGAGATCAGAGACTCTCCTGTAGATGTAGACCAGTGAGGAGGTCAGAGACTCTCCTGTAGTTGTAGACCAGCGAGGAGGTCAGAGACTCCTCCTGTAGTTGTAGACCAGCGAGGAGGTCAGAGACTCCTCCTGTAGATGTAGACCAGCGAGGAGGTCAGAGACTATTTCCTGTAGATGTAGACCAGCGAGGAGGTCAGAGACTATTTCCTGTAGATGTAGACCAGCGAGGAGGTCAGAGACTCTCCTCCTGTAGATGTAGACTCAGAGACTCTCCTCCTGTAGATGTAGACCAGCGAGGAGGTCAGAGACTCTTTTCCTGTAGATGTAGACCAGCGAGGAGGTCAGAGACTCTCCTCCTGTAGATGTAGACCAGCGAGAAGGTCAGAGACTCTCCTCCTGTAGATGTAGACCAGCGAGGAGGTCAGAGACTCTCCTCCTGTAGATGTAGACCAGCGAGGAGGTCAGAGACTCTTTTCCTGTAGATGTAGACCAGCGAGGAGGTCAGAGACTCTCCTGTAGTTGTAGACCAGTGAGGAGGTCAGAGACTCTCCTCCTGTAGTTGTAGACCAGTGAGGAGGTCAGAGACTCTCCTCCTGTAGTTGTAGACCAGTGAGGAGGTCAGAGACTCTCCTCCTGTAGTTGTAGACCAGTGAGGAGGTCAGAGACTCTCCTCCTGTAGTTGTAGACCAGTGAGGAGGTCAGAGACTCTCCTGTAGTTGTAGACCAGTGAGGAGGTCAGAGACTCTCCTGTAGATGTAGACCAGTGAGGAGGTCAGAGACTATTTCCTGTAGATGTAGACCAGCGAGGAGGTCAGAGACTATTTCCTGTAGATGTAGACCAGCGAGGAGGTCAGAGACTATTTCCTGTAGATGTAGACCAGCGAGGAGGTCAGAGACTCTCCTCCTCTAGATGTAGACCAGCGAGGAGGTCAGAGACTCTCCTCCTGTAGATGTAGACCAGCGAGGAGGTCAGAGACTCAGAGAGTAGACCAGTGAGGAGGTCAGAGACTCTCCTCCTGTAGATGTAGACCAGTGAGAGGTCAGAGACTCTCCTCCTGTAGATGTAGACCAGTGAGGAGTCAGAGACTCTCCTCCTGTAGAGACTCAGAGACTCTCCTGTAGACCAGTGAGATCAGAGACTCTCCTCCTGTAGACCAGGAGGAGGTCAGAGACTCTTTTCCTGTAGATGTAGACCAGTGAGGAGGTCAGAGACTCTCCTGTAGTTGTAGACCAGTGAGGAGGTCAGAGACTCTCCTCCTGTAGATGTAGACCAGTGAGGAGGTCAGAGACTCTCCTCCTGTAGTTGTAGACCAGTGAGGAGGTCAGAGACTCTCCTGTAGTTGTAGACCAGTGAGGAGGTCAGAGACTCTCCTGTAGTTGTAGACCAGTGAGGAGGTCAGAGACTCTCCTCCTGTAGTTGTAGACCAGTGAGGAGGTCAGAGACTCTCCTCCTGTAGATGTAGACCAGTGAGGAGGCCAGAGACTCTCCTGTAGTGAGACCAGTGAGGAGGTCAGAGACTCTCCTGTAGATGTAGACCAGTGAGGAGGTCAGAGACTCTCCTGTAGTTGTAGACCAGTGAGGAGGTCAGAGACTCTCCTGTAGTTGTAGACCAGTGAGGAGGTCAGAGACTCTCCTCCTGTAGATGTAGACCAGTGAGGAGGTCAGAGACTCCTGTAGATGTAGACCAGTGAGGAGGTCAGAGACTCTCCTGTAGTTGTAGACCAGTGAGGAGGTCAGAGACTCTCCTGTAGTTGTAGACCAGTGAGGAGGTCAGAGACTCTCCTCCTGTAGTTGTAGACCAGTGAGGAGGTCAGAGACTCTCCTCCTGTAGTTGTAGACCAGTGAGGAGGTCAGAGACTCTCCTCCTGTAGATGTAGACCAGTGAGGAGGTCAGAGACTCTCCTCCTGTAGATGTAGACCAGTGAGGAGGTCAGAGACTCTCCTGTAGATGTAGACCAGTGAGGAGGTCAGAGACTCTCCTGTAGATATAGACCAGTGAGGAGGTCAGACTCTCTCCTGTAGATGTAGACCAGTAGGTCAGAGACTCTCCTGTAGTTGTAGACCAGTGAGGAGGTCAGAGACTCTCCTCCTGTAGTGTAGACCAGTGAGGAGGTCAGAGACTCTCCTCTGTAGATGTAGACCAGTGAGGAGGTCAGAGACTCTCCTCCTGTAGATTGTAGACCAGTGAGGAGGTCAGAGACTCTCCTGTAGATGTAGACCAGTGAGGAGGTCAGAGACTCCTCCTGTAGATGTAGACCAGTGAGGAGGTCAGAGACTCTCCTGTAGATGTAGACCAGTGAGGAGGTCAGAGACTCTCCTGTAGTTGTAGACCAGTGAGGAGGTCAGAGACTCTCCTCCTGTAGTTGTAGACCAGTGAGGAGGTCAGAGACTCTCCTGTAGTTGTAGACCAGTGAGGAGGTCAGAGACTCTCTCCTGTAGATGTAGACCAGTGAGGAGGTCAGAGACTCTCCTCCTGTAGATGTAGACCAGTGAGGAGGTCAGAGACTCTCCTCCTGTAGATGTAGACCAGTGAGGAGGTCAGAGACTCTCCTGTAGTTGTAGACCAGTGAGGAGGTCAGAGACTCTCCTCCTGTAGTTGTATACCAGTGAGGAGGTCAGAGACTCTCCTCCTGTAGATGTAGACCAGTGAGGAGGTCAGAGACTCTCCTCCTGTAGATGTAGACCAGTGAGGAGGTCAAAGACTCTCCTGTGGATGTAGACCAGTGAGGAGGTCAGAGACTCGCCTGTAGATGTAGACCAGTGAGGAGGTCAGAGACTCTCCTGTAGATGTAGACCAGTGAGGAGGTCAGAGACTCTCCTGTAGATGTAGACCAGTGAGGAGGTCAGAGACTCTCCTCCTGTAGTTGTAGACCAGTGAGGAGGTCAGAGACTCTCCTGTAGAGGTAGACCAGTGAGGAGGTCAGAGACTCTCCTGTGGATGTAGACCAGTGAGGAGGTCAGAGACTCTCCTGTGGATGTAGACCAGTGAGGAGGTCAGAGACTCTCCTCCTGTAGATGTAGACCAGTGAGGAGGTCAGAGACTCTCCTGTGGATGTAGACCAGTGAGGAGGTCAGAGACTCTCCTGTGGATGTAGACCAGTGAGGAGGTCAGAGACTCTCCTGTGGATGTAGACCAGTGAGGAGGTCAGAGACTCTCCTGTAGATGTAGACCAGTGAGGAGGTCAGAGACTCTCCTGTAGAGGTAGACCAGTGAGGAGGTCAGAGACTCTCCTGTGGATGTAGACCAGTGAGGAGGTCAGAGACTCTCCTGTGGATGTAGACCAGTGAGGAGGTCAGAGACTGTAGACCAGTGAGAGGTCAGAGACTCTCCTGTGGATGTAGACCAGTGAGGAGGTCAGAGACTCTCCTGTGGATGTAGACCAGTGAGGAGGTCAGAGACTCTCCTGTAGATGTAGACCAGTGAGGAGGTCAGAGACTCTCCTCCTGTAGATGTAGACCAGTGAGGAGGTCAGAGACTCTCCTGTAGATGTAGACCAGTGAGGAGGTCAGAGACTCTCCTGTAGATGTAGACCAGTGAGGAGGTCAGAGACTCTCCTGTAGATGTAGACCAGTGAGGAGGTCAGAGACTCTCCTGTAGTTGTAGACCAGTGAGGAGGTCAGAGACTCTCCTCCTGTAGATGTAGACCAGTGAGGAGGTCAGAGACTCTCCTGTAGATGTAGACCAGGGAGGAGGTCAGAGACTCTCCTCCTGTAGTTGTAGACCAGTGAGGAGGTCAGAGACTCTCCTCCTGTAGTTGTAGACCAGTGAGGAGGTCAGAGACTCTCCTGTAGATGTAGACCAGTGAGGAGGTCAGAGACTCTCCTGTAGATGTAGACCAGTGAGGAGGTCAGAGACTCTCCTGTAGATGTAGACCAGTGAGGAGGTCAGAGACTCGCCTGTAGTTGTAGACCAGTGAGGAGGTCAGAGACTCTCCTCCTGTAGTTGTAGACCAGTGAGGAGGTCAGAGACTCTCCTGTAGATGTAGACAGTGAGGAGGTCAGAGACTCTCCTGTAGATGTAGAACCAGTGAGGAGGTCAGAGACTCTCCTGTAGTGTAGACCAGTGAGGAGGTCAGAGACTCTCCTGTAGATGTAGACCAGTGAGGAGGTCAGAGACTCTCCTCCTGTAGATGTAGACCAGTGAGGAGGTCAGAGACTCACCCAGGATCAGTATGGTGACTCCGTTAAAGACAGCACCGATGTATGTCATCACCCACATGACTGCTGCCAACTGGAAGACAAAAGGACAAAGAGCGTGAAAGTCAACAAAGAGGTCCAACATCCAAAACAAGATAAAAAGAAATGACAACTGAATGAAAGACAATCAAGGCTTCTCTGCAGGATTCGTCTCAGATTGAAAATCAGTGTGGTGACTTCCGGGAATCACCATCCTTACCAGCCAATTAAAATGCTCATTAATGATTAACACATTAATGCAACCTAGCAGTAATTTAAAGTAAAGAATAAGAATCATGTTGTCTTCTTCTAACATGACCAGGACCACATTCTTCTCTCTTCGAGCATTTTCAGATATAAAAGCTACAACAGAGCACTTCCTTTTCATGTGATTAATGGTGATATAATTCTATAAAATTCCCTGCATCTCCGCATCAGTGGTTGCTACGGTTTCAGAGGACTCATCGTCCTACAGTCTGACAGATCATTCTGAACATTGTACCAAGATGAAGCAGATGTTTCAATATTTGATGAAGTTAGAATGTGAAACGATCCAGCAGAGAACTAAAATATGATGAAGGTGTGAATCATGACAACAGAGACGCTAACCCTAACCCTGGACAGGTGACGACCAGCAGCTGGATCCAGCCCATCCACTCAATGAAACCAGTCTGGTACCGGCCAATCACAGCTGTTTTCCACACAAGGTCCTGAGCCAATCACAATGAAGCAACCCAGATGTGTGCAGAACAGCTGGCAGCAGCTCAGATCCTCCCATCAGAGGTTTTTACATTTCATTTGTCTGGTTCTAGTTTCATCCACATCATGATACTGTACGCCAGTGATTTCCAAAGCGTGGGCCGCGGCCCCCCTGGTGGGCCGTCGCAGTACTGCAGGTGGGCCGTGAGAGCTCATTAAAATTAAACAAATATGTTTTAAATCCTCGATCTTTTTAAAAATATGTTTTTAATTACTGTAAAATATTAACGACATGATTTAAAAACATTAAGAAGTAACAAAACAAACCAGTTAAGTGTTATTCTACTGTCATCTTAACCTAATATGACAAGTGTCACCTTATTTGACCCCTCACATTAATTTCAGAACGTAGCTTCTAGTCCTGGAAGTTGATCACAGTTGTGATTGAAGGTTCCGGGCCACGGAGATTTTTCACATTTCAAATTGGGCCTTGGTATTCTGAAGTTTGGGAATGGCTGGTTTATGCAATTTGGTTTCTTCAAAACATGACTTTCTCTTTCTAAAATCAAGACTTTGGGCCAATTCCAATTCCTCTCTTAACCCTCAATCTCAACTCTCGCCCTTAACCCTCAATTTTTGGCCCTCAATCTTAAACCCTTGAAAGTAAGTGTCAGGACTATCTTGTGACTTAGAAATGGGACACCCCTCGAGTGCAGTTACGTCATCAGACTGAAATGTATCAGAGCCGTGTTGTCTCTGTATTTCCTGAAATTACACAGGGATAACATTGAAAAGAGCGCTGTATATTCTCTAAATAATATTAGCAAATAACACAATAGAGGATACATTATTCAGTCCATCGTCGCTACACACCAAG
>JAGFBZ010001218.1:0-52500 GCA_018398805.1 Hirundichthys speculiger
CATGAAGGAGTGAGCTTCAGGTCCAACAATGGACCCCCGGATGAAAGGTGCCGAGGAGGGAGCCTGCGCAGGCACAAGATCGACTTCCCCGTGAGACAGCGAGGGAAGCCGAGCCTGCCGTAATTGCAGGAAGCAGCGGGCATTTGAGAGGAGTGAAGATCGACTCCCCTGAGGACAGCAGGAAGCCGAGCCGCAGTAATTGCAGAGCAAGCGGGTTGAGAGGAGCGAGGTGACGGAGAAGTTAAGAGGAAATCCAAGACTGCGTGGAATAGTCACCAGTCTGGACTCATCCCTGCCCCGACTGGTACCTAGGGAGGCTTTAGGAACAGATGACCATCAGCAAACAGAGAAGAATGAGAAGAATGGCGACAGAAGAAGAACCTGCCCGAAGAGGATGACCCAGGGGGACCGAGGGCCAGAGACCAAGCCCCATGGGACGGCTCTGCCGTCTGGAAGGCAGAGAGCAGAAGAGACAAGCCCGGAGGACCGAGATAGGTAGCTCAGGGCTTAGGGCAGAGCGAGATCTTGGGTAGCAACCTAGATGAGGGATCTGAGGAGAGCTACGCCTCCGAGCCACACTAACCGGGAGGGACGTCGGGATGGGGATAGGAGGGGCTGAAGCCCACAAGAAAGGACAGGATCGGCCAGAAATGCCCGAGTCAGACGAAGGGAAAAGAAACCCTCTGACCCCAAGCCTCAGTATGGAGAAGAATTGGATGAAACAGCAGACCACGCCCACACCATTGATACGGAGTGGTGTAGAAGAGATGGACCTGGATTTTCGCCAGATGCAGCTCGGGGATGGACCTAGCTGAGAAATCAGAGAAGAAGACGGGGTGGTGATGAGCCCTCATGGGTCCCCCCACCAAAGAACGGACCGTAAGAACGGAGAGGCTCTCATCCGAATCACGCCACCACAAGGACGACCAGAAGGTTAGCAGTGAATTCCCTAGATTGAAAAAGTAGGCGTGTCCCCCCAACTTGGCCCCTTTTCCCCCAAAGAAAAGATCGCCCCGACCTTGAATGGTGCCCCGGAGGCGAAGAGAGTGACCTGAGGAAATGGAGGCCCGAGCCTATAGCTACATAGGGAGCATCGGGGGGGTCAGCAGTGATCCTGATAGTCTTTACCGTGCTATAGGGGAGGCCACCATGCGAGGGGAGAGGTTCAGCTATGGAAGGCCGGAGTGGGCTATAGGCGGGGAGTGGCGGCTTGATATACCCGGATGGGGTAGCGTGGCCAGTGGGGGATGTGGCCCATTATTCTATAATTATGTGAGAATTGACCAATATCAGGACGTGGGATGAAAGAGTATCTGCCGGTGATGATAGAGGCCCCTGGAACGGGTCTGGAAAGGCGAAGGAGATAGCAGCCAGAAGGGGATGATAAGCGTTAAGGGTTGAGATCGGAAATGTTCTGGAGAGTAGCCGAGAGGTGGCAGTTGCAGCGGTGCGGATAGAGGCGGCTAGGTGTCCATAGGAGACCGAATCGAAGAGTATTGATCCAAACCCCTCAGAGATGAGAAACCAGGAGACGACAGGCACTGGCAAGCCAGATAGGGAGCGGGGCGTTGCCTTAGAGGTGCAACGCCGGCCAGAGAAGGACACCGGAGGCCCAGGGAAGGGCGGAAGAAGGACCCGGAAGCCCCTGCACCGAGCAAGAGGGTTTCTCTTCATGGGGGGAGACCGCCGAGGGGCCCCGCCTGCCGTGATGAGATCTGAAACCAAGTACTACGAGGAGAAGAAAAAGGAGACCAGGCCCTCTGCAAGTGTCGGGAAGGTAGTCGCTATATCTACCACGCAACATCAAGATCAAACAGGACTATCAAGGCCGCCCCAAACCCTCACATAGAACACTACAGCTTATCAGCCCAGGCAGCCACCGACGGAAATCAGATGGAAAGCCCTAGAAAGGTGATTATTGCCAGCTGAGGAGTACAGCAAGTTGACATCAGAGCAGAAGGAGGCCCCCGGGTTGCCGTGGCAGCGGGGGGGGCCCCGGAAATGAGGGGTTTTAAAGGCGCGGGTCGCTGGGAGGCCTACTGGAAGAGGGACAAATCTACCTGAGGTGGACGGAATCCCATTCTGGGGACACTGGAGCTGAGGTGTCGATACTGCCGGAGCCTTGGACATAGGACACCGAAGATCCAATTGTCACCGGAACCATCGAAGAGGTGCCAATTGAAGTGTGGAAAGGCATGGTGTGGGTACAGACCGGAAAATTGATTATGTAGAGAGTTGAAGGAGCTGGGGAACCAGAAAGAATGGGGGCCCCGTGAAGAGCGGTGAATCTGCTGCAGTCAAGGTCAGTTTGTATAGAAACCAACCGTGAAACACAGCCAGTGAACGGATGTAAGAGTGACGACCAACTAGGTGTTGTCCGCCAAGGACAGAGAAGACAACGACCGTCCGGATCAGGCTGGAGGCTGATCCAGGGTTACCGCCTCAAACTCTGAACCAATCAGGTGGGCCTCATCACCCACAGGGGCTCTGGAGACTCTGCAGTTAAGAAGTTCAAGTCTGAAAGAAAGAAGAGTTTCGGCAGCTGAGCGGGACGGCGCGACCAAAAGCCTCGGAAGGCTGAAGAGGGCCTTCATGCCGCTGAAAGATGGAACCGGGAGTCTTTATGGTTGAGGTTCTAGTGGAGGTGAGGTTGTTAGCGAAGGTGAGTGGTGAGGATGATGACGCCGTGCAGAAGGTGTGAAACGAAGGAGGGGGTATGGTGACTCTGTATTGGTGAGATAATTGAAGGAGACGGAAGATATCGCTATCTGTGAGGCAAATGGGTTCAAAGGAGCTAAAAGTGAACAGAGCTACAGGATTAGGAGAGAAAGGGAAAAAATATGATAGCTGAGTTATGGCTGAACATGGAATTGGATGTGCTGCGCAAGGGCACATGCCGAAGAAGGAACACACCGGCGGGGAAACGTGGAAGTGGACCGCAACGTACAAGAGAGAAGACTTGTCTTTGTCGGGATGGAGAAGTGGGACAGAACACCTAGAGGTGGAGCAACTGCCAATTTTAAGCTAGAAGGAACCAGGAACCGAAGATGGCTAGTGGCAGAGGACCCCCAACATCCCATGTCAGAGTAGCCACTGATGAAGGGATGGTGATAAGAAGAACAACCTCTGCTCTCTGAGACGAGAGAGGGCTGAAGAAACTGCATTATGAGAAGTATGACCTTGGCTCTCTGAGAGGAGAGAGGGCTGAAGAAACTGCGTTATAAGAAGTGCGACCTCGGCTCTCTGGGACGAGAGAGGGCTGAAGAAACTGCGTTATAAGAGGAACGACCTTGGCTCTCTGAGAGGAGAGAGGGCTGAAGAAACTGCATTGTGGGAAGAAAGGAATCTTATCGGAGGAGAAAGAAGACCTAAGACTGGAGTGAAGTTAACGACGGCTGCGTGGTGTGAGGAGACCATTCCTCCCCTAAGAGTCCAGCGGGCAGGATCGCGTGGCAGAAGATCAGGAAGAACCCAGACCAAGACCGAAGTTGATGAACCGTTGCTCGAGGAGAAGAGAAGAGAGCAACAGAGACTATATGGTAAACGACCTCGGACCAGAAAAAGGAATATGTGGATATGTCGAGCAGAAGGAGGTTGAGGTGGTGGTGGTTTGATGCGAGGGTAGATCAAATGGCCCTTCGGTAGGAGGAGCGAGCCCGCCTATGAAAGACTGGAGATGGATCGACCGGGGCCAGTTTAGTCTAGGCTTTGATTGAAACGGCCTGGGGAGGGCAACAATAGGGACCATGGCCAACATCAGTACTGATCTTGGAACCCCCTGTATTGTGTGAGAACCATTGAACACGTCAGTGTCACAATAATCTGGCTCATATACTGTTGCAGCGGGCGGTGGACCTTCGAACAGCCGCTGAGAGTCCTCACCCTGGTTCAGGGCTGCGTGAGGGTGGTTGTCGTCACCCTGCGTGGGCAGCATGAGATGGCACCAGCCCTGTTTGTCACCTACCTCCTGGGATGGCACCACACCAGTGCCACCTGGACGGGGGGTGGTGATCCTGGGGTGGGTGGTCCTCGATGCTGTGGCTGTGAGTTTTAGACCTTTGGAGTATATAGTGCGTGCTATGAACTATTAATGTCCATCAGCCTGTTAGCCCATCTCCTGATCGCAGCGCTGAGGCAAAGGGAGCGCCGGCTGGGGGAAATCTGTGCTATAGTGTTTTGGGAGCTAGGAGGGGGGGTGCTGGCAGCACTCTCCTGGCTGGACTGGGTGGGTCAGTTGCTGCTGATTATGTGGTTTATGGTCCATGCGGCTCTATTCCATTTATAGTAGAGGGTATTTCTTAGAATTGGCGGCTCGCTCAGGGGCTGTATGAGAACTTTAACCAATGAATTTGCTTGCTTGCTTGCTAACCGGCTCCACCGAACTCTGTACGAGAGAAAATAACTGTTAAAAATTGTGTCATCTCCATCCTCTAGTGGGAAGTGTCTTGCATGTGCTGTGGGGTCAGTTTGGAGCGGGCCCGCACCCTATGGGATGTCAGCTCGGCCTTCTGGTGCACGGGGTGCTACGGGGCAAACTTCAGGGTCCAGTCGGCTAGAGGCCTCCTGGGGGACCCTTGTCTGCCCCTCACGGGGCCGAACACCTGCTGGGAGTTTGAGAATGGAGCCAGGCATATTGGGGGCGCACTGGGCTGGGGTTCGGATAGGGAGGCTCAGGCCTACCAGATGGAAATAGCCCAGGGGGATTATTACCCGCTCTATATGAAGGTGTGGGAGTGTCGGGATGGAACGAGGGTGTCCAGCTCCCATCAGCTGGATGGCCGGCTGGTGAGGGTGGGTGAGAGGATGGCGGTCGCCCCCCTGCCTCCCCCTCTGGTGACCCCCCAGGCCGACGCCTCCACCCAGACCCATGCCATTGTCTGGTACTGCGAAGAACCGGTGATGCCTGGTGAAGTGACGCCGCCAGCCGCACCCGAAGAAATGGAGCTGGATGTGGATCCGTGGATGCCATATGCCCCAGCGCGGGTGGTGAGTCCAGGGGGACTGCTGGACCTGTTCTCAAGAGCATTGGTTGGGGTGCCCCCCCTTGCAGCCTCTCGGACAGCCCGGAATGTGTGCAGCAAGTGGAGGAGGACCAGCCTTTGGAAGCGGCGCAGGCTGACACTACGACGGAAACATCGGAGGGGGCACTGGAATGGGACGGGGACACAGGAAGACCAACCTTCGGATGCTCCGACTCCCCTGTGACCCTTGCACCTCCCATGTCTGCTGGAGCCCCCGACTTCCCTGGGACCCCTGCACCTCCCATGTCTGCTGGAGCCCCCGACTCCCCTGGGACCCCTGCACCTCTCATGTCTGCTGGATCCCCCGACCCCTCAGTGGCCCCTGCACCCCCAGTGGATGCCAGGCCCTCCTACTCCCCGGTGACCTCTGGGTCACCCCGGTCCCTCGACTCCCCGGTGACCCCTGTGTCGCCCCCATCTCCCGTTCCCCTCGGGTCCCCTGGGGGCGTCTGTTCCCGGGGGGCATGGGGGGACATGGTCGTGGTCGATGAGTGGGTGGAGGAGCCCCTGGTTCTCCGGCCGGCTCCTTGGCAGGGGTTGAGGGAGGGATCGCCGGGGGACGAGGATGTGTTGGCTCTGACGCCGTGGGTGGAGGACGGAGAGCCGTGGCTGGAGGGCTACGAATTGGGGGGCCTATAGATGATCCTCGGGAGGGGGGGTCGGGAGATCCGGGGGTGCGAAGGCAACGGTTTGGGATGCCCCGACATTCCCCGCCACGTAGGGAGAGGCGTAGGCCTAGGGGGAGGGGGTGGTATCGCCGGCGGTGAGGATACGAAACCGAGATGTGGTTTCTGAGAATGCGGGGAGGGGGAGGAAGGAGAGTGTGGATGTTCAATTTTCCTGTGAGCAATTTTCCTTCTGGGGAATTGAATAGGAGATGTTTAATCAATAATCTGATTTATAATCAGTAATCAGGTTTTTACTCAGTACTCAGGTATGATCAATAATCTGATGTATAATCCTTAAGAAGATTTTTACTTAGTACTCGGGTGTGATCAATAATCTGAGTTATAATCAGTTATCAGATTTTTACTCAGTACTCATGTATAATCAATAATCTGATTTATAGTCAGTAATCAGATTTTTATTCAGTACTCAGGGTTCGGAGCTTAATCATCAGATGGATGACCATGATTGTAATTGATTTTGTTCAATTTTCCTGTGATTTCTAGTAAATTGAGTGTGTGATGTATAATCAGTGATCAAGTTGTTATTCTTAGCTATTCTTCACTAAACTTTTCTTGTGGTTATTATTGATCGATTTACCTGTGATTTCTGTAGAGTTGAGTGGGGGTTTTTTGTTCAGTACTCCGATTGCTAGTCAGTACTCAGACATTTACCCAATAATTGAATTTTCGATCAGTGACTGGAACACTATGATGGTGATTATTGTTATAATGGGTATGAAGCCAACAATGTTACTCCAAGTAGAGATAGGAGGATGGCCCTGTGTGCGACGGTGGCGTGGGTGACCAGACGTGAACCAGCAAGACCCTCGACAGGTGTTGCAGGGGGCATCACAGGATAGCAAGGATGTGCAGGCTCAGACAGCCAGCATTGGAAGATGGAGGATCGTGGATCCCTGGAGGGGCTTTATCGCCATGTCCGCGCCCATGACAGGGGGTGAGAAGCTGAATGATCCCAAGGAGGGGGTGTCAAGTGACCCAGAGAAAACGTTGGAATCAACTCAGCTTCTAATCAATAATCAATGTTAACTCTGTATGTTAAAGTGGCTTGATGTCAGCACCCACAGTATGAGGGGAGAATCTGCTGCAGAGGTGGTGATGTGATGTAAACAGGCCAGGGCTAGTCAAAACAAAGGCAGGAGTGGAGTAACAGAAAGGTGGTAATTTATGTGATTTGTAATCAATCCCTAATCAATGAAATGTGTGAATCTTGTCAATGATCAGGAACAAGATGTATTAATGATGTTGGAATAGATCTATGTTCACTCTATGTCATAATTAACATTTCTCGTAGAGCCAAGACAGTACTGTGAGCGGCTGAGCTGAGCTGCCGTGTGTCACTGTGTCACTGTGTGCCGCAATGGAATGAAAACAACGGCTATGTTTATCCAACAGGAGCAGAGATGGATGAAAATTGAATAAGTTATTATATCGGTTTTTATAAGGTAAAAGTCCCAATGAAAATAATAATTAGCCCTGAGGATACTCCTAAAATAGAGGGGAAATAGATTGAACGAAGTATGAATCAGGGTTTGATAATTAGGCTACGTTTCGATTGAGAGAGAGGTGACTGGTTATCCCAAACAATTCTGCAGGCTCAGGACTACTGGAGACATAACAGAAAGCAGGAGAGAGTTCATAAGTGTAAACATTAAAGTTACTTCGCCATACACAATACTGGGGCCAGGTGTCTGGGTCAAATGGCGATAAGGGTAGCACCTCAGAGTGGCCTTGGCGAAGTGGCAGAGTGGAAGGCTGCAGACTGCAGATCATTTACCAAATTCTGTGATTAAATACGAACCAATCAATCAATCAGTTAATGAAGCTTTGGAACATACATTGGTACATAGATCGTTAGATAAGGGTTAGCTTTAGCTGATAAGCTTTAGCTTAACGAGCTATATGGCCAAATAAACAGGTTAACCTTGGTATCTGGGAGGAGCTGCGTGGTTGAATTGTGTATGTCATGATGATTAGGTGAACGCCCCTGCTGAGCTGTAAACCTATGAAATGATTGTGGGACATGGCCTGTGAATTATGCATGATGTAAAGGACGGATTATGTAAAATTATGCACGCCTCTGTATATGTGAATAACCAATCAGAAGTGTCATGTGAGTTTGGGGGAAATTATGTACGCCTATGCAAATGTGAGAGAACCAATCAAGAGTGTGACAGACCAAAAAGGGACATTTTGGGGCTGAAGCAGGCTGGACGAGAGAAAAAGAGAGAGAGAGAGAATGGCATAAAAAGAGAAGACAGAGAGAATTTGTTGTTCTTCCGTGGGGCGTCTTCGAAGAAGCAGGACTAGCTGGACCAAGGGGAGCAAACCAACCATCGGAGGGAAATACCTGAAGAATTTATTCTTCAAGAACAGCGAAGACGCAAGAACGGATTGACCATTTTTCCAACACTTGAAGAATATAATTGGAGTTTTTGGATTTACCCTAGCTCACTGCTAGCAAGGAGGAGGGGCGAACCAGAGTTCCCGCGGGCCGGATCTTGTGCGCTCTCTCTCTCTCTCTGCAAGCAGCCTTGAACAACGCGAAGTGGCCATTTGCGTACCAGCCTGTCCTTGAACTAACCAGATGGATCGATTTGTAAGCCACAGCTTTAATTTGCCTTTTTATGTAGAATTAGAAGTTGTATAACCAATCAATGCTGCTGCTTAACCTTGCTAATCTGCTTTAATAAATATAAAAACTATCATAAGAAGTTGTGGTGGACATTACATCTGTAATCACAATTGTAATGACCTTGGTTATGCCTCTGCACTAGAAATATAGATTCTTATTGGTTATTCTAGTCATAATATTGTCACATATCCTTGGGGCTTGCTGTCCAAGCCACTAAATTTAACCTAGCCAGTAACAAGAGCCCAAATCTTAAGAGGGGAGCTGCAAATTAACAGACGTGACCAATAGCTGGACTTGGAGCCAATTGGCTATTCCTCTTAGGTCAGTTATTGGGGGTAGCTGGGATAGACGGCTGGAAGTTGTATGCAGTGAGAGCTAGGCGAATCTCTCGACACCAGCTTAAATAAGTTGAGGAAATCTTAGCGAGGTGAACCCCCCTAGACCACAACTTCTTACCCGAAGAGATGGAGAGCTGGTCCCGGTGACAGACTCTGCTAGTCAGACTGAACCAAAACTGGGGGATCTAAAAAGTGCCACCTCCTTGCGTTCGTCGTCCCCTGGATTGTTGGTTTGGCTGCCAACCCTCGAATCCTCCTCCTTTTTTTTTTTACTTCTGAGAGAATTAAACTCTTAAAATTCCAGAACTCCCTTCCTGTCTCCACTGTGGTTGCTTTAGGCTTCAAGAAACAACTAAACTGGGCAATGTTATCGAAAATTTGAAAGTGATCCAGAATCCAGGATTTCTTCCGGATCACACCCAAAATAAAATCAGTTCTTCCTTTTCACATTTCTGACAACTCCTGAAAATGTCATCAAAATCCATCCATAACTTTTTGAGTTATCTTGAACATATCCCCTGTGCAAAGACGCACAGCTGCGCCAAGACGCATAGCCGCTGGAAGCGGTGCTTTTTAAAATACTGCAGAACGGATCATTGGATGAGCATTGAGCCAGAGGAACACGTATGATGACATCTACCTTCTACCAGTGAGAACATCTCAGGTGTTCCGAGCGCAAAGAGAGGATCAGAGGGATACGAGCACAGTACAACAAACTCCACAACAGAGTTCTATGATCTCCTCGTTTCCTCCACAGCAAACATCTGAATGAGATCATGCCACAGCTGTACAGAAATCATCTGCCCTTAAGAGAATAATAACGTATGAAAGTAATACAGTGATGCATAATTGAGAGGTAGAGCCGGTTGTGCAGTCCACATGTGACTGGGTGGACGCGTAATGACGCGATTTGGACGCGCTCTTTTACGCGCCGACATGTCAGTTGCGCTTTCCACAAACTCTGTATCTTGCGGTACCGGTATCTGCAGATTTTGGATAGAGGGTAGTGGGTGGCCTGACCACCCACTACCCTCTATTCGAAATCTCCAAGATACCAGTACCACAAGATACCGAATTTGTGGACAGCGCAAGAGACACGCCCATTGCCGCACCTACAATGTGAATAAGGGAGTCGGCATAATGGGTGGCAGCTTAAGGGAGCGGAAGATTGCATTAGCGGTTGACGGAGGTTCCTAAATCAGCAATTTGCAGATAGTGGGTAGCAGGAGATGTAAGATCGGGCCCTAGATCTCTGACTCTTTAAATTTGCTTAAGATAATAGACTGCTGTGACAGTTACAGCCTTGATATGACAGGTTAGAACTCAGACCACCCACTACCCTCTATCCAAAATCTGCTAGATACAGTACTGCAAGATACCGAATTTGTGGAAACCGCAAGAGACACGCCCATTGCCGCACACACAATGTGAGTAAGGGAGTCGGCATAATGGGTAGCAGCTTTAGGGAGCGGAAGATTGCATTAGCGGTTGGCAGAGGCTCCTAAATCAGCAATTTGCAGGTAATGGGTAGCAGGAGGTGTAAGATCGGGCCCTTAGTACCAACTTGAAACTTTGTATATAAACAGACATTGTCATTACCTTTCTGGTAGTATCTTTAGTTTTTTGGTACATCTTGTCATATTTTGTCAATTGCCAATTGAATATCGACAAAAAAAAGTAAGTCTCAGCTACTGTTACAAGGGGTCCAAATATGGACTTGAAATGTGAACCGCACAAAGCGAGTGAAATTTATTTTGGATGTTTGAAATTTATCTTAAAACAAACAGCAATGAATAGACACCTGAAACTGACCCCATACAGAGTGCACATACAGGACTAACAGCATAAAAAAAATCAGCTCTCTAGCTTGTACGGTTTCGAAGATACAGCCCCTCAAAAATGGTAATAATTTCAAAAATGTTTGGAATGTCACAAAAATGACGGTATGGATACTTTTTCAAAAATTTATAAATCCGAAATTATTGCTAGTACCAGGCTAATATTGCACAAAGTTACTACATTATAGTCAAAGTTCATAAGAAAAAAATATCAAGCAAATCAGAGATAGTCAAGCGGGAAGGTCCTGTTGAATTGAGGTGGAATGACCCAGTAGTGAATGAGGTACAGTAGATACTTCTGTTTTTAATAAGTTTTTCACATTAATTTCTTGGAGATAATGCTTTTGAAAGATGAAAACTAAACTAAGGAACACACGAGAAGTGGAATGGGGTCTCTGATCAAATCCCATAGAGCTATTTCAAAATAAAATCATAATAAATGAGGTACAGTAGATACCTATGTTTTTAATAATGCAATATATTCTCACATGATTTGGTAGAGGGGAAGTGTGAAATATAACAAATGATCGTATAAACAGATAAGAAATGATATTGTTTGAATAGAATACATGCCTTTTATTTTCTTTTTTAAGCCTTTATTTTGAAAACCGGAAGTCCATCAATGCTGCCGGACTTTGCCGGGCTGAATTGATCAGCCTTGTTAGTGTATTTGGTCGGGCTGCTGCTTGACCGCAGTAATTTGCTGACGGTCCCTAAACTCCGCGGCAGCAGCGAGGTACTCAGAACAACATTCAGCGCTGTTCCTGAGAGTTTTAGCCACACTCACTGAGCTTGGAGGGTTGATGACATTTGTCAAATGTCTGCTATACTTATATCTACAAAATGATACCAACCTGGATGAAATCGGTGCCGTTTTCATGACGCTATTAACGCTCAAATAGAAAAAAACGAGCGAATGTCGAATGTGAAACCAACTTCACTTCAGTAAAAGCTGCCGCCACTTTTCCAGCAGTTCAAAACTAGATGAGAAAGGTCACGTGACTCTGTTCTCTGAGCTCCAGTTCAAATAAACCGTTCAGAACATCAGCAGCAGACACAAAACCTGAACACGCACCTTTAGACCAGCAGAGGAGGAGCCCGCTTCGGTCCAGATGGTGGACTGCAGAGACTCCGAGACCGAGTCTGACTGCGGGTCTTGGTCCCGGTCCTGGTTCTGGTTCTGGTCTCGTTCCTGGTCCATAGCTGACATACTTTTCTCTTCAATCCACGAGCTCGTTCTTGTTTCGACAGTAATAGAAGCTACAATGAGCCGGAAGATCCACGGAGCTCCATGTACTCGCTGAATGTGACGTCATGCTGTGCAACCAATCACAGACGAGGATCATACTACCAAGCAGCAGCGTTGCCAGGTGGGAAATGTAGGATTATCGTACCAGAGACTCAAAATTATCGTATTTTGAGGGGAATTATCGTACATCTGTTATAACCAAAATAAGAAGGCTGAGTAGGAAGAGAGGTTTTTAATATACTCTACTTCAATGAATACAATAATATTCAGATAAATGATATACTTGTTCTAATTTAAAAAAAAGAAATGTAAATAGTTTACAAACTGATCGTTTTTTTTTTTAAATAACCCTTTTTTTTTATCTATAAAAAGTTAGGCAAGTGGTTGATTTGGACTTTATAAGTTGAGTCAACTTCAAGGCTTTTTTAAGTAGAATAAACACTATTATGTTAGTTGAGTTAAACCAATACTACTGATAATGCTTAGTTGGATAACCTTAATACTTTTGGTAATAGTAACTCAATTACACATGACATTTAACTTGATTAAAATGTGTAGGGGTTACTTGTAGCAACCTCCAAATGAGTTTGATTAACTTAATTATTAGTGTAAATTGGACCTAATCATACATGTGAATGACCTCCATTAAATTTATTCCAGGCTATATAACCTCTGGTGAATAAACTATACTGCATTCATTCTTTTTTTATTTGTCATTTCTTCATCTCTCCATTTTTGCATAATACATAACATAAATACTTTCCTGTCAATAGCAATAATTTCAAATTAAGAAGAACAACATAGAATACAGATTTAAAACATTTATTTATCAAGTGCTTTAATCAACATGTGCGTATATAACCATCAATATGTCCATAAATATAAAAAATATAAAAACATTAAATTCCCTTGTAGCAATGTACCAAACTGTAACAAGAACTTTTGTAAAATGTAAAAATTTCAACCTCACAGACAAAAATATATATTTATTCTCTAATCTGTCATTAAAAAAAACATCACTGGTTGTTAAAGGAAGCTGCTGGTAAGAACATTGATCGTTAAAACTTACTGAGACTGGTTTGCACAATGTACTGAACTTTCCAACAAGGTCCAGAACCTGGAAAAATGGTTCTGGTGATCAGTATTGCTATTGGAAAATGAAGCATCTGAAAGCTGGCAGATTTAAACTCTTAACATCCTTATGTTTAATTATACTGAGCAACCACATCTTTTCTCCTCTTCTCTTCTCTTTTCCCCACACAGCTGGAACAGCAGGGAGACACATCTGGCTACATGGCTACACACCAAAGTCAAAACCACATCAAACAACCTCCAAATGAAACTAAACTCCTCCATAACTGCTCGTCCACTTCCTCCGATGCTCCATGTATTGCTGACCTGAAACTGGCCCAGTCAATGCTTTGTTAGCCTTCATTTTTTAGCCTCAGTATTCACTGTAACCTGAGTGTGCATCTGTGCATGGGTCCTCCTTCTGAACTGTGGTTTTGACTTTGGTCACCGTAGATGCTAATGCTACAGGCTAATGTAGCCAGACATCTCTCCCTGCTGCGCTGGCTGTGTGGAGATTAGAAAGAAACTGAAATTATCTTTCTTCTGAACTGTGGATTTGACTTTGGTCACCGTAGATGCTAATGCTACAGGCTAATGTAGCCAGACGTCTCTCCCTGCTGCCCTGGCTGTGTGGAGATTAGAAAGAAACTGAAATTATCTTTCTTCTGTACTGGGGGTGAGTAGATAATGACACAATTTTACGTTTTTTGGTGAACTATCCCTTTAAATTTGCACTTTATGCTATAACATGATCAGTTTAATGGCCGATAATGGCAGAGATTGCTGTGAGAAGTCTTTTAAGACAACTTGTTAAGCAGGTTGGTGTACTTGGATGATGGTTTGGGGCATAACATCCATGCCAAGGAATAGCCCCTGATAGACTTCACATGTGTGAAGCAGTTTTGAGGGGTATTTGAGCTCAGGGGCATAGATTAGTCCTAACAACAGACAGCAGGCCTTTGCCAGGTTGGACAAACGTCTGATGACTGGATGTCCGTCAGTGATGATGCCGACAGCATCGGGCTGATGGAACACATAAATCTTTATGGGGCAATGACTGAGCTCAGCCTGCACCTCATTTTTAAGTCCCTTTTGGGGGAGACAAAGTGGTGAAGTGTACAGCTCACACAGGCAAAAATGACTTTGTCTCTAATGGAAATGCTATAGCTGATGCTACTGCTAAAACTGCAGCACTTCAGCCTCATCATCCCATCATGCTGTCTACACACACACCCAGACACCAGACCTCTCTTCACTCCCTGCTGTCCAGTCTTTTTCTACTCCCCAGGAAAGAGCCATGTGGAAGTCACATGGCTGCTTTATCTCTCCTGAAGGAGTGTGGACATCCCCAGGCGGAAAGCCATGCCTTCCCAAACACTCTTTCCTTGGTTTGCCAAATGGACACATGGGTTGGACCATGTATCCAAAGGAGGGATCCTGCAACAGATAACCTCCTTATGGTTCACAAAAGGCTTCACCACAGTGGCAGAAAACTATTGTAAAAAATGCCTCATCTGCGCATCTAATAATGCTGGCAGAGCTTTAGATATGAACCCCGCTGGTCACCCACAAGCCAACCAACCCTTTGATCACCTAATGATGGATTTTATAGAATTAAGTCCATCAGAAGGTAAAAAAGTATTGTCTTGTGATTGTGGACATGTTTTCAAAATGGCTTGAAACTTTTCCAGTCAAACATGCAGACAGCAGCGCAGTGGCAAAGGCCCTGCTTGACAGAGAATCATTCCAAGATGGGGAATTCCTGGAGGAATTTCCAGTGACAATGGTACCCATTTTGTGAACAAAGCCCTCACAGAGGTGAGTGAAAGGCTGGGCTTTCATCTTAAACCTACTGCTCCTACCACCCTGAGTCTGGAGAGAGCAGTAGAGAGAGAAAACGGTTCACTAAAAGTGAAACTGGCCAAATGCTGTGAGGAAACTGGGCTCCCATGAACAAAGGCACTCCCATTAGTCCAGATGTGTCTGCGCATACGTAAACGGACAAAAATGACTTAAGTCCTTTTGAAATTCTGTTTGGATGACCATCCATGATTGGAATTGAGCCTCCACAGTGGAGACCTCTCTCCACTGACACATGTGACAGCAAAATGATTGTTTATGGTCAAAATCTGTCAAAAGCCCTGTTACAGGTGCAGACTGCAGTGAAAGCGGCCCTGCCAAAACCAGCTGAAGGCCCTCTACATCCTTTACAGCCTGGTGACTGGATCCTGGTAAAGAACCTTCGAAGGAAGCACTGGAAATCTAAGAGGCGTGGTCCATTCCAGATACTTCTCACTTCCCATACGGCAGTAAAAATCGCTGAAAGGTCCACCTGGATACACGCAAGCCACTGCAGACGGTTCTCAGGCACTCCTCCTGAGAACCACCAAGAAACTGGTCTCTCAGCACAGGGCAGAATAATCCCTGAGACCAGTTCCCGTGAGAGGTAGTCTACCCTCCACGTGGCAACGATGAACCTGCTTACTCTCACAAGCTTCCTCTGGCTGATTTTGTTTGTAACATCAACACCTTCACTCTCCCGATGGACACGAGCAGACCATGACATCGATCATCATGACCATCAAGACAATGAATATTTATGTGGTATATATTGTATGTTGGGAGGGATAGTTGTAGCTATGTAATATATGTTGTATATTTTTATATATGTAGCATATATATATTTATAGGGATATTTATGTAGTTTATATAGTGTATATTTATATAGATTTATATAATATATTGTCTTTTCTATAATAGGCCGTGTTTACGTAGTGTTTATGTGGACTATATTTATATAGATATTGTGTAGATATAGCAATGGCGATGGTGTAAATTTATAGTTATAAAGGGGTAGGAACTAAGAAAAAGTGTGCACTTCTTCCTACTCCTTTTTCGAGCTTATGTGTATGTTACTATTTGTTACTATTTGTTTTTTGTTGTTTTTGTTTTTTATGTTTTTTTATGTACATGTTTGTTTGAAATAAATTCAATTCAATTCAATTCAAAAAAACATTTGGTGGCTTGCAGCATGTCGAATATCCGCCAAGCATATAAACTCCAGCTGCTATGTTTGCTCCTTCATTCCAAATGCAACACCCAGCTCTGAAATCTACATTCCTGTCCCGGTCCCATTCAATGAAACTTTAGCCACTCTCATGCTCATTTCTAGCCATAATCTCACATATAAATACTTTAATTGGACCAAATCTGTGTCTATACGCTCCCTTCTAAATTCTCTGTAGTTACAAACACAACTATTACCCGAGCAGTGTTCTCACATCGCTCTACAGGAGAGTGGGGACGACCAGCTCTCTGTTTTATTAGAAATTCATCCTCCAGTGTATTTTTGGGCCATGCCACAAATTGTGCAATAACATTGAATGTGTCATGCTCACTAGGGTCCTCTTGTCCTAACCGTACAGACCCATATACAATTAGCCTCTCTGTACCTTCTTTAGTTACCCTTAATCTTACAGCTTTTCCAAATTCCTCCACTCTGTTTGGGGCTTATAGCAATGGCACCCCTATGACAACAGTTACAGTTCATATACCGAATGCTCAAGGCTTTGTTTGCCCATGCAATATGGTGTGAGTTTGTGGATATAGATCTTATCTGTATCTCCCAAATGATTGGAGTGGAACTTGTTATTTGGCTTACCTGATTTCAAGTTTCCAAGTATATCAGCATTTTACAGACATTCCTGGAATCCATGATTTCATACGAATAAAACGTGCTCGAATTTCCACTGCGAAGGGGCTGACAGGGACTATATTTCCTTGGTATGGAGCAGCAAACAACGCACACAGCATAAATGACATTGCTGATGAACTAGAAAACCTCACAGCCCTGACTGATCAGGGATTCAATGCCTTCACTGCTGAACAGCAGGCCATTCGCATGATGACCTTGCAAAATCTCATGGCCTTAGAGCTCCTTCTGGCAGAAAAAGGAGGAGTCTGTCAGGTGGTTAACGATAAATGCTGTACTTGGATTCCTGATGAACATTCTAATATGACTACTGTCCAAGAACATCTCGAGGGCCTTCTTTATCGCCAAAAGAAGGAAAACTCAGCCGACTCTTGGGACCCTCTGTCTTGGCTATTATCTGGAGGCTGGAAGGCATGGTTAATAAAGATAGGATTATTTCTGTATCATTTTTGTTTTGCTTATGATGTTGTCTTGTTGTATAATCCCCTTCGTAAAATCTTTTGTTGTTCAAATGTTCAATGCTACAATAGCTGCTTATACCCTTCTTACAACAGTCGGACCCTCTGTTCTTTTGCCTTCCCAGGAAGACATTGAGAACCAGAGTATGGAATTCTTTGAGCTATAGAATGATTAAAAATGTTGTAAATTTAATAAAAAGGGAGGAGTGTCGTGGAAGAATTTGAATACAGAATGCTAAGTATAACAAAGAACTCACAGATGAAAAGGCTGTCCTGGAAGAATTTGAATACAGAATGCTTCTGTCTAGGTGTTCACTCCCTTTTCTTTGAACTTCTCCAGACAAAAGGAGTTAACACCTTTATCAGTGTATTGTGACAATTGTCCCAGAGAGGAAGCTAATCATATGTGAGGGGGAAACCTTTCCTTGCACCTACCAAAAACCATATCATATGAACTCCTTCCCCTTTGGTCTTAAAACTGTCTTCACACTACCGAAATGTTTATTGAACCAGTTCCTGTTTCTGATCAACAAGGATTTCTTTGCTGTTAGACGTGTAAATTGATCAACCAGTTCCTGCCTTTTGGTCAATAAGACTTCCTTGTGTAAGAGATGTAAATTGCCTTTTGGTCTATCAGGCTACTAGTAAATAAGAGATGTTAATTTGTACTGACACAAACTCAACCATCCAGACTACGTGCTGTATGATTGACTCTCGCTGTGCGCTCAGCTAAAAATAAACCTGGTTAGGTTTGAGCTCTCTGCTGTTGCATTTTGTTAAGGATTTATAATTTTAGTTTTGCAATTTATAAAATTGCCACAACAGACCTCATGTCCACCACAGAGACCTGATAACTGAGACCTCATCAGTCCACCACAGAGACCTGATAGCTGAGACCTCATCAGTCCACCACAGAGACCTGATAACTGAGACCTCATCAGTCCACCACAGAGACCTGATAACTGAGACCTCATCATCAGTCCACCACAGAGACTGAGACTGACGAGACCTGATAGCTGAGACTCATCAGTCCACACAGAGACCTGATATGAGACCTCATCAGTCCACCACAGAGACCTGATAGCTGAGACTTCATCAGTCCACCACAGAGACCTGATAACTGAGACCTCATCAGTCCACCACAGAGACCTGATAGCTGAGACTTCATCAGTCCACCACAAAGACCTGATAACTGAGACATCATCAGTCCACCACAGAGACCTGATAACTGAGACCTCATCGTCCACCACAGAGACTCTGAGACCTCATCAGTCCACCACAGAGACCTGATAACTGAGACCTCAGTCCACCACAGAGACCTGATAACTGAGACCTCATCAGTCCACCACAGAGACCTGATAACTGAGACCTCATCAGTCCACACAGAGACCTGATAACTGAGACCTCATCAGTCCACCACAGAGACCTGATAACTGAGACCTCATCAGTCCACCACAGAGACCTGATACTGAGACCTAATCAGTCCACCACAGAGACCTGATAACTGAGACCTAATCAGTCCACCACAGAGACCTGATAACTGAGACCTCATCAGTCCACCACAGAGACCTGATAACTGAGACCTCATCAGTCCACCACAGAGACCTGATAACTGAGACTCATCAGTCCACCACAGAGACCTGATAACTGAGACTATCAGTCCACACAGAGACTGATACTGAGACCTAATCAGTCCACCACAGAGACCTGATAACTGAGACCTCATCAGTCCACCACAGAGACCTGATAACTGAGACCTCATCAGTCCACCACAGAGACCTGATAACTGAGACCTCATCAGTCCACAACAGAGACCTGATAACTGAGACCTCATCAGTCCACCACAGAGACCTGATAACTGAGACCTAATCAGTCCACCACAGAGACCTGATAACTGAGACCTCATCAGTCCACCACAGAGACCTGATAACTGAGACCTCATCAGTCCACCACAGAGACCTGATAACTGAGACCTCATCAGTCCACCACAGAGACCTGATAACTGAGACCTCATCAGTCCACCACAGAGACCTGATAACTGAGACCTCATCAGTCCACCACAGAGACCCTGTAACTGAGACCTCATCAGTCCACCACAGAGACCTGATAACTGAGACCTCATCAGTCCACCACAGAGACCTGATAACTGAGACCTCATCAGTCCACCACAGAGACCTGATAACTGAGACCTCATCAGTCCACCACAGAGACCTGATAACTGAGACCTCATCAGTCCACCACAGAGACCTGATAACTGAGACCTCATCAGTCCACCACAGAGACCTGATAACTGAGACCTCATCAGTCCACCAGAGACCTGATAACTGAGACCTCATCAGTCCACAACAGTGACCTGATAGCTGAGACTTCATCAGTCCACCACAGAGACCTGATAACTGAGACCTCATCAGTCCACCACAGAGACCTGATAGCTGAGACCTAATCAGTCCACCACAGAGACCTGATAACTGAGACCTCATCAGTCCACCACAGAGACCTGATAACTGAGACCTCATCAGTCCACCACAGAGACCTGATAACTGAGACCTCATCAGTCCACCATAGTAGGGTTAGGGGTTAGGGTTTCGCCATTCAAAGTCTATGTGAAATGGACTGATTCCATATTTCCAACTTTTCATTCCATGATTCCAATCCAGATTCCTATCTATTAAACAAGATGATGGAATCATGAATTAAAATGACCACTAGATGGTGTTCTTGGGCTGTGTGTCTAAAAAACGTCACAGTACATAAAGGGACCGTAACACATTAAACACATAGACCAAGACACTAGTAACAACATAAAGTGTTTGATAACCTGAATAAAAACCGTATGGTAATGCTGTGACTAATATCTCTATACAGGTGAATTATGTACACTTACATATGAATGATAAAGACACTACACACATCCCCTGAGAATTCACCCTCAGAGAGATAACTGAGGACAACAGTCAACGACGTGGGGGATGAAGCAATCGGCCATAGCGGCTCCGTCGAACGGGGAAACGCGGAACCGCCTTCTCAGAGGCAGGTTGCTGAGGTCTGCTGCGGAGTGGTAAAGGGGCGTGAAGTGGGGGCCCGGACGGTGGGCGGCCTCGTCTGGGTGGACGTCCGGCTCATTTGGATCTGGCTGAACCAGTTGAGCTGGCCCAGCCAGATCCAAATGAGCCAGTTTAAGGCGATCCACTGACACACACTCCAGTTTACCTCCTATGTCTACAACAAAGTGCTTTTCCCCAGGCTCCACAACACGGAAGGGGCCCTCGTAAGGTGGGCGAAGGGGTGCTCTGTGTCCATCGACATGGACGAAAACATAACCTGCCGACTGCAGGGCACTGGGCAAATGTGAGATTGGTAATCCGTGGCAAGACGTAGGGAGCGGCGTGAAAAGCCTGGCGTTGTCGAGCAGGGCGGTGCGTTGGACTGCGGCAGACCAAGAGGCAGTGGTGCTGGGAATGAATTCCCCAGGGACCCGCAGTGGCTGACCATAGAACCAACTCCGCAGAGGACTGGAGGTCCTCTTTCGGCGCCATCCTGATTCCCAGCATGACCCACGGTAGTTTGTCAACCCAGGAACTGTCCTTGTGGCTAGCACGCAGGGAGGCCTTCATAGACCTGTGAAAGCCTTCGCAGAGGCCATTGCTCTGTGGGTGGTAGGCCATGGCGTGGTGGAGTTTCACTCCCAAACTGCTAGCCATGGCGTTCCACAGCGCAGACGTAAACTGGACGTCGCGGTCGGAGGAAATGTCAGAAGGGGTCCCGAAACGGGACACCCAGGTGCCAATAAACGCCCAGGGTCACGCCGGCCGACATTATTGACGACAGTGGAACAGCCTCCGCCCATCGCGTTGTCCTGTCCACCATAGTCAGCAAGTGTGTGTAACCCTGTGAGGGAGGCAGGGGACCGAACCAGGTCTACGTTAATAAAGAATTCGAAGACACCAAATACTTTCGTCAATTTCAACTTATTTTTGTAGACATTTGAAGTTGTTGGGTCTTTATGTGCAAGGGTGCCAAAACTTTCAGCCATGACAGTGCATATAATTTATTGGGATTATGCTGTCTACAATGCAATAAGTCAAAGAATATGAAAGAATTATTGTGTTTTAGTTTGTCATGCATCCCAACTTGTTCTGATTTGGGGTTGCAGAAACAGTTTTGCCAATACTGGAAATAAATTGTCAGAATTAAATCAACAAGGATTTCTCTCTCAAACAGATGGTAAAAGGACTGCACTTATATACCGCTTTATCCACACCATCAAGGTGCCCTCAAAGCAGTTTACAATGGCCTCTCATTCACCCATTCACACTCACATTCATACACCAGTGAGCAGCTGCTGCCCACTGGGGGCAAGTTAGGGTTAAGTGTCTTTCCCAAGAACACTTTGGCATGTGGACAGGGATTGAACCGGCAACCTTCCAGTGACTGGACAACCCCCTCTACCAACTAAGCTACAGCCACCCTGTATGCACGCCTCTTTGATTTGAAAGGATTTATAATTAACTAAGGCAAGGCAAAATTATTTGTATAGCACAATTCATACTCAAGGCAACTCAATGTGCTTTACTAAGTCAAAAAGACAAAAGCATATTTAAAAAGCAATCAAAAGACTGGACAGTACTGGCCAGACACACTGACATGATACAGCTCATACATTTGTGTTGCATTTAACAAATATGTGATTCTGTTGTTTAAAAGGGAGTGAGAAGAGAACAAGGAGATGCCGGACTTCATCGGGCTAAAGCTGAGGCCAGTGGAACAGAAGCTCAAAGTCTCACAGAGTAAGTAAGAAGTTGATATTGTAGTATGAGTGTGTGGGGGAGACCTGATGAGAGATGTTTTGCACCTGTGGAGAGTGATTGGACTCAATTGTTTGGAGCCAGAGGGGATAAAGAGGAGAGGAGGAGGAGTAACGAGGAGCCCAGAGGTTGGTGTGAGAGCCAGACCAGAAACTGCTGTCCTGAGCTGCGATTGAGGTGTGGCACCGCGGTGGGTGGGGGGGGTGCTGTTCGCTAGTGATGGTGAGATGAAGCCCCGTGAAGCAGTGTCACACATTGGCCAGATGGTTCGAGAAATGGTACATTTCTTGCTGCTTCATATGCACATGACACCACCTACTGGTCAGGTTTATAATCACAGCCAGCTGAATCTTAAGATGTGATGCATTGAATTTATGTATCAGTCATGGCTCTTGCGAATGACTATGAATAACAAAATGTGTATGACCAAATAAATGATCAAGTGCATAAAATATTGTCTGAAAGTAATCTCTGTTTAATGTTTCCCAAAGTAGTATCATAAGAACTGGGCAGACACGCGTCAAAAGGGTCGACGAGCCGAGTCGAACCCACGAAAACTATGTTACTTGTACGCAGGCCACCTGCCCTAACCACTGCACTACCGGAACAACTGAATTTATGCTGGCAGAAAACAGTAAAAATTGTTTGTGGAACTACTGAGGGAGTACAATCGATATGCTTTGGACAATGACGACCATTAAAGGGGTTATTTTATGTATATTTATTCAGAAATAGCAATATTTCCACAGTTTTTGGTTTTAACAGATTCCTTTTTTTTTTTTTTTTTTTTCCAATCTCTCCTCCCTAGCCTTGGAGAACACCCTTTTCACATGGCACATTTTTATGCTGGGCTGCATAAAAATGTTTGTGCCATCATGTACAAACTATATACTGAACTACCACAAACTATATACACGCTATCCAGATTCTAGTATCCAAGTTATCCAAACTATCCACACTCTGAACTGACCGCAACTCGCCTACAAAAACCCACATTTTGAATGGAGCCTGTGGCGTTTATAAAGCTGTCAAACCCCATTTCTTGAGACAAGAAATGAACCACTTCACGAAGCAGTCACGTGGTACAGCCAGGCGGTGAAGCTTCGGACGTCATCACTTTTGGCTCCTCCCCAAATGAAGCGACTCTTGATACGCGCTTCGCGGACACGCCCCCTCATTTCTCGATACGCGCTTCGGGGCTTCGCTTCACTCATGACATCACTACTGTTGGCAGCTTGTAGTGCTGCCGGCAGTGAAGACAGCTGAGCGGGGGAGCTGCATCCTGTTGGTTAGGAGGGGAGGCCTGATACCTCCTTTAGGTAGCTAGAGATTAGGGATTAGTTAGTGCCTCACCACGCTCCTGGACTACTTCTCTCCATCTCAGTGGCTCCAGACGACATCCAGCCTTGCCTAGCACATCTGCCCTGCCTGTGGTGGTGCATCCCAAGTAGCCGGGTCGCCCTTCCTGCTCTGTGGGAGACATCAATACTCAACCCCATGGGGGGGTCTTGTCACTAGACCCGGGCAGGATAAGTCAATTTATTTTAATCACATCCATGATTGTTTGTCTGTCATTATAGCTTGTATATGTCTTTTTAAATAGGTCTTAATCAACTGACAGTTTGTGAGAGGGGCTCCTTTAAGGTGGCCGCCAGCCGGTTGGACAGTATTCTGCTTCCCTTTTCGTTTGTTAGGAGTGGGTTCTGACTTGCTTGCAGTTACAGTGGTCCTGAATAAAAAAAGGGGGGCATAGCCAAGTGTAAGTTTAACTCTCTCCTTTGCTTGCAGTGTTGGTGTGCAGGAGTGCAGAGTTACTGCCTGGCCTGCTGACCCTTCTCAGCCCACTACTCCAGACCTTTTAAAGGAGCGACCGGTTCTTTGAATAAAGAGTTTCTTTGTGGTATTTCTAATCTAGCTGCGGCGAGTGCTTCTTTGCCTCTGACACCGGACCAGACCGGATTAACAAAGGTGGTGGCAGCTTAATTCTTTAAATCTAGAAATTTATTACAATATTTATACAGTAGCTTCCCTTTTTGATGGTGTGTGCACTTTATATACATCTCTCATAGGTCACTATGACACAAAAGCTTTCATACTGCTCCCTTCTGGAAGGCACTTCAGTTTCTTTCCCCAGGCCGTTACTCTGCTGAACTTGCAATTAGGGATGCACAATAACTGTTTCTTAAACCGATACCGATAACTTTCAGCTCCTAAAGGCCGATACCGATAACACACACACATACCTAAGATCATTACATCAATACTATGAACAAAATCAAAAATAGTTTTGACTTTTTATATGAACAGATATTTATTTTTTCCAATGAAAAACTATTGTCAAGCCTCTCAAACATTTTCTTAAAGCTATCAAACAAACCTATTTGATATCTCACATTAACTTAAATAAGGTTCATTACTGACTGATATAAAAAATAAAGGCTCCTTGAACTGATGGAAATACATGCATCAGAATTACAAACTGAAAAAGATTAACATTTAAAGGATTTTGGCTTGTGGTTCCATTTAAATTAATACCTTTAATTAAATAAATGAGGTTCAGTAGTTTTTATTATTTAATCTCATGGAAGCTTTAGATGAGAGGAATGAGGGAAGGAGAGACTGCTGCTGGCTTGCGCATGTTAGCATTAGCTCCCGTTAGCTCACGTTAGCGCGATTTCAAAACTCCATGGAAGTGATTGTTATGTTGTAGGTGGCTGATCAGGTTTTACATATTAAAGCTTGTGCTTCCCTCCTCGTAGAATTCACTCGGAGGATTCGTCACAAATAACCACCAAACTATCTTCTTCTGAAACTTTAACGAGTTTTATTTTTCCTTATTGAGTAATCATTTTTCTGATTATGCCGACGTTACTTGAACATAACATTCACTGTTGGTTATTTAAGGCTCAAAGGGAGCGAGGCACTGCCGTGTTGACAGAAATATAAATGTTATCGGGGCTATTAGTCGTGATATCGGAGTTATCGGGATGATGTCATAATTTCTTATCAGCCTGATAGTTATCGTGCACCCCTACTTGCAATAGTCACAGAGCATCAGTGGAATATTGTGCAATATATACCCTAAAGACAGAACCAATATTTTTTTTGAATGCGCTAGCTTTTTTATTTGACTTTTTTACAAAAACCTTGAGACAAGTCTGTCGGAATCAAATTTGTTTGTCAATCAACTTTATTTGCCGGGTTTGTGCAATCTCACGGTTCTCTATTATTATGACAAGATCCTCTGACGCCCAAGAGACAGATCCCAGAACTGCCTTCAAACAAACCACCCATCACCAAGTCAGGAGGGTCCATTATTAAGGACTGCTGTGGAGCCATTATGTAACCAAATTCATCATGGCTGTAACTCTGTAACGACACCATCATAACGTAATATCCTTTCACTCAAAGAGCCACGACTGGCAGTTTTGTTGAATCTGTTGAGAAATCAGAGTAATACTTTTATTGCAGGCATTTATGAACTGATTTACAATCAGCATCCAATGAAGACAAGGGTGTACATAATTAAGGAGAAGGGTAGCTTTAAAGACAACTGTAAATAACACCTGATAACTTGATATATATTTAGTATGTTCATTCAAAGGTAGAAAAGACCGTTGATTCATGTTGAAAGCGTATTTTTCACTTTTATGGTGGAGGGGTTGCCTGGCAAGGAAAAACTACTAAACACCAACAAGAGAATCTTAACTTTTAGGAGTGATGAAACTCGATCATTCCATTATTCCAAGGGTCACAACACTTGGTTCTGAATGACAAAATGGTCTATTAAATGACTGAAGGTGTTTAAATACTTGGAAGGTTATGAGGCAGTGGGTGCTTTTGTTCAAAGACCAAAGAGGAAAAAAAAAACCAAACTAGCAGCTGTTGTGGAAAAAATAAGATCCGATCTCGATGAGAAAATCAGAATAGAATTTGTTAAAGAGAAAAGAAACAAAAATACAAAAATCTTATGTGCACATAAGGAGAGCTGTCAGTCAGTGCTCCACAGAATACTGAATGAGGACTCTGAACAGAGATGAGGGTTTTTCCTTTATACCAAGACAAAAGGTGTTGATTCTTCTACAGGTTTTTACATACAGAGTGGATCACAGCAGGTGGAGGTGAGGACAAAGGGACATTTGTCTTAAAACAGACTGACTGAATTTAGGGACGTTATAGAGTTCCTTGATCAAGAAGTTATTTACTTAATGTTGATTGAATTTAGGAATGTTTTTTCAGAATCACAGCTGACCCCTGCTGTTACAAGATGAATAAACCAAATAAAAATTTTCTCCACAGCATTAACAAAAAGCTTTCGAACAAACAATTCAACTTCACTTGTATAGTGTCCATTACAATACAAATTGTCTCTAGGTGCTTGTCAGAGACCCAGAGCTTGACGCCTGTGAAGCAAATTTTAATTATAAGTAATATAGTTATGTTTCTTTATAAATCTTAAAGAAACAAGGGCAAGTAAAAACAAAACAAAAACACTCCCCTAGCAGGAGAAAAACCTTTAAGTCAAACAGTGGCAAGGGGAAAAACTCCTTTAAGAGGGAAGAAAACTTGAGCAGGACATGTCTCAGAAGGGGGGGGCTGTAGGACAGAGAGAGAATAGGCACAAATATATTGGCAATATTATATAGGACATTATCCATTAGCTGGAGAACCCTCTACCTGTATTATGACTGCCACATTGTTAGTACGTGCACTACAAAGATGACAATAAAAAGGTGTGGGCAGCAACACTGAGGTGGTCAGAGGGTGAGACTGCAGGTCAGCATGTTAGTGGATATCCTAGACACATCTATATAAACAGGTGGAGGTAAATGTTGTGATGGTCAAACACAAGTGAGAACACCAAATACTGACCAAAGTAACACACCACAGCAATCAAGCCTATTAAAAAAAAAAAAAAAAAAAAAAATAGATATTGACTCATACCCAGATGAATTCAAAACACACAAAACACTGATTAGAACTTGTTTTTTTTTTTAATGTCACAAGATAAAATGACATATATGAACATAAAGGATCCACTAACCAGGATGAGAGAAGCAGAATCTTGCTGCATTGTCATTTTAATTCATGGAAACATGGTCAGACAAAAATAAAAAAACAACACAAATATGGCCAAACCTTTGCGTAACACTGTTTAGACAATGCCGGTTGAATGCAGCCACATGAGGCTTTTGTACTGTTTTCATTATCCTATGTAATGATTTTAATTAGGGATGCACATTTTGGATTTTTTTTTTATGACCGTTAACCGACGCCCTTTAACGATTAATAACCGTTAACCGATGAGTCCGGGAGGGTTGGCTGCCGCGATGTTGCGTGCGTTGTCGTGGATGCATGCGGACACTTCCCCGTGTATACTGTCGCGGCAATGTGTCGCCGTCAGCTTGTCGCAGAGATGCCGCCGTCACTTTTGATTTATGCTAGCGCGGTCTCCGCTATGTTATTCCACGCCACAACGCAAGAGCGACAATCACGAACTAGCTAAACTTACTAAACGTATCTCTTGCGTTTTTCCACTTCCTCACCGTCTCGGCCGTATCCAGACCCACATTCATCGCTATCTCCCTCCATGAATTACTAGAATATGTGCTGTCTTTGTAGTGTGGAGAACCAGAATCAATCAATCATTCTTTCACTCTCTTCAGTCTCTGCCTCCTGATTGATTGGTCCCCACTCCTTTTTTTTTTTCTTCTTTTTATTAATATCTTTATTATTATTAATTTTTTATTTTAGCCTATCCTCTTCTTTCCTTTCCTTTTCCATTTATTTATTTATTTTATTTTATTTATTTTTTTTTTTTAAATACCCTTAACTTTTTGTTCTCCTTTGGTTCTTGGACCTGATTTTATCTTGCCTACAACTTGCTCTGTTGCTTTCACTGCTCCATTGACCAATGTTACTATATTGTTTACTTGTTTGTCTATTTGTTCATGAAAATACCAATAAAAATATTTAAAAAAAAAAAAAAACTGGAAAATGAATGCAATTCTTGTAAATGCCTCCAATAGTTGGTGTATGAGTTTACTTTTTGACATTAATGACTTGCATCAAGGAAAATGTTGCTTCTAGTGAATTTACTGGAAGTCCTAGTGATGAATATTTAAAAATATACAGAAATTAAGCTGAACATGCTTGTACATATGTCCAATTAAAGAACATCTTTAAGGAACCCACTCTGTGTATGTGTGTGCATATTACATGACCTGAATCTTTCAGATAACATTAAAAAAAAAAAAAACGAAGCAGAGATTATGCTTGTGAAATTTATTGATGCATTTTGGTCCCTTTAACAATATTTGACTACAACAACCAGACAGTAAAACTGCAAGTGAAGGGACAGGCTGTTAGACATGAAAACAAAAACATAATTTAGGAAAATGCTTTAAAAGGACACAGTTGAATAAACAAAGTTCCTTAAAATTGACTGTAGAACAACCAGATGAGTGACTGAGCCAAAGAAAAGAACCCCTTTGAGAAGTGCATTTCATGAACCAAAACTATGTATAGGTGCATATTTAAACAAACACAGTACTTTCTTACCAATCAAGCTAAAACAAAGTGAGAATTCATAAAATATTAGTTAATTGTCACTGCAGTACTCCAAGTTGTAAGGCTTTGAAAAAAGTAGACTGTACTGCTGTACTTAAAGAGGAACAATTCTTATGAATAATTTAAGCCGAATGCTTATTTCGAACCAATATTCCTTTATGAAAGTGCTTTCCGACAGTCTCTAAAAACGCTGCAGGAGAGATGAGCCTCACCAGTACTATTAAAAATATTCTGATTTGCTCATTGCACAATTTAAGGAAATGGCAGATGGAATCTTTTGCCGCCAAATTCCAGGCTGACAAAGAAAACTCACTAGAATAATTCTGGCTAAATCCACAGGAAATTGCAAACAAATGATATGGGCCGTTACCCATTCTACACATTTTTTGTGAACAAAAACAGTGGCTTTTGACTTAAGTGGCAGCCGGGTTCTGCTCATTTCATGGAGGCAGCATTTAGTTGCATTTCAGATGCTAATCAAGCCCTTCAGGTGATGGAAAGTTGAGAAACATCACACCCACGTCACAACTCCTCCAGGTGTGAGGGTGGGGAGGAACGGCAGCATTTCATTCAACGCCGTGGCAAATACAAGCCATTGTAAAAGCCCGGCAGATTCCAGAGAGCCGTGGAAGGTCTCTCTGTCTGTCCATCCATCTGTTCTAGAGGCTGGTCCTCAAAACCATCACCTCCCATCACAGCTTTTCCCTGAAACTCATCAAGTGCTTTCTTCCCCTCAAAGTTCTGCAACTTAGTGTCAGTGCCACTACTGATTATAGCGCCTCCTGTTGGCGAAGGTTAACTCGACAAACCTTGAACCATTTGTGGCAACTGCAAAGTAACGCTCACTTCGAGATCAGTCGCTAAATTGTGGTGGGCTGTGATCTCAAACATCTTGCCGTCATCTGTTCCTGCCTGCTGCTCTTGGATTACACCTTGCATAAACTTAGTTATGCACAGCGTGCCTTTTTCATACTACCAGTTTTAGTGTAAACCACACACAAAATACAACTAAAAGCCCACAAACGTGCTGGCTACTGGCAAAAGACAAACTAATATGTCAGTTTCTCCTAAGTTCCACCCTCCTCTTTCATTCTTCCATTAGTGTTCCTGGGAATTCATCAAAATCTTTAAATTAAGTCAATCAGCCAGAATTAAAAAAAAAAACAAACAAACAAACAAAAAATCCCTAAACAAAACATACACACATTATATATGTGTGTATATATATATATATACATACACCATACCGTCCCATCATTTAACTGCTTTCATTCCACCATAAATTCCAGCAAAACTATTCCACAGACAACTAGAGAACCAACTAAAATCAATGTTTACTCTTCTAACCTAGTTGAAACAGACTGGTTAACCACTGGGCCGCTCACACCTGGGGATACCTACAAAGATAAGTAGATCTTTGTTGAAATTATATTTTAAATTAATTATTTTGTCTTTTGGAAGACAGTATTCTGGAAGGTTTTCATTGTAGTTCACTGAAAAAAAAAAAAATCCAGAAAACCTAGTTGGCAAATTGCATTTGGCATTTGAAAATGTAGGCAATTATATTTCTTTAGTACTGAAAACCTAGTTATTCATGACTAGCACTCCCCACTGTTAAATACTCTCTATACAGTGGCAACTAACTCACTTTCATTCATCGAGAGTTCCACAACATTATGACGACGACTCTAAACTGAAGACGGACAAATGGAAATTGATCTTGGGCTGATTTTAAACAAGTTACAGTAGTCAGATTTGTCCAATTAAATAACTAAATAATTAGTTATAATTAAAAAATATATCATGGCTTGTGAGCAGTAGTGTACATTTGAGGTACAGGGAAATAAAGCAGAGGAAATTAAACAACCTGCGTGTGAGAGTAATGAAACAAATGGTTGAAGGGTCATTTCTGTGTGGTGTATATATATATATATATATATATATATATATATATATATATATATATATATATATATATATATATATATATATATATATATATATATATATATGCGTGTGTGTGTGTGAGAGAATCAGAGGCCTGCTGTGAAAGAAAAGTTGGCAGCTAGTTTAAATCTGCTTCTTGCAGCTCTTCTGCTTGGACTGTCCATGGATAAAGAAGTCTTCGTGTCTGGGGGCAGTGGAGGTCCGGTAACTGCTGACTGCTCAGGTGGATCAGAGTAGCCATGTGCAGCTGCCTCTTCAGGTTCATCCCGCTCTGTCATCACACACACACACACACATAAAGAAAGCTGAAAATTAAAGTGTAAAAAAGTAAATACTGGAGTTATAACTGTCAAGCTAGTTCATACTGTTAATCAAGAGTTAACTGCAAATTAAGTTCTTTTTTTTTTTAACCCATTTCAAATTATCCAAATAAAATTTCAAATGTTCAAATGTAGGGGTGCTCCGATCGATCGGTGACCTGATCGGATCGGCCGATATGCATATGATCGGGATCGGTCAGAATTGTCATTAAAGCCGATCAAAAGAGCCGATCAAAAACGCTCTATTCTCGTGCGCATACACTGTGTATAGACCTTTTCGGGCCAGCCCCCCGGAAGTACCCCGTCCACCATTGCTGGGTTGTGCTACAGAGCGACACTTTCACCGGCTCGCAGATTAACCAGTGTTTTTCTCTTTCCACAAATATATATTTTTATAATGTCGAGTCGGTCGAGTGGGAATAATGTTCCATCATAAACTGTGCCAACAATGGCGTGAAAATTCAACAATGGAAGAAGAAAGTATGTGAAATACGCAAGCCTTTACTGCAGCCATACAGTTTGCACCGATTTCCTGGGCGCACCGACAACCAAGAAGTTAGGAAGACATGGGTGAAAAATATCAACAGAAAGGACTTTGTTCCAAATGAATACAGCCGGGTGAGTTTTCGTTAACATTCAATCTCGTACTACTCATAGTCTCGCTGAGAGTCCAGACGATTCTGGCCGAAAGAACAGCAGTATGAGGCTACTGTAGCTCTCCGCACTAGCATAAATGAATGAAAGACTTAGGAGAATGATTAAATAAATTAAATATAACATTAACACATAGCCTAATTTACCGCTAGCGTTAACGTTACAGTAGCATAATCTTTATGGCTTGTTGACGTTAGTTATAGCCAGCGTTGCATTTTTCACGTATTCCCACAGTTTTTAGTGTTTGATTATGGGAATAGATCATGATATTTCCATAACCAATCATTAAAAACAGCGATAAACTACCTTCATCTGTAACTGGAGGCCACTGCCTAACATCATCAATCCAAGACATGTCTGCGTTATCAGTAACAGATGCTCCACGCTGCTGTGTTTGGGTTAGTTGGTGGAGCACCGCACACTCCAGTTATGGCGGGGCCACTAGGGGGCGCATGTCCACAATTTTTAAGTCGAAAAGGTCTAAGACAGCAAGAAACAAAGGGAAATAAATACGATCGGTGATCGGTATCGGATCGGCCGATATTGATTTCAGTGATCGGTGATCGGTGATCGGCCCCAAAAACCCTGATCGGAGCACCCCTATTCAAATGCATTGTAGAATCATGTAACTGCCAGACCTTTCCCTTTAAGACTGTTGAATCGTGGCAAGATAGTTGTGACAGTTGTTTAGGGAACTGAGATGATGTATCTTAGAAGTACATTCAGACAGATTATTCAAACAGTCACCAACCATTTAGATTAGCCCAGATTTCAGAATAACTAAATAATTACTCCAATTTCAGTGTCTCCGAAGTAGAAATGCACCTGACTAATGTCAAGTTATGTGGTTGTCAGTCTTTTAACGCTTCTCATGAAATATATTAAAACGGTCAGTTAGGAGGTTGGCTATGTGGGAGTGTTTATTTTTCCTTTTTCTGAAATTACGACAGTGGAACAGAAAAACAAATCAGTTACAAGGAAGTTCACATTCATTTTAAACCATAGATTTTCAAACTTAGCATTTCTCATAATGCAATGTGTAGTGCTGATATGCTAACTCTGTTTTATGTAAAGTATTCCAGTGAAACTGAGCTCACCAATTCAAAGTGTAGAGAACAATTTACTTTTTTTAAATTTGCAAAGTGTATGGAAAAGATAGTTGTGATCAAATTTTCTACCACCAGCTGACATGCAGTGTTGATCAGAAGTCATACTTGAGGCCAAAGAAACTCTCTAGAGCTGTAAACAGTTTTTGAATGAGTGGCACATAGGCCAACGGGACTGTTAATATTTCCATTTTTGTCATTAATGTAGCAGTTTTTAACTGTGAGAAGCAGCTGCAGCAGTAGAGAATAGTACATTAATTGCGTTAATAATGTGCTCATGCCACAAATTCCTGTTGCAGTTCGTCAGGTCCTTAAGTGCATGAATGGGTATAGCTGTAAAGGTAGTTTACTGGTGTATGGATGTGTGTGTGCATGCAATGTGGGTATTATTATTAATATGATAATTAACAACAACAACAACAACAACAACAATAATATATACATTTTAAAGAACTACTTTAAATACAGCCAGAGTCATGTATATAATATATGAGTATAGATGTATTATACTTGAAGGTTGCAATATCAAAACGGACCTATTGGTAGCAGTGGTGTTTTCTCAAAGTGGATCAGGTCCAACTGCTGTGCAACAACGGGGTCAGGGTGGAGCTGTGGTGACGGGAGGCAAGATGGTACCGGCCCACACAACAGGTCCACTGGGAACATGAGACACAGTAGTTCTGACTCCACATTTGCATCACCATCTGGCAAAGAAAACAAAAAAATTACTTGGATGGCGCATAAGCTGGATTTAAGTTCATAAAATGTAAAATATACAGTCATGGAAAAAATTATTAGACCACCATTTTTTCTTCAGTTTCTTGTTCATTTTAATACCTGGTACCACTAAACGTCATCATGTGACTAAAACAGACAGAAAAGAAAACACTGAATGCATAAAAGCAGTGTTTTTGGCAGTACAACGCCATAGCTATTGATGTAAAAACTGAAGTGATTTAGGTTATAATCAAGAAAACCATGGAAAATGGTAAGATATCAGCTCTTAAATAAAACTCTTATGAGCTATCTTGAGAGTATACACAGCCCTTTAGTCTATTGATTCAGACCAAATTAAAACATTTATAGTTTTGAAAAATTAAAAATTATCCTTATGGCTTGTTACCATAATTACATTAATAAGAAGACTAATGATTTAAAACATTTATTTGAGCATGGAAAAGGGAATCAGTTATAAATGTTTCCACTATCATCACCGAAAAAAAACAGTATCCACTGGTTTGGAAGTGCAATAAAGTCAAAATATCCTGGACTAGAATGGGAGATTGTCCGTCTGCCTCTCCAGATGATCGGTTTAGGAGGAGCCTATCAAGATAAACTAGAATAAATTAACCTGCTATAGATGCTGATTTAATGGTTCTGGTTAAGACACGGGTTATTAATTATTAATGCAAATAATGGAATTATCTGTTTTGTGTGTTTTGTGGGCCCTGTTTGTGTTTCTGTAGTAGATAAGGCATTAGTTCTCCACACATTAAAGTGTCACCCAATGGCGTCAAAGTAGAGGCTGAAATTACTTACTATTGTATAATATTGAGGGCAAATTTAGACATCTTGTGTACAGTTGGAATTTTTTTTACACTGCAAAGAGGATGTCTTTTCAGTGTAAGTGGAAATATGGAGGACAGCCTGAGGTGTGGACAACTGGTGTGGAGGAGACTGAGGTGAGAAGTACATTTTGAATATTTGGGAAGACAGATTCTAAACTGTCTGGTGGAAATGGATCTGTTCTGATCTACTGTTTATTTCACATTAAATAATGTGTCTGCATAATTTCATTGCTTAGATAATTGATATGTTTGATAGTTTGATGATGATAATTCTGAATGTTATTTGAATTGATAATGGTAATTTTATTGTGTTTTTTCTTGGACTGAACTGTACTGATTGTTGGTCACTCTGACCACGGCTCTCTTAGACTGATGGGTTGATGCTTTTCCTCAGGAAATTATTCTCCTGAAGCTTATCAGCTTTTTGTCCCTCTGCAACTCCATGTCTTGGAGAAGTCTGACTCCGCCCACTTTGGTGGACACCGGCGGCCTGTAAATTGGCCGACTACTGCTAATGTTAACATGGTGCTGATCAAAAACATAGAATTGGTGTCGATTCCCCGTCCTCCGAAGGACTACTTAGCATGACTTGATAGTGGAATAAACCAAAACAATGGATCTGGTTCTCACCTATGGTATAGATCGGGGGTCACTAACTGGCGGACCGCGGTCCGAGTCCGGACCCAGACACCGTCCTATACAGACCCGGACCTATAACCAGTAAATTATTAAGGGATTTTAAATTTTGAGGGGACGCTTCTATTTTAACCGGCGCAACTTTTCTAGTCTTTACGGCACCGGTTTAGCGGATCAGGAAACGCACAAACCAATTGCGTGCGAGTTAAGCCATCCCACGTGATGCTACCCAGCCAGTCACGTCTCTGCACTGCGGGTTACCATAGCAACTCTGACAGCAGTCAGATGAGAGGTGAGAACTGAACGGGAAGATGATTGAAAAATAGAAAGTTAGAAAGATAGAGAAGGAAAGAAGCGATAGAGGGCGAGAAGACGGAGAGGTGAGTGAGCGAAAGACAGGGAGAAACAGAGGAAGAGACGAATTAGCGGCAGAGGAGAGTGAGAGAACGAGGAGAGGACGAATTAGCGGCAGAGGAGAGTGAGAGAAAGACGAGGAGAAACGGAGGAAGAGACGAGAGTGAGAGAAAGACGAAAAGAAAATGGAGGAAGAGACGAATTAGCGGCAGAGGAGAGTGAGAGAAAGACGAGGAGAAATGGAGGAAGAGACGAATTAGCGACAGAGGAGAGTGAGAGAAAGACGAGGAGAAACAGAGGAAGAGACGAATTAGCGGCAGAGGAGAGTGAGAGAAAGACGGAGAAACAGAGGAAGAGATGAATTAGCGGCAGAGGAGAGTGAGAGAAAGACGAGGAGAAACGGAGGAAGAGACGAGAGTGGAGAGAGAGATGACGAGGAGAAAGGAGGAGAGAGACGAATTAGCGGCAGAGGAGAGTGAGAGAAAGACGAGGAGAAACGGAGGAAGAGACAAATTAGCGGCAGAGGAGAGTGAGAGAAAGACGAGGAGAAACGGAGGAAGAGACGAGAGTGAGAGAAAGACGAGGAGAAATGGAGGAAGAGACGAATTAGCGGCAGAGGAGAGTGAGAGAAAGACGAGGAGAAACGGAGGAAGAGACAAATTAGCGGCAGAGGAGAGTGAGAGAAAGACGAGGAGAAACGAGGAAGAGACGAGATTAGCGGCAGAGGAGAGTGAGAGAAAGACGAGGAGAAACAGAGGAAAGAGACGAATAGCGGCAGAGGAGTGAGAGAAAGACGGAGAAACGAGAGAGAATTAGCGCAGAGGAGAGTGAGAGAAGACGAGGGAAAACGGAGGAAGAGACGAATAGCGCAGAGAGAGTGAGAGAAAGACGAGGAGAAACGAGGAAGAGACGAATTAGCGGCAGAGGAGAGTGAGAGAAAGAACGAGGAGAAACGGAGAAGAGTGAGAGAAAGACGAGGAGAAACGGAGAAGAGACGAGAGAGAATTGAGACGAGGATAAACGGAGGAAGAGAACGAATTAGCGGCAAGGAGAGTGAGAGAAAGACGAGGAGAAACGAGGAAGAGACGAATTAGCGGCAGAGGAGAGTGAGAGAGAAGACGAGGAGAAACGAGGAAGAGACGATTAGCGGCAGAGGAGAGTGAGAGAAAGACGAGAGAAACGGGAAAGAGAATTAGCGGCAGAGGAGAGTGAGAGAAAGAGGAGGAGAAACGGGAGAGACGAATTAGCGGCAGAGGAGAGCGAGAGAAGAGAATTAGCGGCAGAGAGAGTGAGAGAAAGACAGAGAAGAGAAGAGACGAATTAGCGGCAGAGGAGAGTGAGAGAAAGACGAGAAACGGAGAAGAGACGAATTAGCGGCAGAGGAGTGAGAGAAAGACGAGAGAAAACAGGAGGAAGAGACGAATTAGCGAGCAGAGGAGAGTGAGAGAAAGACGAGGAGAAACGGAGGAAGAGACGAATTAGCGGCAGAGGAGAGTGAGAGAAAGACGAGGAGAAACGGAGGAAGAGACGATTAGCGGCAGAGGAGAGTGAGAGAAAGACGAGGAAAACGGAGGAAGAGACGAATTAGCGGCAGAGGAGAGTGGAGAGAAACGAGGAGGAGAAACGGAGGAAGAGACGAATTAGCGGCAGAGGAGAGTGAGAAAGACGAGAGAGAAACGGAGGAAGAACGAATTAGCGGCAGAGGAGAGTGAGAGAAAGACGAGGAGAAACGGAGGAAGAGACGAATTAGCGGCAGAGGAGAGTGAGAGAAAGACGAGGAGAAACGGAGGAAGAGACGAATTAGCGGCAGAGGAGAGTGAGAGAAAGACGAGGAGAAACGAGGAAGAGACGAATTAGCGGCAGAGGAGAGTGAGAGAAAGACGAGGAGAAACGGAGGAAGAGACGAATTAGCGGCAGAGGAGAGTGAGAGAAAGACGAGGAGAAACGGAGGAAGAGAAATTAGCGGCAGAGGAGTGAGAGAAAACGAGGAGAGAAACGGAGGAGGAGAGACGAAATTAGCGGCAGAGGAGAGTGAGAAAGACGAGGAGAAACGGAGGAAGAGACGAATTAGCGGCAGAGGAGAGTGAGAGAAAGACGAGGAGAAACGGAGGAAGAGACGAATTAGCGGCAGAGGAGAGTGAGAGAAAGACGAGGAGAAACGAGAGGAAGAGACGAATTAGCGGCAGAGGAGAGTGAGAGAAAGACGAGGAGAACGAGGAAGAGAACGAATTAGCGGCAGAGGAGAGTGAGAGAAAGACGAGGAGAAACGGAGGAAGAGACGAATTAGCGGCAGAGGAGAGTGAGAGAAGACGAGGAGAACGAGGAAGAGACGAATTAGCGGCAGAGGAGAGTGAGAAAGACGAGGAGAAACGGAGGAAGAGACGAATTAGCGGCAGAGGAGAGTGAGAGAAAGACGAGGAGAAACGGAGGAAGAGACGAATTAGCGACAGAGGAGAGTGAGAAAGACGAGGAGAAACGGAGGAAGAGACGAATTAGCGGCAGAGGAGAGTGAGAGAAAGACGAGGAGAACGAGGAAGAGACGATTAGCGGCAGAGGAGAGAAGAAAGAAGGAGAAACGAAGGAAGAGACGAATTAGCGAGGAGAGTGAGAAAGACGAGGAGAAACGGAGGAAGAGACGAATTAGCGGCAGAGGAGAGTGAGAGACGAGGAGAAACGAGGAGAGAACGAATTAGGAGAGGAGAGTGAGAGAAAGACGAGGAGAAACAGAGGAAGAGACGAATTAGCGGCAGAGGAGAGTGAGAGAAAGACGAGGAGAAAACAGGAGGAAGAGACGAATTAGCGGCAGAGAGGAGAGTGAGAAAGACGAGGAGAAACGGAGGAAGAGACGAATTAGCGGCAGAGGAGAGTGAGAGAAAGACGAGGAGAAACAGAGGGAGAGACAAATTAGCGCAGAGGAGAGTGAGAGAAAGACGAGAGAAACGGAGGAAGAGACAATTAGCGGCAGAGGAGAGTGAGAAAGACGAGGAGAAACAGAGGAAGAGACGTTAGCGCAGAGGAGTGAGAGAAAGACGAGGAAGAGAGGAAGAGACGAATTAGCGACAGAGGAGAGTGAGAAAGACGAGGAGAAACGGAGGAAGAGACGAATTAGCAGCAGAGGAGAGTGAGAAAGACGAGGAAAACGGAGGAAGACGAATTAGCGGCAGAGGAGAGTGAGAAAGACGAGGAGAAACGGAGGAAGAGACGAATTAGCGCAGAGGAGAGTGAGAGAAAGACGAGGAGAAACGGAGGAAGAGACGAATTTAGCGACAGAGGAGAGTGAGAAAGACGAGGAGAAACGGAGGAAGAGACGAATTAGCGGCAGAGGAGAGTGAGAGAAAGACGAGGAGAAACAGAGGAAGAGACGAATTAGCGGCAGAGGAGAGTGAGAGAAAGACGAGGAGAAACAGAGGAAGAGACGAATTAGCGACAGAGGAGAGTGAGAGAAAGACGAGGAGAAACAGAGGAAGAGACGAATTAGCGGCAGAGGAGAGTGAGAGAAAGACGAGGAGAAACGGAGGAAGAGACGAATTAGCGGCAGAGGAGAGTGAGAGAAAGACGAGGAGAAACGGAGGAAGAGACGAATTAGCGGCAGAGGAGAGTGAGAAAGACGAGGAGAAACGGAGGAAGAGACGAATTAGCGGCAGAGGAGAGTGAGAGAAAGACGAGGAGAAACAGAGGAAGAGACGAATTAGCGGCAGAGGAGAGTGAGAGAAAGACGAGGAGAAACGGAGGAAGAGACGAATTAGCGGCAGAGGAGAGTGAGAGAAAGACGAGGAGAAACGGAGGAAGAGACGAATTAGCGGCAGAGAGAGTGAGAGAAAGACGAAAAACGGAGAGAGACGAATTAGCGGCAGAGGAGAGTGAGAGAAGACGAGGAGAAACGGAGGAAGAGACGAATTAGCGGCAGAGGAGAGTGAGAGAAAGACGAGGAGAAACGGAGGAAGAGAAATCGAATTAGCGGCGAGGAGAGTGAGAGAAAGACGAGGAGAAACAAAGAGGAAGAGACGAATTAGCGGCAGAGGAGAGTGAGAGAAAGACGAGGAGAAACGGAGGAAGAGACGAATTAGCGGCAGAGGAGAGTGAGAGAAGACGAGGAGAAACGGAGGAAGAGACGAATTAGCGGCAAGGAGAGTGAGAGAAGACGAGAGAAACGAGGAAGAGACGAATTAGCGGCAGAGGAGAGTGAGAGAAAGACGAGGAGAAACGGAGGAAGAGACGAATTAGCGGCAGAGGAGAGTGAGAGAAAGACGAGGAGAAACGGAGGAAGAGACGAATTAGCGCAGAGGAGAGTGAGAAAGACGAGGAGAAACGGAGGAAGAGACGAATTAGCGGCAGAGGAGAGTGAGAGAGACGAGGAGAAACGGAGGAAGAGACGAATTAGCGGCAGAGGAGAGTGAGAGAAAGACGAGGAGAAACAAAGAGGAAGAGACAAATTAGCAGCAGAGGAGAGTGAGAGAAAGACGAGGAGAAACAGAGGAAGAGACGAATTAGCGACAGAGGAGAGTGAGAAAGACGAGGAGAAACGGAGGAAGAGACGAATTAGCGACAGAGGAGAGTGAGAAAGACGAGGAGAAACGGAGGAAGAGACGAATTAGCGGCAGAGGAGAGTGAGAGAAGACGAGGAGAAACGGAGGAAGAGACGAATTAGCGGCAGAGGAGAGTGAGAGAAAGACGAGGAGAAACGGAGGAAGAGACGAATTAGCGGCAGAGGAGAGTGAGAGAAAGACGAGGAGAAACGGAGGAAGAGACGAATTAGCGGCAGAGGAGAGTGAGAGAAAGACGAGGAGAAACAGAGGAAGAGAGAATTAGCGGCAGGGAGAGAAAAGACGAGGAAAAGGAGGAGAGACGAATTAGCGGCAGAGGAGAGTGAGAAAGACGAGGAGAAACGGAGGAAGAGACGAATTAGCGGCAGAGGAGAGTTGAGAAAGACGAGGAGAAACGGAGGAAGAGACGAATTAGCGGCAGAGGAGATTGAGAGAAGACGAGGAGAAACGGAGGAAGAGACGAATAGCGACAGAGGAGAGTGAGAAAGAGACGAGGAGAAACGGAGGAAGAGACGAATTAGCGGCAGGAGGAGAGTGAGAGAAAGACGAGGAAGAAAGAGACAGTGAGAGAAAGACGAATATTAGCGGCAGAGGAGAGTGAGAGAAAGAGACGAGGAGAACAGAGGAGAGACGATAGCGACAGAGGAGAGAGAGAAAGACGAGAAGAAACAAGAGGAAAGACGAATTAGCGCAGAGGAGAGTGAGAAAAGACGAGGAGAAACAGAGGAAGAGACGAATTAGCGGCAGAGGAGAGTGAGAGAAAGACGAGGAGAAACAGAGGAAGAGACGAATTAGCGGCAAGAGGAGAGTGAGAGAAAGACGAGGAGAAACGGAGGAAGAGACGAATTAGCGGCAGAGGAGAGTGAGAAAGACGAGGAGAAACGGAGGAAGAGACGAATTAGCGGCAGAGGAGGAGAGTGAGAGAAGAGACGAGGAGAAACAGGAAGAGAAATTAGCGGCAGAGGAGAGAGAGAGAGTGAGAGAAAGACGAGAAGAAACAGAGGAAGAGACGAATTAGCTGACAGAGGGAGGAGAAAGACGAAAGACGAGGAGAAACGGAGGAAGAGACGAATTAGCGGCAGAGGAGAGTGAGAGAAGACGAGGAGAAACGGAGGAAGAGACGAATTAGCGGCAGAGGAGAAGAGAAAGACGGGAGAAACGAGGAAGGAGAAAGCGGCGAGGAGAGTGAGAGAAGAGGAAACGAGGAAGAGACGAATTAGCGGCAGAGGAGAGTGAGAAAGACGAGGAGAAACGGAGGAAGAGACGAATTAGCGGCAGAGAGAGAGAAAGACGAGAGAAACGGAGGAAGAGACGAAAGAGACGAACGAATTAGCGGCAGAGGAGAGTGAGAGAAAGACGAGGAGAAACGAATTAGCGCAGAGGACAGAAGGAGTAGGAGAACGAGGAGAAACGAGAAGAGAGAATTAGAAGTGAGAAAAGACGGGAGAAACGGAGGAAGAGACGAATTAGCGGCAGAGGAGAGTGAGAAAAAAGACGAGGAGAAAGACGAGGAGAAACGAGGAGAGAGACGAATTAGCGGCAGAGGAGAGTGTGAGAAAGACGAGAGAAACGAGGAAGAGACGAATTAGCGGCAGAGGAGGTGAGAGAAAGACGAGGAAACGGAGAAGAGACGAATTAGCGGCAGAGAGTGAGAGAAAGACGAGGAGAAACGGAGGAAGAGACGAATTAGCGGCAGGGAGAGTGAGAGAAAGACGAGGAGAAACGGAGGAAGAGACGAATTAGCGGCAGAGGAGAGAGAGAAAGACGAGGAGAACGGAGGAAGAGACGAATTAGCGGCAGAGGAGAGTGAGAGAAAGACGAGGAGAAACGGAGGAAGAGACGAATTAGCGGCAGAGGAGAGTGAGAGAAAGACGAGGAGAAACGGGAGGAGAGTGAGAAAGAGAGAAACGGAGGAAGAGACGAATTAGCGGCAGAGGAGAGAGAAGAGAGAATTAGAGAGGAGAGACGAGGAGAAACGGAGGAAGAGACGAATTAGCGGCAGAGGAGAGTGAGAGAAAGACGAGGAGAAAACAAAGAGAGAGACAATTAGCAGCAGAGGAGAGTGAGAGAAGACGAGGAGAAACAGAGGAAGAGACGAATTAGCGACAGAGGAGAGTGAGAAAGACGAGGAGAAACGGAGGAAGAGACGAATTAGCGGCAGAGGAGAGTGAGAAAGACGAGGAGAAACGGAGGAAGAGACGAATTAGCGGCAGAGGAGAGTGAGAAAGACGAGGAGAAACGGAGGAAGAGACGAATTAGCGGCAGAGGAGATTGAGAGAAAGACGAGGAGAAAGAGGAGAGAGCGACAGAGGAGAGTGAGAAAGAAGAGAAAGGAGGAAGAGACGAATTAGCGGCAGAGGAGAGTGAGAGAAAGACGAGGAGAAACAGAGGAAGAGACATATTAGCGGCAGAGGAGAGTGAGAGAAAGACGAGGAGAAACAGAGGAAGAGACGAATTAGCGGCAGAGGAGAGTGAGAAAGACGAGGAGAAACAGAGGAAGAGACGAATTAGCGGCAGAGGAGAGTGAGAGAAAGACGAGGAGAAACGGAGGAAGAGACGAATTAGCGGCAGAGGAGAGTGAGAGAAGACGAGGAGAAACGGAGGAAGAGACGAATTAGCGGCAGAGGAGAGTGAGAGAAAGACGAGGAGAAACGGAGGAAGAGACGAATTAGCGGCAGAGGAGAGTGAGAGAAAGACGAGGAGAAACGGAGGAAGAGACGAATTAGCGGCAGAGGAGAGTGAGAAAGACGAGGAGAAACGAGAAGAGACGAATTAGCGGCGAGGAGAGTGAGAGAAAGAGACGAGGAGAACGGAGGAAGAGACGAATTAGCGGCAGAGGAGAGTGAGAGAAAGACGAGGAGAAACGGAAGAGGAAAGAGAGGAGATTAGCGGCGAGAGCAGAGAGGAGAGTGAGAGAAAGACGAGGAGAAAGGAGGAAGAGACGAATTAGCGACAGAGGAGAGTGAGAAAGACGAGGAGAAACGGAGGGAAGAGACGATTAGCGGCAGAGGGAGTGAGAGAAAGACGAGGAGAAACGGAGGAAGAGACGAATTAGCGGCAGAGGAGAGTGAGAGAAAGACGAGGAGAAACGGAGGAAGAGAGACGAATTAGCGGCAGAGGAGAGTGAGAGAAAGACGAGGAGAACGGAGGAAAGAGACGAATTAGCGGCAGAGGGAGAGAGGAGAGAAAGACGAGGAGAAACGGAGGAAGAGACGAATTAGCGGCAGAGGAGAGTGAGAGAAGACGAGAGAAACGGAGGAAGAGACGAATTAAAGCAGAGAGGAGAGAAGAGAGAAAGACGAGGAGAAACAGAGAAGAGACGAATTAGCGGCAGAGGAGAGTGAGAGAAAGACGAGAGAGAAACAGAGGAAGAGACGAATTAGCGGCAGAGGAGAGTGAGAAAGACGAGGAGAAACAGAGGAAAGAAAATTAGCGGACAGAGGAGAGTGAGAGAAAGACGAGGAGAAACAGAGGAGAGACAATTAGCGGCAGAGGAGAGTGAGAAAGACGAGGAGAAACAGGAGGAAGAGACGAATTAGCGGCAGAGGAGAGTGAGAGAAAGACGAGGAGAACAGAGGAAGAGAAATTAGCGGCAGAGGAAAGAGTGAGAGAAAGACGAGGAGAAACGAGAGGAAGAGACGAATTAGCGACAGAGGAGGAGAAAGACAGGAGAGAACGAGGAAAGAGACAATTAGCGGCAGAGGAGAGTGAGAGAAAGACGAGGAGAAACGAGGAAGAGACGAATTAGCGGCAGAGGAGAGTGAGAAAGACGAGGAGAAAAAAAAGAGGAAGGAAGAGACGAATTAGCGGCAGAGGAGAGTGAGAGAAAGACGAGGAGAAACGGAGGAAGAGACGAATTAGCGGCAGAGGAGAGTGAGAGAAAGACGAGGAGAAACGGAGGAAGAGACGAATTAGCGGCAGAGGAGAGTGAGAGAAAGACGAGGAGAAACGGAGGAAGAGACGAATTAGCGGCAGAGGAGAGTGAGAGAAAGACGAGGAGAAACGGAGGAAGAGAGACGAATTAGCGGCAGAGGAGAGTGAGAGAAAGACGAGGAGAAACGAGAGGAAGAGACGAATTAGCGGCAGAGGAGAGTGAGAGAAAGACGAGGAGAAACGGAGGAAGAGACGAATTAGCGGCAGAGGAGAGTGAGAGAAAGAGGAGGAGAGAAAGGAGAAGAGATGAATTAGCGGCAGAGGAGAGTGAGAGAAAGACGAGGAGAAACGGAGGAAGAGACAAATTAGCGGCAGAGGAGAGTGAGAGAAAGACGAGGAGAAACGGAGGAAGAGACGAATTAGCGGCAGAGGAGAGTGAGAGAAAGAGGAGGAGAAACGGAGGAAGAGACGAATTAGCGGCAGAGGAGAGTGAGAGAAAGAGAGGAGAAAGAAACGGAGGAAGACAAATTAGAGCAGAGAGAGAGAGAAAGAGAGGAGAAACGGAGAAGAGAGGAAAGAGACGAATTAGCGGCAGAGGAGAGTGAGAGAAAGACGAGGAGAAAACGGAGGAAGAGACGAATTAGCGGCAGAGGAGAGTGAGAGAAAGACGAGGAGAAACGAGAGGAAGAGACGAATTAGCGGCAGAGGAGAGTGAGAGAAAGACGAGGAGAAACGGAGGAAGAGACGAATTAGCGGCAGAGGAGAGTGAGAGAAAGACGAGGAGACAGAGAGGAAGAGACAGCAGAGAAAAAGAACTTCTCATGGCGCTCTTCAAGAAGAGAAAAGTGGACAGTGAACCCAGAATGGACAGACTCCATGTTCATTCTTCCCACTGGGAGCACAAAACCAGTGTGTCTCATCTGCTCAGAGACTGTAGCTCTCATTAAAAGTGACAATGTGAAACGCCACTATGAAACAAAGCACAAAGTTTTTGACCAAACATACCCCCCGAAGTCTGAACTAAGGTCACAGAAGATAAGCAGTCTCAGAGCCCAGTATGACCAGTCCACCAGAATCCTGACCCATTCATTCACTGCCCAACAACGTGCTCATGAATGTTCCCTGAGAGTTGCTTGGATTTTGGGTCAGAACAAAAAACCCTTCACTGATGGACAGATTGTTAAGGAGTGCGTGAGTGCAGTCGCTGAAACCTTACTTGAGGGAAAACAAAAAGAAGAGCTTTGTGACAAAATAAAGCAAATACCCATGTCAGCATCATCAGCCACAAAGAAATGTGAAGTACTGACCCAGGATGTGCTGGCCCAGCTGGATGAAGCCATTCATAAGGCACCATGTGTAGGCTTAGCTGTAGATGAGTCCACTGATGTGTCTGACAATGCTCAGCTGTTAGTTTACGTAAGGTTCTTCAACAAAGACAAGAAAGTGTTCTGTGAAGACCTGTTAGCTGTTACTCCACTTAAGACCAGTACAAAAGGACCTGGCAATTAAGGAGATGTTAATAAAGCGAGTAATAGAGCCAAAACAAGTGGTTTCAGTAACCACAGATGGAGCCCCTGCCATGATAGGGAGAGAGAAAGGAGCTGTGGCAAGAATGAAAGAGGACAATCCTGAGCTCATCTCTTACCATTGCATCATTCATCAGTCTGTCCTGTGCTCCACCCTGTCAGATGAATATGCTGAGGTGATGGACACAATGATGAAAATGATCAATTTTCTCAGGGCATCCTCTTCCTATCAGCATCGCATGCTCAGAGAATTCCTCAGAGAAGTTGATGCAAATGCTGATTATCTTTTGCTGCACAATAATGTGAGATGGCTCAGCAAAGGCACAATGTTGGAGCGCTTTTGGTCCATCAGAAGTGAAGTAGCAGCTTTCTGGCAACACAATTTTCTCTCTTTTTAAAAGATGAGAAAAAGATGGATAATGTGGCCTTCGTGATTGATATCACTTCACACCTGAGTGAACTGAATTTGAAGTTACAGGGGAAGAACAATTCAATTTGTGAACTGATGACAGCTGTCCGCTCCTTTCAGAGGAAACTTGAGGTGTTCAAGGATGACCTGCAGGGAGAGTGTGCACACTTCCCAGCAGTTCAGGAAAGGTTCAGGGACACAGAGACGTCTCCTCTTTTGTTGGCTTTGTTGATAAGCTGATTGTAAACTTCAGCAAACGTTCAACGTTCAATTTTGGACAGCAGCTCACCATGTTCATCCAGAACCCATTTCTCATCACAGATGTCAGGTAGTTCTCAAAGGAAGTCACACAGCACTTCAAGTGGGCAAATGCTGGGCCTCTCCAGATGCAACTCGTTGATCTCCAAGCAGGTGTGGCCCTGAAAGAGCAGTTTGTAAGAACTGATCCTGCCACTTTCTGGCTCCAAATGGTCTCTGAGACAGCTTTCCCAGGTCTGAGGAAAGTGGCCCTGTACATCTTGACCATGTTTGGCTCCACATACAGCTGTGAGGCAGCTTTCTCCACAATTAATATAATTAAAACTAAATATCGTTCCAGGCTCACCAATGAGCACCTGCACAGGTGTATGACAACGGCCTTGACACCATTCCAGCCCAGCTTTAAAATCCTGGCAGGACAAGCTCGAGCTCAGTTCTCTCACTGAATAACAAAAAGTGTGGAGAGTGGGAAAAGAAGGAAAGAAAGAGAAACTGTATGACTGTTCAGCTGTTATTTTCAAATTAGTTGAGACTGTTAAGATGTGAAAGTTAAAGGAGTTTAACTTTCAGTTAAGTTTAACTTTCAGAAGTTAAGGAATATTCAAGCTGTCGCTTCACTTTTACTTTTTCTAAAATGAAATACTTTCTTTTATAATGCACAATTTTTCCAAAAAAAAGATTTTCTCTATTTTAATTATTAAATTAAAATCTGTCTGGTTTAATGTTAAGTGACAATAAATACTGTCAAAATGTTTTTGAATTCTACTTTTTTTATTTGATCAGATGTTGATTACATGCAGATGTTGATACAACTACTAGGCTACTTTAGTATATATCACACAAATCATAACGTTATGACATTATGGTGTTCTGGACCTTTGCTTTCGAAAATTTTCTCCAACCGGACCTCTTTGAATTTTAGTTGAATACCCCTGGTATAGATACTCATCACCTGTTAGTGTCACTGCTGAATTCTCTTCTCTTGGACCACTACTTAAGTACATTTGAGTTCAGAATTAGTAGCATTAAAACAGAAAATGAAACGTGTCATTACAGCAGATGCCTTTCTGAAGATGCTGTGAATACATTTAAGGAGGTGTCACAGCCCGAGTGCGTGGCTGAACCAGCTGCTTCCCATCCCCTGCGATCAGGCCACAGTATGTATGGCTCAGTCTAGCAGCAAAAGCTTGCCAGATTGTCTTATGGTTTTTCCAAGTATTCAAGCCATCCTTCAAGCCTTGTTCCTGTTTTTTGGCCTTACTGAACCTTACTCTGTTTTTTTCCCTAGACCACGATTTTACCAAGCCCTTGTCGGTACCTTCGCCCTCACGGACGCCTTCTGGATTCTGACCTTCGCTTCCCACTGTCTATGAGCCCCTTGTCTGATTTTCTGAAATCTTGGAAATTAAACCCTTTTTAAAGTGGCCTTTTGTTCTGCATTTGAGTCCTTTCCTTGTGTGGCTCTCTCTCTCATCTCCCTATGGTGGAACATGATAGAATAGCTGAGGTCAATGACCTGAAATTTACTCCAGCAGATACTGATTACCTTGTCAACAATACTGCCGATATTTTACATTCAACCCTGGATGCGGTTGCTCCTCTGAGGAAGAGGGTTTCTTATCTTAGGAGCTCAGCTCCCTGGCATAATTTACATATTCGCATGCTGAAGCAGAATGCATGTAAAATAGAAAGGAGGTGGTACTCCTGTAAATCTGTGGACTCCCATCGTGCCTGGAAAGATAGTTTAATAGTCTACAAAAGAGCCCTACACAGAGCTAGAACATCTTATTATTTTGCGTTATTAGAAGAGAACAAACATAATCCACGTTTCCTGTTCAGCACTGTAGCCAGGCTGACAAAGAGTCACAACTCTGTTGGTCCATGCATTCCTGCGACTCTCAGTAGTGATGACTTTATGAGCTTTTTTAGCGGGAAAATAATCAAAATTAGGGAGGAGATTGGCCAGGCCCAACTGTCGGCGGCTGTGAACGTCCCTGCAGCTTCGTTGATTTCTTTTGGTTTTGATTTGACTATTTTTCTCCAGTGGGCCTCTCTGAGTTGACCTCAACTATCATAAAGCTAAACCATCTACATGCCTGTTGGATCCCATCCCAACTCGGCTGCTCAAAGATGTCATGTCCTTTATTGGTATGCCGATTTTGGATCAGATTAACCTCTTGCTACAATTAGGATATGTACTACAGGTTTTTAAAGTTGCAGTTATAAAACCTTTGCTTAAGAAACCATCTCTTGACCCGGACATCTTGGCAAACTATAGACCAATATCCAACCTTCCATTTATCTCTAAAATTCTGGAAGAAATAGTTGCTAGCCAGTTAGGAGAACACCTGCATAGAAATGATCTATTTGAGGTCTTTCAGTCAGGGTTTAGAACTCATCATAGCACAGAAACTGCACTGATTAGAGTCTCCAACGACCTCCTCATGGCCTCAGACAATGGATTAGTTTCTGTCCTTGTTCTGCTGGACCTCAGTGCTGCTTTTGATACCGTTGATCACGGCCTTTTGCTGCATAGATTAGAGCACACTGTTGGAATTAAAGGGACAGCATTAGGCTGGTTTAAGTCATACCTATCTGACAGGTTCCAGTTCGTCCATGTTAATGACGTTTCTTCTACACAGACTAGGGTCTGCTATGGCGTCCCACAGGGTTCAGTGCTGGGACCAATCCTTTTCACTTTATACATACTGCCCTTGGGAAAAATTATCCAGAGCCATGGCATAAACTTTCATTGCTACGCTGATGATACGCAGCTGTACTTATCTATGAAACCAGAGGAAACAAAACCTTTGGCTAAACTTCAAGGGTGTCTTAATGACATTAAGTCCTGGATGTCCTCCAACTTTTTGCTTCTAAATTTGGATAAAACAGAGGTTATTGTTTTTGGTCCCTAACACCTGAGGAATGGATTAACTGGGTTCACGCTGGCTTCCAGCACAGCTGTGAAAAACCTTGGAGTCATTTTTGATCAGGATATGGCATTTAAGCAGCATATTAATCAGGTTTGCATCACAGCCTTTTTTCATCTCCGAAATATCGCCAAGATTAGGTGCATCCTTTCCCAGGGTGATGCTGAAAAATTAATCCACGCATCTGTCAGTTCTAGACTGGATTATTGTAATGCGTTGTTAGTAGGATGTCCAAAAAGCTCGCTAAATAGCCTCCAACAGATCCAGAACGCAGCAGCGAGGGTGCCGACAGGAATCCGTAAGTGAGATCACATCTCACCCGTTTTCGCCTCTTTCCATTGGCTTCTCGTGAAATTTTGAATTGAGTTTTAAATTCTGCTTCTCACATATAAGGCCCTTAATGGGCTAGCTCCTCATTATCTACAAGACCTGACAGAACGTTATGCTCCTAATAGAGCTCTCCGTTCTGAGTGCAGGATTACTCGTCATTCCTAGAATATCTAAAAGTAGGTTTGGAGGACGGGCCTTCTGCTACCAGGAACCTTTATTATGGAATCAGCTACCAGTTTGGGTTCAGGAGGCTGACACCACCTCCATCTTTAAAACTAAACTGAAAACATTTCTGTTCAGTAAAGCCTACAGTTAGTCTAAACAATAGTCTGTAGGGGATAATAGTTAGAGCTATAGTTACAGGCTCATCTTAATCACAGCTTCATTATAGTTATGCTGCCATAGGCCTACGCTGCAGGGGGATGCTAACATGATCTGCTGAATGGTGTCTCCACCGCTCTTCTCCCTTTCCTTCCCTTTCCTCCTCCAGCTCATTCCCTAGTTAATTAGGAGCACCTTGTTACTTTAACTGTGCTCCATTTTCTTTCCTGTAGTTTGTTGTGCTGTTTTGCCCCTCCCTTTTTCTCTTTTCTTTGTGTATGTCTGCAGGTCAGAGTTTCCTGAGTTTCATGCTGACTTGCAGTTCCATCCTCTGGCCAACCCAGCGTTTACCTCCACCTGTGTGTGCAGATGTGTTCGGAGTACTGGCTGGCGTGGTGACCGATGATCTAGTCCTCTGACCATCTCAACTCAGTGCTGCTACCTGCATCTGTTTATGTAGTTATTTCATTCAGTCATTTGCGTCCTCTCCTCTGTGTCCTACATCCTCTCTCTGTCCTGTCTCCACTCTCTTTTTCTTTCTCTACCCGGGTGGCCTTTGGCAAGAAGGTCCCCCCATATGATCCAGGTCCTGCTCAAGGTTTCGTCCTCTTAAAGTGGAGTTATTCCTTGCCGGTGTTTGGCTTACAAGTTTTTTTCTCCCGCTGTGGGATTTTTTTTTACTTGCCATTATCCTTGATTTGGATTTATTATAATTTTAGTTAATGATATTTGCTCGGGGGTCATGCTCTGGGTCTCTGTAAAGCGCCTAGAGACAATTGACATTGTAAAAGATGCTATACAAATAAAATTCAATTGAATTGAATTATAAGACTTGCAAATTATTGCTTTGTTCTTATTTAAGTTTTAGACAGTGTCAGTTTTCATTACATTAATTACTGCAGTGAGAATAAGCCAGTTAGGTAAAAATTAACTCAGCTGAATAAATTATATTTTGTAATGTTTCATGAACTTTTACAGTTTTAACTACTTCTGTATAAAGATCCAGTCCAGTCAGATACGAACCATTAGAATAATTAGTCATCACTTATCTAAAAAATGCCCTTTATAATATGGCTAATACACATTATTATCGTGTGATGAAAAATACATAGGTTAAAATAAATGTAGATTTTAAATAATAAACCAAAGCCAATTCAAGACAAACAAGAAAGAAGATGAAGAGCAAAAATAACAAAGGACCTCAGCAGTGTTGGTGCTGGTAAACTAAAGCCAAGTTAGAGAAAGTCAGTTGATCGAAAGATTTGTATTATTTTTATTACCTGGACTCTGGAGTCTCACAGTTTCACTGTTTAAAGGGTTGTCTCTTGGGCTTTCTTTCTTCTGTCCAGGCTGGGGGCTATTTGGGACTGATGAGCTTGCTCTTACTGGATAACACAGAATAAGTATTATTGTAGCTTCCATACACTGTACAAGCACATCTATTGAAATCAGCTGAGCAAAAAAACAACAAGAGTCAAAATCAGCCAAGATAATCATCAGAATCGTGGACCTCCAGAAGTCGGGTTCATCTGTGGGTACAATTTCCAAATGCCTGAAGGTGCCACATTCATCTGTTCCAATAATGAAAAGCAAGTATAAATACAGCGAGATTTTCCAGCCATCATACTGCTCAGGAAGGACACGGATTCTGTGTCCCAGAAATGAAGGTGCTTTGGTGCCAAATATGAGTACCAACCCCAAAGCAAAAGCAAAACATCTTGTGAACATACTGGCTGATATTGGTAAGAGTGTCATTATCCACAGTGAAATGAGTCCTGTACCAACATGGGCTGAAAAGGCCCCTCGGCAAGTAGAAAGCCTTTACTCCAAGGCCTGGAAATGGACAAAATATTGGAAAAAAATGGCATATTCCATTCAAAATATTAAACTTCCTGTGGGAGTTAGAGCATGGGTCCATGAGACTTTTTTGTAGGTCTGAGTATGATATATCAGTCACACAAAGTTCATGTCTGTAGGTGGAAGCATATCGAGGGGCTCGTCGATACAATAAAAGAAGGTGGCGCTATTGAGCCACTTTTGTGTGCCCATGCGCAGCACCCATAAAATACGTAAATTTCGCAGACAATGAATGTGTGTGCAAAATCTTGTGAGTTTTGAAGTATGTTAAAGGTGGGGTAGGTGTTGTTTTTTTGCAGCACTTTTTACAATATTGCCTGAAAACCTTTTCACATTCCCATTGCACCCACTGAAATAAAATGTTTGCAAAAAAAATGAAACGTTTTAGTCCCCAAAAAGGCAATTCTTTCGTCGGAATAATAATAATAATAATAATAATAATTAAAGCTGCAAGCAGCAAAGATCAGGCCCTCACACCCATCGCCATCGCCTCCTCAGGTGTCTGCCACCTACCCAAGCCAGTCAGGAATTCAAGACAATGCAGTGATAATTCCATTTGGTTATAAAAGGGAAAAGTTGCCATAACAAGGCTGTAACTGTCACATCTGTGTATCATCTTAAACAAATATAAATAGTCAGAGATCTGATGTCCAGAGCAGATTTACAGAAACTTATCCAGCCTTCATCTCCAGCAGACTTGGCTACCATAATGACCTTTTGCCTGATTAGACAGCTTCAGATCATGATGAACCCTGTTGCCAGAGTTCTAACAAGAACCAGGAAAACTGAGCACATTACTGCTGTTACCTCAGACTCATCCATGCACAAAATCTGGATGGTGAATGAGGACTTTTATCAGATCGGTATCCAAAGGTGATCTGATAAAGAGGATATAAAATACACTAAATAATGTGACCAAAATGACGGTCCTTTGACAAGACAGTAGCACTGTCCAAGATTGTCAGATACACAAATACATGAATCTTCAAGTAGATTGGATAATGCATGTGTAATTCAGAACAAGATTTCCATTCATGGCAAAAGATCTGCTAAAAAAAATAATAATACCGCATCGGGCAGAGTAAAAAAAAAAAAAAAACCTTCCCAATCTGAGATCTGTCACTTGTCTCGCAATAACTGCCACAGCAGCAGCTACTACAGGTACTGTAGGTGGAAGATGTCGCGGGGTTAGTGTGCGACATCCGATGAGTGACAGCGCACGAAGAAAAAAAAGATTGTTACAGAGAATAGGATTGCGCTCTTCTCTCATGTAAAATAAACTACTCTGAACCAGTCCACAAATACACTCCTTACAAAACAGTCATAAAGAATTCAGTCTGCTACAAATGAGTACAACAAGTCATTAAAAGAGTAAAGAAAATACATGTGAAATGAGATGAAAAACTGTAAAAGAGCAATATGAAATGAAAATGTGTGGAATGAGAATTAAAAGTAAATGTAAATACAAGCAATGTTAAATAAAC